>SPJY01029059.1:1880374-2018278 GCA_005191435.1 Raddia distichophylla | reverse complement strand
CTCTGAATATGCAGTAGAAAGTTACTGATCCAAATACTGTGGGCCCCCTAAACATTTCATTCCCGCACTCCCCAACTTCGGACTTTAGAGAATCAGAGTACTGAAGAATTGGGCTCGCCGGCTCAGCCACTCGGCACATCTGGAGTCGCAAGCCTCACCGTTTCTACACTTAAGCTTCTTCTGTTCAAGCAGCACTTGCATCTACCTTTCGTGATTCAACACTTCGTTGTGCCGGCTGTAGCGGGCGCCAGGGTCACCGTGGAGTGCCACGGCATCCAAAACGGGACTGCAGCAGTTGCAGGGTGCAACACGGCAGCAGATGCATATGACTGCAAGCCTGCAACCTAAATCCCTAATTAGTAATATCTAATTAGCCAATCAGAATCAGATAATTTCTGCCCCTTGGCTCCTACGAGGCTACAATCCTCCCTTTCCAATTGGTCCGTTTGATTGTTGCTCTTCCAGTTTCTACCAGTACAGTGCTGAACGTGTATTTTTAAGTTTAAAGATTATATTACGACAAGGCTGCGCTCTAAGATGGAAGATGACTTTCTTGCTAATAGTTTGCTAGCACATATAGAGGGTGAAATTGCAGACAAGAGCAACTTCTATGATATTATTTCATAATTTAAGAAGCTAAAGAATCGAAGAACTGATTTGTAGCAACTTGTATTTTGGTCTGAAAGAATAAGTGAATAGCTTCATGTCTAGTTGTACTTGGGTAGTTGGGTATAGATATTTGTCTCCTATATTACATGTATTTTGTGACCTAACATGCATCATCCGATTAGCATTATAAATGATAATCTTCTCAGCCTACCGATATATATTGTTAATAATATTGTGATTTGAACATTTGTAATGTTGCTCGGCCAATTGGAGCACCCCCCCCCCCCCCCCCCCCCCCCCCCCCCCCCCCCCCCCCCCCCCCCCCCCCCCCCCCCCCCCCCCCCCCCCCCCAGGATACTTCTTACTACTACTCACCATTCTTCCATGAGCCTGGCCTTCTCCAGAAGCGGAATATCGGGGGAGATCTCAATAGGGTGGTAGTACTGGAACAGCGCGTCCCTCTTGGCGTCGTACTCCTCGTTCCCCTGCCTCAGCAACCCATGGCTGGCTACCACCACATATGCATTTGCATTCAGGGACACTTGGAACTCCCACAAACTCTAATTCCCCAAGCAAATCAGCGAAGAAACGAGGAGCGTACTCTGGCCACGGGAGCCGTTGTACCAGTAACGCGTGAGCGTTCCGTCGAAGTCGGCGATGACCTGCGCGAATGCGAAAACCCTAATTAGGCTCCAAATTCATAACGAGATACCTCGGCAGCCGCAAGGCTGGAGAAGGAGCGTCGGACCTGCAGCTTGGCGGGGCCGGCGGCGCGGATGGCGGCGGACTTGCGCGCGAGGGCGTCAGCGTCGGCGACGACGGAATCGGGAGAGCTAGTGGTGGAGAAGGACATTGCGGTGGTGAAGATGCCGCGAAGATGCGGCGACGGGGTGGTAGGGTTCCGGCGGCTAGCGGCGCGGCGGGAGAAGAGGCGGAGGATGAGACGGGACGTGGAAG
The DNA here is from genome assembly GCA_005191435.1 of Raddia distichophylla. Taxonomy (NCBI): domain Eukaryota; kingdom Viridiplantae; phylum Streptophyta; class Magnoliopsida; order Poales; family Poaceae; genus Raddia; species Raddia distichophylla. Next base: position 2,016,712 of record SPJY01029059.1, on the reverse strand, counting down.
GCGAGAGGAAAGGTGGGCTCGTCATGGGCTGCATTTCGCAAAGATGGGCCGAGGTACAATGGATGTTGTCATTTTGGCGTTGCAGATAGAATAGTACCACTAGATACTTGTTGCCTTGTTATAAATGACCATTACTAATGAAATGCATGCCTATGTCATTCTGCCAAACTTTCATTTTTTTAGAGATGCTATTATAAAACGTTAAAAAACTTGAAACTGCAAATTCCGAGGTTTAGGCCTTGTTTGTTTCAGATTAATATAGAGTTACGTTTTACTGTAATAAATTTGTAACCCCTTCAAAATACGTTTTAACGAGTTCAAAAAATCGTGAAAAAATATTTTACAAACTTTAAGAAGTACTATTTAAAACCCCACAAGGATGACTACAAAACATTACATCATTTGGTTCATACAAAAATAATAAATTTTAATTTAATTTAATTTAATTTAATCTGAAACAAACAAGGCCTTAAATAGAGGAAGGAGAAGGCAGAAGGCACCACAAAAGGAGATAAGAATATTGACGGGGGCGTGGCGTGGAGATCACGGGGAACTTAAAGTCGAAGCGCAATCAACGAGGAGGCACGGTCGAGTGCAAGAAGAAGAGGAGAGGGATAGATGAAGGGTAAAAGAGAAATTAAAATGCATATATAGAGATAAAAATAAAAATAGATATAGATACCGTGGGGACCCCGGGAGATCCTAGAAAATACAACTGTCTAGGATTTCAGTTGCATTTTGAAATAGTACAAACAGCCAAACTTTATTACATAACTAGAATTATTTTACAATATGGCTTACAATTTTTAATACACCTCCAAAATTTACGCTTCAAGACCACAGGCATGGCTCGAGTGTAGGATAAACTAAAAATCTACAGCAAAATCTTCCAAGTCTTCAAATGAAAAGTCTTCTGCTGAAAAGAAAGGACCTACCCAAAAGAAGAGTAGCACGCAGAAACAACGGGTAAGCACTTACGTCATAACAAGTTTCCATATCCATGCCTATTAACTATATGTAAGGTTTTAACAAAACAAAATGACAGGGAGATTTAATAATAGACTTAATGCATATTTTTAAAGTAGTTTTTAGAAAAATCCTATATTTTGCCAATTCTTTTCTAAAACATTTTTAAAAGAGATTTTTGATAAAATCCAAACTTTCCAGAATGACTCTAGAGAAGACCAACAACAACCTTACAACCACACCTCTAACCTGATTTATGTCAATATTTAGAATAGGCATCACCCCTGCGATACAACCTCATATCCTAGAATTATGATCCATCGATGATTTGTTTTTAACGACTCTGCAGAATCTGCCCAGCTTTACCCATAAAATAATCAGTAATATGGTTTGGACGGAAATTTGTATCTTTTCTATCATGACATAATTCAGTTAAGAGTAATGAACAAACCAACCACCGGGCCCCCAAACAAGTGTCCCCTAGTCCACGACTAGAGCGACCCACCATGCGTCTCAAATTCCCATTGTTTGTTCACGCTAAACTTCCAACAACACCAACAACACACCAACCTTAACACGACTAAAACCTCGACAACTCAACTTCTTTCCAACTCAACCAAAAGTTAGATTAAAATGCAACAAACATAATCCTACACGCTTATATGAGACATTACCATTATTATGGCTAGATTAAATTCCTAGGGTTTTCCTATGACTTAGTAGGGAAACTATACTCTATATGGGATTATGACTACATGCAATCATAAATACTTTTAAATCAATTGGACAAAAATTAATTAACTGGAAAATAAATGCATAACATAATATTAGGGAACAGGAAACCTGCCTGGTTCAGCTAGCTCTTCGATATCTGCACTATTGCCCTGATAATCCTGCTCGGCTTATCTGGGGGCAATGAATTTGTTTTCTACATGTTGGAAAAGGGGAAAAAGAAAGGGAGTTTAATAAAAAGAAAAAGAAATATGCATGGAGCATGAATGCATGAAATCATTTTTAAAAAGGTATTTTAAAGAAAAAGGTTAGGGTTGACTAGGATGGTGATGGTTTGTCTGATTTAATAATCTCCGAATAAATTTTCTTATAAAAAGAAATGCTGATGAGGATTTTTGGCTTTATTTCGGAGTGCTGATGATCTATCCTATCATCTAGCAGCTCAGGGGTCCCACCAGCCATACCTGTAAATACAACATGCGTTGACATATAGATTAGTTAATAAAAGTTTAAACAAATCTACCATAAAAAATAAAAACATAAACAATTAGTATACATAAAGCAGATAAATATAGCAAACGCTAACTTACAATTCAGGTCACGGAGTTAACTAATAAATTATGCATTGCGCTGTGGGCATTTGTCTCTCCTATGCCCGACTCCATTACACATCCCACATCGCCGTAATTTTCCTCCGCTCTGAGACGCGTCCATCTCATTACGGATGCGCCGAGTATGTCGTCGACCCCTCTTTCCCGTTGTGAATAGGCTGCTATCCGAAATCCATATTCTATCCATGCCTCTTTTCTCAATATATAAATGATCCGAACATTCTAAAACCATTTATATTTTCAGTCCATGTATCAACAACTCTCTCCTTGACGAAATAATGAGACACGTACGTACTTAAGTCCTGTCGCATAGCACCGCATAGGGCAATCAAATGTGAGCAAGGCCTGCGCAACAACAATGGTTTCTTGCATGTGCACACATCTCCCAGTTGAGTTGCACTAGTATCAACCTCATGCGCAGCGCGCATGTTCGTTCCACCATACCCGTCCTTCGACCTTACCCACACCTCATACTTTCCCTTTCGCTGTCCGTAGGGATTGCCGTATGTAGTCTGGCCCGCTCACACTTCTATTCTAAATATTTTGTCATCATAGAGTTGTAAATAACCCCAGGTCTCTGTGCGTACAATGCAGCCTTTTGATGCCTCTCATGGAAGTATCCTCTTATATTATGCATTATACCTTCCACAATTGCAACTAACGGCAATGGACGCAACCGTTTAATGACCCAGTTGTACACCTTGGCTAGATTAGTTGTCATAACCCCAAACCGAGCACCATTTGTGTCATACAATAAAGCACACTTCTCCCTTGGCTCATTCTCAATCCAGTGCGAAAACACCTTATGTTCCTTCCACGGCGACGAACCAAACCTGGTGCTTCCACTCCTGGGAGCGAAGACAAGGGCTCAACAATATCAGTGCTGCCTGGTGGTGCTTGTCGAGTCATTTCCCGGATGGAGCTTCCGGTCAGCTCATCGAGAAGGGCCCATAATTGATCAAATTTCCGTTGTTGATTCTGCTTACATAAGGCTTTGAATAGAACCATGGTTTTTTTGCTTTTGAACTGTCTGTGAAAATTTGCGGCAAGGTGACGCATGCACCACCTATTTGTCATGTCCGGCCAATGAAAAGGATAAGCCTCATCTTCCTGCAGAGTCTTTATTGCACTGCAAAGGCCTAGGTGTCGGTCATGTATCAGGCATATGTCTGGCCTCTTCTCAACCACACCGCACTTCAACTTAGTCAAGAACCATAACCAGCTATCATAGTCTCGCTTTCGACGAAAATGAATGCAACAGGTAATAACTGATCATTCGAATCCATGGCAATAGCTGTCATAATTGTACATCTATACTTTCCGGTCAAAAATATACCATCACAACATAACACCGGTCGACAATGCTTGAATGCCTCAATACAACATCCAAATGCGAAGAAAACACGCTTGAGGACTTTAAACCCAGAATGATCATCATCTGGATGGTCTTGAATATTGAAATACAAGCTGTGATTTCTTATCTTCAAGACGTGCAGCATACGAGGTAGGTTATCGTACGACGCCTCATAGTTACCATAATGAGATACTAATGCCTTCTGTTTAGCCCTCTATGCTTTTCCATAATATATCTTATATTTATATCTTGTTTCACATGCATTCATAATAAACTGTACTGCTATATCATGCTTCTGAATGATCTCTTGCTTCAACATAGCAGCAATCCAGGTTGAACTCATGTTGCGGTGTTCCTGCAACATACCACTTAAGGTACATGTGTGTGGGTGCACGCTTGAAATCTGCCACTTCAAAGCAAATTTAGACTTACTCGCGTGCACCCTAAACTCGCAATCATCATGCATGCACCGAACCGTGTACCTACTCTTGTCAGATTTATCCACCTTGAACTTTCGTTGCATATGTATGGACCACATCTTTACAGCATTTTGCACAGCCGTCTTTGAACTATATTTGTCCTTCACGCACCTCACTCGCCCCAATGACAGTTGACGATCCATGACTATCATCTACAACAAGCTCATTTGAATTGCCTCTATCCCATTATTCCGGAATAGCTCTATCTTCCTCATCACTTGAACTATCATCCGTTTGCAGCTGTTCCTCCTGCATCGCCTGTGCATCATCATTATTCATATCATTGACAATTGCTTCATTAATCTCTCCCATATCAGCTACATATTGTTCATCTCTATCTTGTTCCTCCACATCATGTTCTTCCACACCTACTCTTTGAGAAACACATTCTTCTGCTACAATACCTCCTGTTTCGTTCCACAACGTGTCAGCATAGCCTCCCTGTATTGCCATCCCACTGCCTTGTCCAGCTTCACCAACATTTTGTGCTATAGGGATAGTCGGCCTCAGGGTAGCTTGCACCAACACAACAGCCCAACAATTTCTCCTCTGACACCCCTGTATAAATCTCAACAACCCATTGTCTGTGTTCAGGGCAGTTCGCTTATAACATGGGGTTTCTACAGACTTAGACCATAAATCTTGTATCCAAACTATATGATTCTCCAGTGACCATCCAAATAATTGACATATCCACATTTGCAGTCCATTAAGTGTTACGTTATTAACATCTGGATAAACTGTCTGCATGTAAGCGAATTGACTAAGGTCTACCCCATTCGGACCTTCCATGATATTGCCAGGACCATAATGTATGATAAACGGTAACGTATCCATTTTCTGAAATTAACAAAAAAAATTAATACTTCATTATTAATAACAATTGTGTTAAAATATACTGCTGGTTATTATCATGCTAAATTAACTATAAAATTAAGTACTTCATTATTACTACCTATTATGTTCAAATAAACTGCTACTTATTATCCTGCTAAATTATCTATAATGTTATCGTCTATACACAATACTCAATTACCCCTAAAATCCAGCACGTTAAATAGCCGTATAGTACTAAATTAACTACTATACTATTAGTAATATAATAACAGAATGACTATCCTACCATGGTTTTTAATATGAAATAAGAAATATTACTATACAACATTATTACAATAATTTTCTCACTTACTCATAGGAGAAAAGCTCTATACAGTGGAACGAGCTCTTCACTGTTAGGTGAGAATCGCCTATGCGAATGAGCTCTCTTCTGTTTGAGTGAGAAGGAGTCGCTGCGGGGTGATAATGGGTGAGAGCGATGGGCAGAATGGTGAGAGCGATGGGCGTGAGGGCTTTTGTACGGGGCGACTCCTCCCTTGGCGCTCTCGCCGTGAGCGCCCAGGCCCCCAAGGCGCCCTCACCGAGAGCGCCGAGCCCCCTGCCATCCCCTGGCCCCACCTGTCCCTAGGCGCCCTGGGCGGTGGCGCTTTGGCCCTTGGCGCCCTGGGCGGGAGCGCCCACCTCCTTGGCGCGCTGGGCGGGGGCGCCGACCCCTTGGCGCTGTCCGCCGGAGCGCCTTGAGCGCTGGCGCTGTCCGCCGGAGCGCCATGCTCGTTGTTGGCGCCCTGGCCGAGAGCGCCTAAGGGCATTTTTGCAATTGCGGGTAAACCTTGGGCATTTTTTCGTTTGCGTGATTTTTTATGGGCAATCAGTAAAAATTTTCTTATAAATGACCATTACTAATGAAATGCATGCCTATGTCATTCTGCCAAACTTTCATTTTTTTTTAGAGATGCTATTATAAAACGTTAAAAACTTGAAACTGCAAATTCCGAGGTTTAAATAGAGGAAGGAGAAGGCAGAAGGCATCACAAAAGGAGATAAGAATAGTGATGGGGACGTGGCGTGAAGATCACGGGGAACTTAAAGCCGAAGTGCAATCAACGAGGAGGAACGGTCGAGTGCAAGAAGAAGAGGAGAGGGATAGATGAAGGATAAAAGAGAAATTAAAATGCATATATAGAGATAAAGTAAAAATAGATATAGATATAGACATTTAGTCATACCATGAGTTGGCCATAACTAGGGGTGCAAACGGCTCGGATATGAACATATATATTTTTTCCCATATACAAATTTGGAGACGAATAAGCAAGATACGGATTCGGATTCGAGATATGAATACAATACGAATACAGACCAGTCTTAGGTCGGGTTTGAATAAACATATAAAAATAGCACGTGACATAACAATTTACTATTATAGTAATACTGATTAAGCTTTCATGTTTAATACAAATAGCTTATGATATGTTAGCATTAAATCAAACATTAGTTATGACCTACATGTTACAATCAAACATATTTCATACATAATTTTTTTGTTTATTGGATATGTTACATATGTATTATGCTAAATCTATAATGATAATTTTTATATATGTACGAGTATGAATCGAATATTATTGTTTCTATATGGTGACTCATATATTTTTGGATAGACGGGTTGGTGGGAATTTCCTGTCCCGTTTGAAACGGATTGTTAGACAACCACGCTACCAAGTGTAGTCCGAGATTGCCTAGCAGTACGTAAATCGTAAAGGACGAAAAACAATCACAGATGAACACACAGTAGATGTAGGAGAGGAGTATTCTTTATTGATTTCTCATAGATACATAGTAGATGAGAACATCTCCTATTTATGCTTCGGTTCTAGGGTTTCGGCTGGTCCAACCAAGTGGGCCCCACCCCTAGCCACGCCAGGCCCAAGGCCGACACGGCCCGGTTGCAGTTCCTCAACACTCCCCTTGGACATTGCCGCGTGATGCATATGCCCCAAAAACTTCAAAAAACCCAGTGAAAAAAATGTAGGTGAAAGAGTACATAGCATACGCTTGTTGTGCGCACGAACTTGCCTCGTTAAAAACATTACGTGAGAAACTTCATTTAAAACTCATTTAAGGGAACAATAGTACAGATGCACCCAACGTTTCTTCATATTCATACATTCATTCATTCAAGTTGGATACTCGAACTTCATATTCAAGATTTCAATTCATAATATGTGAAGTTTCTCTTCCTGAATTCTACACTTTATAAATTTTCTTATCCCGATTTCTTTCACGCATCTTTCAAAGGTAGATGCAAGAAGTATTTATTGAACAAGTCTGCTATATTCTCAATTTCTCTATTGACTCAATGTGCAGAATATTGATTCCATTCTTGGGGTTTATATCCTTAATAAATTTTCCTTCACATATCCAGTCTGCACTTGTGCGACACATGCTGCATTTTCTTCATAAATGATAGTAGGAGTTTATTCAATGTGCAATCCACATAACTAATAATGTGCAATGTACTTTTCTCAAGCCATGTATATTCATATTAGGCTTCATTCAATGCTATATTTTTCGAGTGGTTTGTCGACGTTGATATAAGAGTCTGCTTTGACGACTTATTCGTAATTTCAATTTCGCCACATAGGAAACATATTTATATTCATATCTTGATTCTTTAACTACAAGATTTATCTTTCTTTAGAGTTATCAGGAGATGTTCTTGATTCTTTAAAATGCCCTTTAGTGTCCTCCGCAATATACCAAGCTCATGAAATTAACAACAAATGCAACGTATTGCCAACAAATAAAATGTATTGTCGTATGTTATTCGCGAGGTATATGAGTCATTCAAATTATAATACAGAACTTCATGTTCCTATTTATCCTCCCCCACATCACTAAGTCTGTACAGGTCTAGGTCTGTAAGAAATGACCGACCAATCATTGGGTTCTTCATGGATACACCTTCTCAACATCAAGCCTGTGAGCATCGTTGAGCCCTAATTCGTTTAGTGGCATTGATGACATATAATTTTGCGCTATGGAGTTTTTGGACGTTTCATGGAACCCTAGCGAGGCTTCGGCGATCTTTTGAGCTGCTTCGAGATGATCTAAACATGACCGGGCGAGTGAAGAGGTCATGTGTAGGCTTAGGAGTAGCTAGGTTTTATTTTTGTCGCCCATGCTTTAAGAGGGGTCTAATTGCTTTGATCGTGCCAAATCCATCCTTGTGTTAGCCCTCAAGCCATCCACAAATAGTTAGAGATCCTAACCCGTTAAAATTCACTTGAACCAAGCCATTTCTGTGTTCATCGGACCGGGTCCGGTCGCCGTCGGACCGGGTCTGGCGAGCCCAACCCTAGAATTAGGTTTCTGTTATCTGTCGAACTGAGTCCGGTGCCGTCGAACAGGGCCCGACCCCTCCGGACCGAGTCCGACAGTGCCTGTGCTCCAGCGCTAAAGCTCCGTCGGACCGGGTCTGACAGCGTGTGTGTCAGCCGAGTTTGAGGCATGGTTGCAGCCATCGGACCGGGTCCGACGGTACTGTAACGGCTAGTTTTTGGAGTCTTCCCGAGCTCCAATGACTAGTTTCTCTTCTAGGGGTATTTATTGACATGGGCAGGCAGCCATTACTGAGGTTTGTTGCTCCACTTCACCTATAGCCATCATCCACTCATCTTAGGGGTGTTCTAGAGCCATTCCTCCAACAATTCATCCACCACCTACCTTCCCCCAAACTGAGCATCATGGAAGTCCTTCGATTTGGCATGATCAAGACGATTCAGGCTTATTACTCTTGAAGACGGTGTTCTTCTTGGAGGTGTGAGCTTGAGAGTAGGCCTTAACGTGTGGCTACTCTCGAGTTGGTGTGAAGGTGACGGAGTCCACCTCGTCGGAGTGGCGGAAGGACTACCGGGGAGTAAGCGAGGCGTGTGGCTCAAGAAGGAGCCGGTCCTTGTGCAGTTGTGCGCAAGGGCTAGCCTCAACGGAGAGTAGGAGTGGAGACTTTGAACTTCAGTGAAACAAATACCGTGTCCCTTTTCTCTTGTCTCATTTACTTTCGCTTTTACTTCTCGCTTGATTCGCTAAATTGATTGAATGCTTGGATGAGATAGTTTAGGTTGCTAGTGCGTGCCATTCTATTTTGCTTCCGCTTCATAGGTCACTAGAATCTAGTCTTGGGTCACTCTTAATCTTGTTGCTTAATCAAGTACAACCGAAAGAAATTAAAAATTACCTATTCACCCCCTCTAGGCCGTAAAGTTCCTTTCAAGTGGTATCAGAGTATAGGATCTCCCGTTATAGCTTAACCGCTCGGAGATGGCCACTAAGGAGGGGCCAAGATTGACATAGGAAAAGCTCCTACTTTCGATGGCACAAATTACTCCATTGAAAAATTAGAATGCAATGTTATTTAGAAGCTCTTAGCTATGATGTTTGGATTGCTTGTGAATCCGGTTATCCGTCTCCCATCAATCCTTTGTCTTTCACTCCCGCCGAGATAGAGTATCGGCGATACAACGCCATAACTAGAAATGCTTTACTTTCCAATGTGAGTGTCGATGTGTTCAATCGCATTAGCAATCTCACAAAATCTAATTAAATTTGAAATTTTTTGAAAGAAATTCATGTTGGTAGCTCGGAGTTAGTAGAGGAGAAGTTAGCTCTTGTTAGGAGACAATTTGATCATTTCAAGATGCTACCTAATGAGAGTGCGAATGATATGTTCTCTAGGTTGAACCCGATCACCAACGACATCGGCATGTGTGGCAAGCCCATGGAGGATATTGATGTATGCCGAAAGATTCTTGATATCGCCCCGTTCGAGTTCAACCCACTTGTCACTATGCTCCAAAATAGCAAGAAGTTGAAGACTCTCACTCCAACTAAGCTCCTCGGAAAGCTTGCTTCGTATGAAATGAGGATCAATGGTTATGAAGATTCTCCTCATGCCAAGAAGACCATTGCTCTTCCCGCTCAAGCAAAAGCAAAGAAGAAGAAGATTGAAGAAAGTGATAATGATTCCTCCGATGATGGGATTCCGGAAATAGAAGAGATAACTCTTCTAGTCAAGCGCTCAAGAAAGCTAATCAAGAGGATGACATTTAGAAATGGAGGTTCATCATCAAGGCGTAAACGAATCTCCGAAATGCGATGTTACGAGTGTGGGAAGAAGAGTCACTTGACGGCGGATTGTCCCATGAACAAGAAGAATAAAAGCAAGTTTAGAGATCAAGAGGGAGATGAAGATGACAAGAAGAAGTATAGACACTATCGCAAGAGCGAGAACAAATTCAAGGATAAGAAGAAAGCTCTTGTGGTTGAGAAGTCAAAGAAGAAAGAGTGCTCAAGCTCCTCATCGTCATCCTCCTCATCCGATGAAGAAGAAGACATAAGATCTCATGGTTTAGCCAGACTCGCTATCAAGGAGAATGATCCACCGGCTATCCCTAAACAAAGACTTTGTTTAATGGCCGACATGCAAAATGTGGTCATTAGGGCACGGATCAACGATGATGAAGACTCTTGGGCGGACACCTCCGAGGATAAATCTCAAATCGCCAAAGTCTCCGGAGTCGCCATCAACCAACCCTCACCCTCAATGTGTCTTATGGCTTTGGAGGATAAGGTAACAAATGATAAACCCTCTCTAGTTGAGTTTACTCGTTTGATTGATGATTTAAACAATGCTCTAGAGAAGAAAAAATCTAAGTGCAAAAAGTTGATGAAGGTGCACAAAGACCTTGCTAATGAATTTGAAACTTTCTTGAAAAACATGAATTTCTAGAAGATGATTATGAAACTCTTAGTTGTCAATTTGAAATTATAGAAAATGATTAAACTATGGTTAAGCGTAATCATGACAATGCCATTAATGATTGCTCAATTATTAGATGCGATGTTGGTGTGACTTGTGATTTGATTGACTATTAATGGCCCGTTAGCATGTCCCTTGACACATCCTTGGCCTTGTCACCCACCATCACCCCTAATGCTAGCTCCTCAAAGTCCACTAGTACCACACCCTTATTTGAAAATGTGTGCAATTTGGGTACTTGTCGCTTTGCTTCTTGTTCTAATGAGCTAGTTAAGGAGAATTTGATTTTAAAGGATAGAATTGAGCAACTAGACACTAAATTGGCAAAATTGATGGTTGGGAGTTCAAACCTTAACAAGGTGCTTCGGGAGCAAAGATATACCTTAGGCAAGCATGGTTTGGGGTTTAACCCCGGAGATTTGCCCAAGGGCGGTTGGGGTAAGCCCAAGCTCACTTTTGTCAAGGCTAGCACTTATTGTCATCTGTGTAAGGGTAAAGACCATAGAGCCGTTGTTTGCACTCTAACTAGATCATCAAAATTTATGTCTCAAACTCAAGTCTTAAATGCCAGCTTTATGTTGTTGAAAAGAAATGGCTCCACTTTTGCTAAGTTCATTGGTGCTTCCAAAGATGATAAAAGTGTGAGAGCTGTTTGGGTGCCCAAGTGTTTGATGACTAATCCCAAAGGACCCAAAAATAAGTCTTGGGTACCAAAATCCCAAGCTTAATCTCATGTGTGTAGGTGAACTACAAGAGCGGCGATCGGAATTGGATCTTTGATAGCGGTTTTACTCAACATATGACCGGCTCCTCTCGTATGCTCACCTCACTAGAAGAGGAGAAGGACCCCGACCACAAGATCACATTTGGGGACAACTCCAAACGAAAGGTAATTGGTATAGGTAAAATCGACATACCCAACGACCTATCCATCTCAAATGTTCTTTTTGTCGAAGCTTGCAATTTCAATCTTCTCTCCGTTGCTCAAGTGTGTGATTTGGGTTTTGATTGTTATTTCTCTAGTAGCGGCGTTCGTGTGGTTTCTTCGGTTGATCAAAGTGTTGGTTTCGAGGGCAAATGATTTTCAGATTTGTATTTGGTCTATTTCACTAATCGTGATTCTTTACAAAACAAGACTTGTCTTATTGCGAAATCTTCATTTGGTTGGTTACGGCATAGACGTCTTGGACATGTTGGAATGGGCATTTTGAAAAAGGTTTTTAAGCACGAACTAGTTGTTGGAGTGAAGGATGTGAAGTTTAAGAAAAATTGATTGTGTAGCGCTTGCCAAGCCGGTAAACAAGTTGCTAATCCTCATCCTTCGAAGGCGTTTATGTCAACATCTTGACCACTTGAACTTTTTCATATGGATTTGTTTGGCACAACCACCTATGCGAGCATAGGAGGTAATTCTTATTGTCTTGTGGTCGTTTATGATTTTTCTCGCTTTACTTGGGTGTTTTTCATTGCAAACAAAACTTTTACCAGTGATGTTTTCAAACGTTTTGCCTTAAAAGCTCAAAGGAGTTCGACTCCTATATAAAGAATGTAAGGAGAGATAACGGCACCGAGTTCACTAATTCAAACATTGAAGATTTTTGTGATGAGTTAGGTTTTAAACATGAGTTCTCGGCGGCCTATACTCCTCAACAAAACGGAGTAGTGGAGAGGAAGAATCGGATATTGATCGAGATGGCGAGAACGATGCTTGACGAGTACGGCACGCCGCATGCCTTTTGAGCGGAAACCATCAACACGGCGTGTCACGCAATCAACCGCCTCTACCTCCATCGACTCCTTCACAAGACCTCATATGAACTTCTAGTGGGACGAAGGCCCAACATCTCATATTTCCGAGTCTTCGGGTGGAAGGTATACATTTATAAGAAGAGGACTCATTTGGGTAAGTTTCAAAAGAGGTGGTGACACCGGTATAATGCTAGGTTACTCATCTCACTATAAAGCTTTTCGTGTTTACAATTCTTCCTCCGGTCGTGTTTAAGAAGCATATGATGTGAAATTTAATATCTAAAGGCTCACAAGATGAGCGAGATGCTTTGAGCAATGTAGGTGATGAGCCACTTCATGACGTCATGGATTTGATGGAGGTGGGTGAGGTTCGACCCTCATCGGAGCTAAAGGATAAAAACGAAGACGAACCCTCCATCTATTTCGATCCTCCATCACAAGCTCAACGCACCTCTCCAACAATAAAAGATGGAGAATTGAACGAGACTCAAATCGATCACATTGACCAAGCTCAAGAAGAAGACGATGATCAACAAATATCCATCTAACAATATCGATCTATTGCCAAGGATCATCCTATCGATCAAGTCATCGGCAATCTCAATCAAGGCGTAAGAACTCGTTCACATATTGCAAGTTATTGTGAGTATCACGCGTTTGTTTCCATTGTTGAGCCTAGGAATATTGATGAGGCGTTGGTGGATGCGGATTGGATACTTGCTATGCACGAAGAATTGAACAACTTTATCGCAATGAAGTTTGGGAACTTGTGGAGTGACCAGGGGATCACAATGTAATTGGCACCAAATGGGTCTTCGGCAACAAGCAAGATGAAAACGGTGAAGTGGTTCGCAACAAGGCAAGATTAGTGGCGCAAGGATTCACTTTAGTTGAAGGTCTTGATTATGAAGAAACATATGCGCCGGTTGCTCAACTTGAAGCTATACGGTTACTCTTAGCATTCACATCTCTTTACAACATTGTTCTTTATCAAATGGATGTTAAAAGTGCCTTTCTAAATTGTTTTCTTAATGAATTTGTGTTAGGAGCAACCGTCCGGTTTTGAAAACTTTGAATACCCTAGGGACTTCCTCCTACAAAAGGGATTCAAAACGGGTTCGATTGATTCTACTTTGTTCCTAAAAACGATTGACAATGATTTATTTATTTGTCAAATTTATGTGGATGACATTATATTTGTATGCACTAATCAAGCTCTTTGTAAGGATTTTGGAAATATGATATCCAAGGAATTCGAGATGTCAATGATTGGAGAGCTCATATTTTTTCTTGGATTTCAAATTAAACAACTCAAAGAGGGGACCTTCGTGTGCCAAGAAAAATATATTAAGGCTCTCCTCAAGCGCTTCTCGATGATGGATTGCAAACCGATCAAGACACCAATGGCCACAAATGGGCATCTAGATTTAAATAAAGGAAGGAAGCCCGTGGACCAAAAGCTATATCGCTACATGATTGGTTCGCTTCTCTATCTTATCGTTTCTCGACCCGATATAATGTTTAGTGTGTGCATGTGTGTTTGTTTTCAAGCTTCCCCTAATGAAGTGCATCTAGTTGCCGTAAAACGCATTTTGAGATACTTAAAATTCACTCCTAACCTAGGACTTTGGTATCCCAAGGGAGCGCGTGTTGAGCTTCTTGGCTATTCCGACTCGGATTATACCGGTTGTAAAATTGATTGCAAAAGCACCTCGGGGTTGTCACTTACTAGAACGCTCACTCGTGTCATGGGTTTCGAGGAAGCAAAACTCCGTGACGCTATCTACCGCGGAGGCGGAATATGTAGCGGCGGGGAGTTGTTGTGCTCAACTTTTAGTGACTTTGGGCTAAAATTTGATAAAGTGCCTCTTCTTTGTGATAATCAAAGTGCGGTAAAAATTACCAATAATCCGTTTCAACATTCCCGTACCAAACACATCGACATCCGTCATCATTTCATTCGTGATCATGTTGTCAAGGGTGATGTTGTGCTTGCGTATGTGAGAACAGAGGATAAATTAGCGGATATATTTACCAAACCTTTGGATGAGGCATGGTTTTGCAAACTAAGAAATAAACTAAACATACTAGATAGTTCCAACGCACGTTGATTGTTTCTCATTTGGATTTTGGGTCTTATTTGAATTCTTTCGATTAATTTTTGACCCGTGTCACATTTAGGAGGAGTTTGAGTTTATCTCATAATTTCACAACTCTTCTTTTTTGTGAACAAATGAATTTGTTTTGTGTTAGCACATTTTATCCTATATTTTAGACCAAAACAAATTTGAGCCTCATAGTATATCTCATATCCTCGTACCATTTCAAAATTCTCTAAAATTCAAAAACTCTTATCACTTTGAGAAATGCTTCATTTGAATAAACCTTTTGGTAAAATTTCTTACTTGTTTCAAAAGGTCATGAAAATGCTTTATTAAAAAAAACTATGTGCTTAAACTCTAAAATGGACCACATGCTTGAATTGACACGTCAATTGCATTTTCAAGACATATTTTGGGCCCATACATTTCCTTGATCACAAGATCAAAATTTGAATTTGAATGTGGATGTTGTTTAGAATTTACCTTATATATCTCATCCCTTCAAAACTAAGTTTTTCAAAATTACTCCGAAAATTGCTCCAAAATTTGAATTTTCTTGGTTCTTGAGCAAAATAGGAGAAATATCCCTTCAGAAGCATTAAGATTTAAATTCTATATGGGTTGAGCCCATCCGGCCTCTCGGATAAAGCCCGGTGTTGGTTGGCTAGGTTTCGGCGGATTTTTCAATCCATCGGACTCAGTCCGACCACCACCGGACCCGGTCCGATGGGCTGGCTGGCTAGGCAGTTCTTAGCCTCTCTGTCGGACCCAATCCGACGGTCATCGGACCCGGTCCGGTGAAGTCCCTCCTGTTTTTGGCTAAGTACCTGTCTGCATCGGTTCTTTCGGACCCGGTCCGACGGTCTTCGGACCCAGTCCGACGAAGTTAACTATTCGCAGTTCTGCGAGCAAATGGCTCTGTCGGACCCCGGTCCGATGGCGTCGGACCCGGTCCGATGACTGGATCGCGGCCCTATTTGCTGAACCGTACCCCTCTGCCTTTCCGCTCTCTCCTCACTTGCCTCCTGTTTCTCTCCCACATCTCAGGCCGCTGCCTCCCCTTCCCTTCGACGGTGCGGCTCCTCCGGCGATCTCCGGCGACCTCCCTCTCCATCTCCGGCCTCCCCTCGTCCTCCTCTTCGATTCCCACCGCGGGGATTCTCGAGAGACGGCTCGATCTGTGCGTGGTC
Organism: Raddia distichophylla; assembly: GCA_005191435.1. Taxonomy (NCBI): domain Eukaryota; kingdom Viridiplantae; phylum Streptophyta; class Magnoliopsida; order Poales; family Poaceae; genus Raddia; species Raddia distichophylla. Next base: position 2,000,874 of record SPJY01029059.1, on the reverse strand, counting down.
TTCCTCTCAAGCTCCTCTCCTCTTCCTCACCGGAAGAGACCTAGGGGACTCCTCTGCACGCACGGCGGGGTTGGCCTTCGTCTAAGGTTCAGTAAGCCGCCCTGTAAGGTTTCGATTCTCTTCTTCCCTTTCCATTTCTTAGTGCTAGGTTTTGAATCGTGCTTTTCCGCGCTCGTGTATTAGGCTTTGTGGAGTGGTTGGAGAACTTGGGATTCCATGTTCATCGAAGCGGCACGATGTCTCGACGTCTCGGAAACTTGGGCAAGTCAATTGCAAGAGCAATGGGCACTGGGGGCAGTGGTAGTCAAGGCGGCAGAGGTGATCGAGATGACACTGCGTCTGTGGACAGTTTTGCACCTCCTCACACTAGGAGGGGCACCCAGCAGCAGCGACAACGTGATGCCGTGGATTGGACTCAGCCTCTTGCGGAGGAGTCTTTTGTGACCATCGACAACGACAGTGATGAGGATTATGTCGATGAGGCTCAACAGGAGGATACCACTGCGTCTGAGACTTTAGTTTCTGAGGATGAGCCAGTTGATGATAATGTGCTACTTCTAAGCATGGAGGTGTTAGAAGGAAGCGGGCTGTCACACAAGATAGATGGTTCCCTAAGAATAGAGATGACACCAATGACTTTTGGTTCCATACCAAGTTCCAGAAGCAGCTCTTTCTGTGTTTCTCCAGACCGCAGAAGAGCTCATGGGACCCACATTATATTGATTGGCATGGGATCACCGCTTTCATGGGGCCTAGTATATACAACTATCTCAACACCACTCCTGGACTAGCAGATCTTTTATCTAATGCTCAACTGACATGGGGAGGAGAGGCATTGTGAGTTCTTTGCTACTGTGTTGCCTGCTAATGATCAGTCAAAGTTTAGTTATTATCATGCCATCGATGACAGGGTTCACCGTCTATCTTTTACTGAGATGAATTACTGTCTTGGCACCCCTGACAATGGAGCTGATTTGCATGGCTTAGCTTTTGATACTGACATGTGGTCTGCTCGGTATCCACCAGAGGAGGACATTCGTTTCATGTATCTGGACCCAGAGGCAGATGACTACAGCATTGAGAAATCCAATCAATTGAGGGCAGAGCCAGCTTTGATGCATGTTATACTGAGGCGTACACTATTTGTGCGAGGGGGAAACAGAGATCGTATTCCCCCTATTATTAGCTGGTTTATGCTATACCTGTTCAAGGGGAGTTTAATCAATATTGGAGCCACCTTATTTGGAGAATTTGATGATGCTATTTACAGGGAGGTTAACAGGTCATTGCCACTTGGACCATATATTGGACTATTGCTTTCTAGAACTGGCCGGGTACCTGAGCAGGAAGTTAGTCAGTGGGATAAGAAAATAAAAAACACCAGATGAAGCAGTTCTTGTCCGCTCTTGTCAGCAGGCCAAAGGTTGGTGATGCTCCTTCGGGTTCCCCTCCGGCACCGGCACCTACTTATGCACCTCCGCCTGCTCCTACTGCTTCAGATGTCCCTATGGGCGATGCTCCTGCTGCTTCAGGTGCTCGCATGGGAGGATATGGCTACCCCGCAGTTCCTCCGCCATGGTTTGATCTGAGTCCCCTGCTACATGAAGTGCAAGCCCTTCGAGCTGATCAAAGAAACTATCAGAGGGAAATGAGAGCGGATATGACTGCATTCAGAACTGATATCTCAGCAGAGATAGCTGCCACTCAACAACAGCTGGACACTATGGTTGGTCAGCAAACTTATTTGCAGGAAGAGCTTGGAGTGATGAAGTCTGCGATGATGCATATGGGCACTCACTTTATGCCCTATACTCCAGGGACACATCCCTTTCAGTGGTATGATCAAGCTCAGAGTGATTATCAAGAGTATCTGCGGCCATCTCAGCAGGCTCCTCAGCCAGGATATGCTCAAGCCTCAGCTCTTCCTCCTGTTGGTGGTTCTCCATCCCGCTCCGCTAGATCGAAATCCAGGAGAGCGTGCTCCTGTCCTTCTAGCAGTCTGGGAGCTTTTCCCTATGTGTCACTTGTTGACAAAGGGGGAAAAGAATAGAGCTCTTTTCTCTTTTGGCTTAGTGGGTTGGTTTCTAGTATGAACTCTCTATTTGTGTTGGCCTGTTGAACTCTCTATTTGTGTTGGCCTGTATCTTTTGCTTTGCATGAACTTAGAGGAGTTTTCTTTCTATTGTGCATAAATTTGTCGAGCTGTGGTTGCGTTTAAATCTTAAATTTGTTTTTTGTGCTCTTTTGTTTATCTTTGTGCTATGTATCTCTTGTTTCTGCACTTTTGAACTAACCCTTTTGCAGTTCAAAAATATAAGATCTCTATTGGGTTGTCATCAAGTACCACAAAGGGGGACATTATGAGCATCGTTGAGCCCTAATTCGTTTAGTGGCATTGATGACGTATAATTTTGCGCTAGGGAGTTCTTGGACGTTTCATGGAACCCTAGCGAGGCTTCGGCGATCTTTTGCGCTGCTTCGAGATGATCTAAACATGACCGGGCGAGTGAAGAGGTCATGTGTAGGCTTAGGAGTAGCTGGGTTTTATTTTTTTCGCCCATGCTTTAAGAGGGGTCTAATTGTTTTGATCGTGCTGTGGACTGCATGGGCCCCGGGTATCCTCTAGAAGGCCCATAAGGGAGCAGATAGGGGGCGATCCAGGACGGTCGGCCAAGGATGGAAACCACTCGGATTACGCGCGAGCTTGAGCCGCAAGAAAGGGTCCGAGTTTATGGGATATCCCCACGAAATTAGTAGATCAATGCATACCTTCCATGTAACATCATAACGGAAATAGTTGCCATGTACCCCGGACTTTCTGTAAACTCTATCCCCCTGCACTATATAAAGGGAGGGGGTAGAAGCCATCGGCAAGAAGAAGTATCCATCGAATCATCGATAGGAGCATCATCTTACATCCCGATCCACCAAATAATCCCAGAGCACAGGAAGTAGGGTATTACCTCCTCCGTTGAGGGCCTGAACCTGTATAACCCTGTCTTGTGCTACCCATCTGGTTTGGTTCTTGATTAGCGTCCCATCGTACAAATTCATTGCCGGCGGTGACCCCCCAGTTAGTCACCTGTCGACAGTTGGCGCGCCAGGTAGGGGGCAGCGTCAAGATCATCTCCTCAAATTATGAGTATATACCCTCAAAAGGGTAAGTATGTATCCTCACTGTACCCTCAAATTCTGAGTATATAAACAAACTATGGAAAACAATACCTACAATTTCATACCATAGCTATATTTACATACCTGTGGTATTTTCTAAATAACACACATACTCACATACGCACATACTCGTTTTAAACATATGTACGCAGGTATGTTACCATACCCGGATGTCTTTGTACACACGTATTAGTTTCAAATTTCATTTTCATAACTAATTTAGCACACGAGTACGTACATTTTCATAACTAATCAGTGAAACCAATTCAATAATTTAGCACACGAGTACGTACATTTTCAATAATTTAGTACGTACATTTTAAATTAATGCAATGACTTTCCATACCCAATTAATATGGGGCATTCAAAAACCATTTTTGAAAACACTGAACGTGCTTAATGACGGCCATTCAATAATCAATTTCAAATAGCATTTCATACCTACCATATAAGCCTACTAACGGGCATACCCATTAACAATGACAATCCAAACAAGTTTCATCATCTCAATGCAATCCAACGATTAAGAATTAGGGAGCCCAGACCTTGGGGAGTCCCAATATATATATATAGTAAAAATATCTGGGACTCCATGGAGTCCGTGCTCCGTGCCTAGTTTGGAAACGATTAATTGTGCATTTATTGCATTCACACCCTTGAACGGTAATTAACAATGTTGTTTTGCATGTGTTTAATATGTTTGCACGAATCTTGATGAAATCCAACGGCAATGAAGCATGGAGCACTGACTCCATGGAGTCCCATTCCGGCGTCCTATATATATATATATATTCCTACACACGCACACATACACACAGAGAGAGTACGGATACGTTACTCCTAGGAGTATTCTAACTATAATACACCCAAATTTGCTCCGACCGTTCGATCTGCCCAATTTTCCCTAAATCTCTCTCCCCAACCAACATGTGCGTCCTCCCCCCACCGACTATAGCTAGTTCCTTCCCACACACACCAACAAGGAAGGCGGGCGCGACGTGCCGGGCGGCGCGGCGGCTTGCCAGACGGCAGACATCAGTGACCAGCGCGGGGAGCTAGCTGGAGACCGTCGGGTGGACGATGGCGACAGGCAGCGCGAGCTCTCCACGGTATCCCCTGCTGGGCACTGAATGGAGGGCCTCGCCATCGATAACATGCAGCTTCAGTAGCTCGTCGATGCCGAGGTACGGTCGGAGCAGTATGCAGGCGACGAGCAGCAGTACAACTTTACGTGGGATGTCGTTGCTCCTTTACCACAACAAGAAATCCAATCCCCCAGTTCCCCAAACTAAATTGTTGTGGATGATAGTGAGCAGGTATTATAGATTCTGATTACTAGCAATTTCCCCCCAATTTCCCAAATTTACTAGCGCTTTCCTCCAATTTCTGGCATGCTGCTCATATTGTGTTTTGAGGAAAACATGTTTGTAGTGGAGCTTGATTTATTACAAATGATGAAGTAGTTTACACAATGCTATTGTAGTACTGTACTGCAAAATTCCATGCGCAATTCCTCCCAATCCCCGAAATTCGCCGTGCTCTTGTTTAGAACTTTACTGCAGTAGTTTGTTGTATTTTACAGAATACCCATGAATTATTTTACTACATTGGTATAAGTAGTTTTTGTCCTTGCTGTTGTTGCCTAAAAGTTGTATGCATTTAGGGCTTTACTGCAATAGTATGTGGTAGTTTACGGACATAATCGAAATTATTTACTATAGAGCACCAAATGTACTGCATAAAATAGTACCTCATTATCACTGTGCTACATGTGTACCAATATATAACTAAAGGTGAATACATTTAGAACTTTACTCAGTAGTTTGTTGTAGTTTACAGAATACCATGAAGTATTTTACTACATTGTTATGAGTAGTTTTGCTCTTACTGTTGTTGCCTAAAAGTTGTATGCATTTAGGACTTTACTACAAAAGTATGTACTAGTTTACAGACAATCAAAATTATTTACTACATTCTATTACTTCACTACAAGCTCGTATAGTTGTTTGCACACCTACTGATTATGCTTTACTGTAGGCCTTTTCAATAGTTTGAATACATACTAAAAGTGTTTTACTACAATACTATATACTTGTTTTTCACACATATTGAGTGTGTTTTACTACAAACATTTCTTTTACATTTATCTAATGTCTTGGGTCCAACATCAAACATCACACCTCGATGAAAAACTTTGTTTTTACTACAAAATGATGCTTGTTTTTACTACACTGTGATGCTTGTTTTTACTACACAATGTTGCTTGTTTTTACAAGACAGTTAATCTTAACAGGTACAACTTGTTTTTGTCTTGTTTTTAATGTTTTAGACCAAGACACCGCAAAGACAGAACCGCAGAAGGAAATCAAACAAATCTTACATAAGACAACATAGGTTGTGCAAATAGAACGTGCTGAAAACAACAAGAAATGGCTTTCACAATTATACCGCCTGAATGAATTCTTCAAGCATGAGTTGCATGAAGTCACCAACAACATGGCTACCCCAAATGAGTTTGAGAAAAGCATGGCAAGACATGATTGTATGAAATGGGCTGCATTGACTCCCCGTTTTGGCATTTTTGGATGCACAGAGAAAAGCGTTACTGTCATATGGTCAGACATGCTTTACTACTCGCTCAATTGTTCTTTTCAACACAATAATTTTGTTGACAAAAAATGTAAGGGAAAGCCACCAATGCATCATGATACAAATTTGAAAGACCCGTGTGGGTACAACACATGAAGGACCTGTGTGGGCACAAAACACGAGAAGGACAAAGTAGAAGAGATGGCTAGAGTCGATCGAGAAACAACCTGCTTAGATGATGCAAAGACAATCTCAGAACTACCATGGATATGGTCACAACTCAAAGACAATGCACCGACAGACACCCATGCTGTATAGAAAAAATAGAAATACATGTTTACTAATACTTAGTATTGCTGCAGAAATACTTTAATACAAGGATGACACTCTTTTTACCAGTACTTGTAATGTTTCTTTACTAGCCATAAATCATGAATGTGTGGAGACATATTTTGGTACCGATATAAGGAATATCTGAAAAAGATTAAAGTAAAACTTTACTATCATTTGTGAAGGTGTTTTACTGGAGTATTTTTGCAAAGAGATATAACGATGTATCTAGTGTTAATATGCTTATGCTTGAACGCTTTACTACAAAGACTATCTGTGTTTTACTACATAACCTACAATATTTTTCTACAGTGACCCAATGATGTTATACTTATGTTTGAACTGTGTACCATTAAAATTATATGATGTTTCACTACACAGGCTGCCTGGGTTTTACTAAATGAACTATAGAATTTTTTTTGCAGTGATCATATGTATCTTGATATTTTCATACAAGAAAACAAATACCATTTACAAACTATGTATGATGCTTTTACTACATAGGACACATGAGTTTTACTACATCAGCTATGAAATTTTTCTGTAGTGGTAACGGGCATGCCGTTTACAACAATATATGATGCTTTACTACGCTGGCCACATGAGTTTTACAACACAAGCTATAGAATTTTCTACAGCGATCATGTCTATGCCAATTACAACAAAAAAGATGGATAAAACACACTGCATGACAAAACATGATAGGCATTGGTTGCTGCGATAACAAAAACATTCCATATTATCATAACTTGTTCCTCTTCCACATTTATTTTGGTTTTTACAAAAAGAATAGTACTGAAACCTCCTCATTTTAGTGCAGCACACCAAGTAAGTCATTATAGGGAGAAATTCTCAAAGAAATGAAAAGGCCATGACAATTGACCATGATATTTACAAAAACTTCTAATAGTTTGCAAAAGGATTGCTACCCTCTCCCTATTGTACCATAGTTAGTTGGTCCCTCTCAAACTATCCTCATTTAGCAAAACATATCCTCTCTCGCTTTCCTAATGGCTTCATGGAAATCATTCTCCGTCTCGGTTGGAAGTTCATCAAAAGCACCACTCACTGAATGGAGCACCAACTGGAATATATAATGTTGCTGATATAGCATACTGTCCCTCTGCAGGACACTGAAAGACCAACAAATATATTACTAGAAATTAGCATCCTTTACTATACAGATAATACAATATTTACAGAAATTTGGGTAATATATATACTAACTATGTTAACACTAACAACGCTCACATCTGTGTGTAAGGATATGCCATCTCATAACTTAATGTACTGCATCACACGAATCCCACAAACTGAAGAAATTAACTTGCAAAAATTCAAAGCAAAAAACAAGGACCCAAGTATTTGGTTGAAGGGATATAAAAGCATATTGCTCAGATAAGATATTTCCCTGCTTACCTACGCATTGTCATACCATACTTTACTACAGAGACCATATCAATTTTCTATGCAACATAGAGATGCTTTACTGATCTGAAAAATTTCGTGAAGGACCGAGATTCACAGCGAAAAACAGCACAGCGGCAACAAACAATATCGGCTGTTCCGATGTCAGTATCGAATAGTCCGATATGAATCGGACTATCTGATCTGGAATCTGAACTTCCGATATTTCTGGAAATAGTGTTAAAGAACTAGACTAGAACAACAATGAATCCTGCACCAAATAGAGTTAGGGAGCAAACTCATAAGTAAGATGCACAAGAGAAGACAACAAATACACGGAGACTCGAAGTAGTTGTTCCCAAAGTTCGGATCTTTGAGGAGATCCTACGTCTCCGTCGAGACGGCTCGGTCACACTTGAGCCGGGGTGCCTCTTGACCCTTAACCTTCTGGGTTGCACCAAGCACTCCTAATATCACTCATTGGATCCTTCCCTTTCGGAGGCGAATCCGGCCTTCACAAACTCTCCCTGACCACCACACGAAGCACCGGTGGCTCTAGGGCGAATCCTAACCATCTAGGAGCCCTTAAACTCCAAGAGTAACGAATCCTGCGGAAAACCAAGTTGGAGAATGAATCTAGTGCTCAAGATCGAAGCTTGATTAACAGAAAGTCTCTAGATCTAGCTTCTTCACCCACTCAAAGATGCAATCAATGGACTTTATGATGGAGTGAGGATGGAAGATGGAGAGCTAGGGTTTGCAATAAGTGCTCAGCTGAAAATATATGTGAAAGGCAACCCTGACCGGTGGGAAGGGGAGGAGAATAAATACTTACGCTCTCAAACTAGCCGTTACTGTTGACAGATATCGGATAGTCCGATGTTAATATCGGAATGTTTCGATATTTTCGTAATTCGAGACAGAGAGGGGGTCAATCGGACTAAGCAACGGATAGTTCCGGTCCATATCGGAATGTTCCGGACCAACATCAGAATGTTCCGATATTTTTGCACATAGAGACAGAGAGGGGTCGATCGGACCATGTATTGGATAGTTCCGGACCAAACATAGGAATGTTTCGATATTTTTGCAGCTGGGGACAGAGAGGGGTCGATCGGACTAAGCAACGGATAGTTCCGATCCATATCGGAATGTTCCGGACCAACATCGGAATGTTCCGATATTTTTGCAGCTGGAGACAGAGAGGGGTCGATCGGACTATGTATCGGATAGTTCCGATCCATATCGGAATGTTTCGGACCAACATCGGATAGTCCAATATGATTTTCAACAAAACCCCCTCAAAATGATTTGATGGATAGAATGTGTCAAATTTCTTCTATCAAGAGCACTAAGAACTTCTAGAAGTGGTTTTCCGTCGCATCCCTTTTAATAGTACGGCGTGTCCTTAAACTCAATTCAAAAGAAAAGATTTACACTAAAATAGAAATAAACGCCGTCTTCTCCTTTAAGCTTTACGTTCTCCAAGTGTCCTCCAAATCCATTTACTAATATTAAAATCTTTCCAAGACTAAACAAATGGATTAGATCATTAATATGCCTATCATCTATCACCAAAACCCACATAGGGCCTAGATGCACTTTCAATCTCCCCCTTTTTGGTGATTGATGACAAACACAATTAAAGCTTTTGAAAACCAAAATAAATTTCTTTTGAATGATCAAGAGTATAGTGGAGCTGCCCCTAAATATGTGGATACATTGAAAAGGCTAGAGACTCCCCCTATATCCTTGCATTCGTGGGTGCAAATGAGCAGTGAATACAGTAAATTAAGCAGTAAATGCATATGACATGGCATTGGGCACACAATATCATAAATACTAAGCACAATAGAGTTTAAACCATGCAAGTACAATCCAAACCATGTTCAAGTTCATAGCACATACATAGACGAAGGTTTTAAACTCTTAAAACGATAAAAATAGAGATACATAAATGAGCTTTACTTTTTCCCCCTTTTGGCATCAAGACACCAAAATGACGAGAAATAAGCTGAAATATAGCGAGGATCAATCGTCGTCTTCTTCTTCTTCTTCTTCTTCTTCTTCTTCTTCTTCTTCTTCAGTGTAGCTTCCCTCGCTACCACTCTCATCATCGTCCTGAGCAGGAGAGTCGAAGGCGGCTTCATAACCCTTGACCTTGTCATCGTCCTCACTCCCTTCAACTTCAGAACCATCTGAGGAGCAAGGGATCCCTAAGTGCCGCTGAATCTTCTTTAGCCTCAAGGTGTTCTGCTTAATCCTCTCAGTATTCTTCTGATGAGCGCGCCTTTCATCCTTGCCTAGGCAAAAAATTGCCCTTAGCATAGCCTTGATAGGAGATGAAGATCGAGATGAGGACGGGCCAGAGGAAGAAGCTGGAGCAGCAGGTCTTGAAGATGGAGATCCACGAGTGGAGCGACGAGTAGGAGCCTTGACAACTCGAACTTGATATCCCAAGTGCTCAACATCCTTAACAAAGGCAGACCCAGTCACTTCGTCAATCATCTTCATAATGTAGGGAGCATGAGTGCAGCTCCTCCTGGGGTCCGAAGAACTGAGAAGAATCTCACTCTAGATAAAATCCACAACATCAAAGGGTTGGGACTGAGATCCAATCCAATAGAGCAAGTTCCTTGAGTAACCCAGAATGCTCGAAACATCTTCCTCTTTTGGGGTGAGGGTCTTCCTAATCATCCTGGTAAGCACCACATAGATGGGAAGCAAACCCTTTGCCTTCCCAAGCTCGAAGTCCTGAGACTCATCATAAATGCATCCCAACTTGTTTATTTCTAGAGGATCATACTCATGAAGTTTGTCCTTGTTAAAGAAGAGTCCAGGAGAGAAACCAAGAATGCTGGCAAACCGAGCCTTGGTCACACTATAGTATGTTCCACATGTCATCCACTTGAGTGACTCGGACTAGTCAGTGCCAAAGTACAGTGTGGCATAAAATTGGGAAATTACTTCATTATTCCGGTTATACTTGAGCCCCATGACATCCTTGATATCATACTTGTCGCAAATGCTAATGACTTCATCAAACACAGGATCATGCAGACGCTCCAGATATTCCCAATCAATCCACTGCATCATCACCACTGGAGTCTTCTTAGTAAGGATCACTAAGTCATAGAAGTCTTGTTGAAAATAGTTCCAGAAACGACGGTCAATGTTGACTTGCTTCTCATACTCCTCTGGGTCTATCCTCCTTTCTCTTCTGATTCGAATTGAGTCACCTCTCAGATTCATCGGCTTTGGTGGATAGAAGTCGCCATAGGAGTTTCTAACAGACTCATGCATTTCCAGAGGACCTATCAAAGATCTGGAGGGATCTTCCTTTGCTGAGGACCGCTACTACCTGGGAGATCCAGAAGGTGGTGATCCTAAGGGAGACCTGGAGGTTGTCTTCTTCACAGAACGCTTTGGACGACTAGAAGAAGGTGCACCCTCAATGAACATCACAGCCCTAGGAGAGAACATGTGCTCAGGAGAGGTTGGAGGTGGAACCCTGGCAGGGTCATGCCTGGTCTTTGTCCTCCTTTGCTGAGAAGGACCACCAGAGTCAACTAGAGGTTGTTTGTCCTTTGACTTAACCATCTGGATAAACAAAGATACATAGGATTAGATATGGCTCTAGGAACAAAGGATTCAAAGAACCAGGTTTTCTGTTGCTGCCAATATCGGATAGTCCGATGTTTACAGTTCAGTGAAGAAAACCTAATTACCTTGAATCTTCAAAAAATCTCCAACAAAGACTAAAGCCATTACAAGGAACTAATTCTAGTACATCTAGAGACGATCTAGCCCAATCACATTTGATACAAAATGAGAGATGAGGGAGATCAGGGCGGCTAGGTCCAACCTTACCTTTGAGACGGGGATGCAGAGGAAAGTGGCCCTCCACGGGACGGCAATGGGGAGGAAGAGGTTAAGGTTTGCTCCGGAGGGACTTCGGAACCTCCGATCGAGGAGGACGCAAAGCTCCGGAGGAGAAAGTTGGGTCGGCGCGGGAGAGAGAGAGGGACGAGTGTGAAGTGGCAATGCGGTGAAAGAGAAGGGGGTAAACAGGGTAAAATTTTACCCACTTGGAGATAAAAACCCGCAGCCCACACATCGGAAGTATCCGAAGTAACACCGGATACTCCGATTTCAACATCGGACATTCCAATATCATATCGGACATTCTGAAATGGTTTTTCCAGCAGAAAATAGGTAAGTGATTTTAAAATAGTTTGGATGAAATATAAGGATCACTATCTCAATAAATGAGTTTATAAATACACAAACGAGCACGAATCAAATAATTTTAATTACAACTAAGATATAAAAGGCAAACAAGGTTAAGCAAGCAATTTGAAACACAACAAGGATTTTCAATTTTTCAAACAAAATGAGCATGCACCATTTCAAGCCACGTTACTAGCATCAAGGATATTTAGCTCACTTCTAAGTGCACAAAACCTTCTCTCATCAAGTGGCTTGGTGAATATATCGGCTAATTGAGCTTCGGTTCTTACATGTCTAATATCAATATCTCCTTTTGTGAAGTGATCTCTCAAGATGTGATGGCGACTATCAATATGTTTGGTTTGGGAATGTTGCACGGGATTATTGGCTATTTTGATGGCACTCTCATTATCACACATAAGTGGAATTTGGCTTAGGTCCAAACCATAATCTCTCAAAGTTTGTTGCATCCACAAAAGTTGAGCGCAACAACTTCCCGCCGCTATGTATTCGGCTTCGACGGTAGAAAGGGCTACGGAATTTTGCTTCTTGAAAGTCCAAGAACCTAGAGACCTACCCAAGAATTGGCAAGTCCCCTACGCTTCCTATCTACTTTGCAACCGGCATAATCCGCATTCGAATAACCGACAAGATCAAAAGATGGTCCTTTTGAATACCAAAGTCTTAAGTTGGGAGTGTAAACTAAATATCTCAAGATTCTTTTAATGGCCACTAAGTGACTCTTCTTAGGAGCGACTTGAAACCGTGTACACATGCACACGCTAAGCATAATATCTGGCCTAGATGCACAAAGATAAAGGAGAGAGCCTATCATAGATCGATATACCTTTTGGTCGACGACTTTACCTTTTTCATCCACATCCAAGTGACCATTTGATTGCATTGGGGTCTTGATTGGCTTTGCATTCTCCAAATCAAACTTCTTGAGCATATCTTTGATATATTTGGATTGACAAATGAATGTCCCTTCCTTGAGTTGCTTGATTTGAAATCCGAGGAAGAAGTTTAACTCTCCCATCATGAACATCTCAAATCTCTTGGTCATTATCCTACTAAACTCCTCACAAAATTGTTTGTTAGTAGAACCAAATATAAGTCATCGACGTAAATTTGGCATACGAACAAATCATCATCTACGTGCTTAGTGAAGAGAGTACTATCGGCCTTTTCGATATAGAAACCTTTCTTTACCAAGAAATCTCTAAGACACTCATACCACGCCCAAGGGGCTTGCTTCAAGCCATATAGTGCCTTGTGAAGTTGATAGACATGGTTTGGATGCTTTGGGTCCTCGAAACTGGGTGGTTGTTCAACAAACACCAACTCAGAGATTGGTCCATTCAAAAATACGCTCTTTACGTCCATTTGATAGAGCATGAAATCATGGTGAGTAGCATATGCAAGTAGAATACGAATAGACTCTAATATAGCTACGGGAGCATAGGTCTCACCAAATTCAAAACCTTCGATTTGAGTGAATCCTTGAGCAACTAATCATGCTTTATTTCTTGTCACGATCCCATTTTCATCTTGCTTGTTTCTAAACACCCACTTGGTTCCAATCACATTTTGTTTTGGTCCTTCGACCAATGTCCATACTTCATTTCTTGTGAAGTTGTTTAGCTCATCTTTCATAGCCATTATCCAATCCAGATCTCTCAAGGCTTCTTCAACCTTCACGGGCTCAACAAAAGAAATAAACGAGTAAAATTCATAAAAGTTTGGGACTCGGGATAGATATAATAGATACTCCTTTGTTTATATCCTAAGGATATTATCAACCCGATGATCCCTTTGAATGCTTTGATGAATCCATGGATGAGATGTGGCTTGGATTGGTTCTTCATTCAATTGTTCTTCTTCTTCAACTTGTTGATCCACCACATGATTTTGTGTAGAGGTAGGTGGCTCTACTTGTAGAGATGAGTCCTCATCGACTTGATCGTTGACTCCTTCTTGAGGTTTGACTTTTCCAATGGCCATCTTCTTAATTGCCTTACAAGTACTTTCTTCACCTAACACACAAGGATCAACTTGCTCCACTTGTGAGCCGTTAGTCTCATCAAACGTCACATCTCTCGCTATTTCAACTACATCGGAGGCATTGTTGAAAACACGATAGGCGTAAGTGTTTGAGCCATAACCTAGTCGAAATCCTTCATCAAGTTTAGGAGCGAACTTAGAAGATCTTACCTTCTTGTTGAGTTTGAAGCACTTACTTCTAAAAACTCTAAAGTAGGATACATTTGGTTTCTTACCCATGAGTAGATCATATGGTGTTTTTATTCAATAACTTGTGTAGGTACAGCCGGTTGGTTGAGTGGCAAGCGGTGTTGACGGCCTCCGCCCAAAAACGTCGGAAACCTTATACTCATCTAGCATTGTCCTAGCTATCTCAATGAGTGTGCGATTCTTCCGTTCAACCACGCCATTTTGTTGAGGTGAATAAGGAGTGGAAAACTCATACTTGACTCCTTCATTGAGATACCCTTCTACGCCGATGTTCTTGAACTCCGTACCATTGTCGCTTCTAATCTTCTTGATCTTCAACTCAAATTCGTTTTGAGCTCTTCTCATGAACTTCTTAAGCGTTTCTTGAGTTTCAAACTTGTTATGCAAAAAGATCCAAAAACACCCAAGTGAAGTGGAAAAAATCATCTACAATGACTAAGTCATACTTATTACCTCCAATGCTTATGTAGGCTTTGGAACCAAAAAGATCCATATGCAATATCTCCAACTTCCTAGATGTTGTCATAACATTTTTAGTTGGATGATGTGCTCTCACTTTTTTCTGGCATGGCACGCACTACAAATCCTATCTTTCTCAAAAGATACATTTGTTAGTTATAAAATATGTTCGTCCGTTGGAAGCTTTTGAAGATTTCTCATGCCAACATGGGCTAGTCGGCGATGCCAAAGCCAACCCATACTAGACTTAGCCATCAAGCATGTTTTAAGTTGAGTTCTATCCGAGGTGAAATTCACAAGATAAAGCTTTCCCTTTAAAACATCGTTGAAGACTAGAGAGTAATTGAGAAAATACAATTTAAACCCATCTCACATAATTGAGAAATGGAGAAAAGATTGTATTCAAAAGACTTAACAAGCAATACATTAGAAAGAGTAAATTCTTTAGAGATACTTACTTTCCCAAGTACAATTACCTTTTCCTTGCCATTGTCTCCAAACACAATGTTCTCGTAAGGCGAGCCATTCACATCAAAGGAGGTGAGAATGGAGGCTTCTCCGGTCATATGATTTGTGCAACCACTATCTAGCACACAAGTTTTTCCACCGGAGCGATAAGCCTATAAAACAAGTTATATTTTTGTTTTAGGTACCCAAATTTACTTGGGTCCTCTCAAGTTAGTCACTAGTGCCTTTGGTACCCAAATAGACTTAGGCGTGCGAATGTTCTTGGTCCTAGTCCCAACAAAATGAGCAACTATTATACCAAGATTAGTTCTTCTAAGCACATAAGATGCATTGAAAGTAGTATGAGACGCATGAGTAAGAGATCCATTCGCATGCACGAAGTTAATAGGCCTAATGACTGGGGCTACCACAATGTGGCCCTTTTCGCCATTCTTCTTCTTGGGAGGGGAATAACCAAGCCCTTCCTTTATGTAGTCGCCCCTTTTTCGGACAAGATAGTCAACTAGGTCTTTACTTCCTTTGTATGATTTCTGAAGCCCATCTTCAAGAAGCCCCTTGAGGTTTTCATTTTCATGTGCCAAATCTTGCATCGATTGAAACTTAGTGGCACAAACTTCAACATCAAGGTTTAGACACTTTAAGCATTCACTAATATTTGAAACTATTGGAGCACTTGAGGCACTGTTTGTGGTAGAAAAGGTACTCTTCAAGAGATCATCAAACTTCAATACAAGAGACTCATGGGTTTGTTTGACCCCATTAAGATCCTCTATGAGTGAAGCATTGGTGATCTCAAGATGAACAACTTGGGATTTGGTCAAATCTAAAGCTTTAAGCCAATTCCGTATTTCTTTCCCTCTCACTAGCCAATATTTTCTCAAAGTCAAGGTTTCTTTTCTTTTCAAAGATAAGCAAGTCCTCTTGACGCTTAAGACTAGTCCCTTGCCTTTCAATAGTTTGAAGCGCCATTTTTACATTAGACATGCTTATATCATTGAAAGAATTAATCTTTAAGTCATCACAATCACTTTCACTATTACTAGAATCAATGTTGCTATTGAGTGAGGACTTTGAAATTACCTTACTACCTTTAGTCATAAGACATGTAGGACCAACATCGTCATCGCTCATGTCCCCAAAAAGCGTCTTGCTCTTGGGAGTGGAAGTGATAGCGAGCGTGGCAACTCTTCATTTTCCGACTCGGACTCGGAACTAGAATCACCGGAGGTCCACTCTTGTCCGATGTGAGCTTGACCTTTTGAACTTCTCTTGTTGTTCTTGGTCCTTTCCATTGAATGGTGCTTGTCCTTCTTCTTATGGTCATTTTCCTCCTTGCTCTTCTTTTGGGGGCATTCGGCAGTGAAATGACCGGCATCACCGCACTCATAGCATGTCCTAGTAGAGTGTCTTTCCTTTGATTTGCCGAAAGACTTCTTATGTGACTTTCCCTTGTATCCACTTTTTTTTAGGAATTTGTTGAATTTTCTCACTAGAAGTGCCATCTCTTCGAGATCAAGTGAGGTTCCTCTTCACTTGAACTATCTTCGGAATCTTGGCTTGCCTTCAATGCAATATTCTTCTTCTTGTTTGGCCGCACTAGTTCCTCAACGGCCTTCACTTTCACATCCATCATTTCATCCGCTAAAAGCCTTCCAAGTACATTATGAGGAGTGAGAGCTGGATAATCACTCCTTTATCTAATTAGTTGAACCAAATTTTGATTGTTGGGAGTGACAATTCGAAGCATGATCTTGACCACGGTAGTATCGGTAAGATCATCACACCCAAGGCCTTTTGCTTCATTGACAAGAACCATTAGTCGATCGAACATGGTTTTATAACTTTCTCCTTCTTCCAATACCACGCGTCCCAATTTTCTTTTGATGAGCTCAATCTTTGATTCGCGGACACTAGAGGTTCCTTCATGCGCTACTCAAAGCGTGTCCCAAATCTTCTTAGCATCCATGCACTCTATTGAACTCGGTAGCATTTAGTGGGTTGAACAAGGCGTTGATGGCTTGATGGTTGCTGTCTCGATCATCCTTGTCCTTCGGCGTAAGCTTCTCAGGATCTTCCACAGTGTAACCTGTCTCAACAACAGCCCAAATAACCGGGTGGAGTGAGATCAATTACAACTTCATCCTATGCCTCCATGCCACAAAGTGAGTGCCGTCAAAGAATGGCGCTCTACCCGACGGGATGTAGCCATGAAGATGAACTAGCATGAGAATAATCATAAGGAATAGTCACACCAGAGTGGTCATCCTTCATAGTCGCATCAACATCCTCCGACGACATCTTTTACCTCTTGAGCGGTTAAGCTCGAAATAAGAGTCCTTGCTCTGATACCAATTGAAGGACCAAGATGTAGCCTGGGGGGTGAATAGGCTTTATAAAAATTCACAGCGAAAAACAGCACAGCGGAAACAAACAATATCGGATGTTCCGATGTCAGCATCGGATAGTCCGATATGTATCGGACTATCTGATCTGGAATCTGAACGTCCGATATTTCTGGAAATAGTGTTAAAGAACTAGACTAGAACAACAATGAATCCTGCACCAAATAGAGTTAGAGAGTGTCGGTGTCTGGGAGACGCGCTTGCTGAGGGCAGCGGGTCCACGGACCGGCAGACGAATTTATAGTTGGAGTGAGGCCCAACAACAACCCTTCCCAGCAGGCCGGGGCGGCGGCCGAGCTCGTGGGGGCTCTGGCTGCGTGGTCTTCCCGGACTACGCCTGGTGAGACTTGGGATCCGGATACAGATCCGTCGTACGGTGAGATTGAGAGGGGGGTGAGGAAAGAGGCGAAGGAAATACAAACCGTGGAGACAAGTGATTTTTATCTTGGTTCGAGCTCCCACTGCCGGGTAACAGCTCTACTCCAGCACTCGTTGATTATCTGGTGGAAAACAGTACAAGGGCGCCGAGACCAGGCTTGAAGGCGCCGATTCCGAGCTTATAGGGGAGTTTCGGACACTTGGGTGGCTAGAATCTATCGTGCTACAGCTACTACGAAAGAAGCTTCGGATGCTTGTGTTGCGTGCTCTCTTAGACTCTGTAGACTTGGCTTGGATCGGACCCCCTGCTACGTTGGTGTTGACACGAAAAGTTAGATCTTCGCGAACACACGTGCAGAAGTGTCAAGTCTGGGCTTGCGTCGCAACTAGGAACCAAACGTGCCAGTCAATTTAACCTATGAATTGACAAGGGGAAAGTTGTTAGTAATATGGCCCTAATCGGCTTTAGGAAGCAGCCAGATCAGGTTTCCTATAATCGGCTTAAGGAATCCGATTATAATTCTATCAGCTTAATGTCCGATAGAGCAGCAAATATGAGTAAAGATCTAAACATGAATATCTTCCATCTCTTTTTGTTATTTTATAGACTAAATTAGCTACAAATCTTTAGATCAACTTATCAGATTAAACCAAGGAGCAGATTAAATAGATTGGTCAAGCCAAGACAGTATTTAGATCTAAATCCAAGTATAAACTTATAAATCGATTAAAAGCATAGACAATATGGGTAAATACAATGCTAATCGGCAAATAATCTAAACATGCGTAACCCTCAAACAAGCATACGCAACATCGATTAAACGAGGTAGTTGCATACATCGGAAGCATAAAAGACGATTGACAATCATTATTGCAAGGTAAAAACATATTACAGATAGATTGAACGAGACAGTGTAATATGCGATGACATGTTGAAGATCGGTAAACCCGAGACAGTCTAACATGCTTTGTATACATGAGATCAAGATGATGCAGCCATGCATACGGGTTACAAGAAGAGAATTGATTATTCCATCGAGATAGCTCTACCTGTGAGTTGAAGCCTTTCGACGAAGTCGATCGGATTCGAGAAAAGTAGTTGTGTTTTGTGTATGTCATATATCGTTTACACGGGACTTAGGACCCTATTTATACTGTTACAAAGCCGAAACCGACACAACCTAATTTACCGCGCCGTGAAAAGCATCTTCCGATCATAGCTTCGTAACCCTTCCGGAGTCTTGTAAATATCGGAATTATTTCATATACACTTCTTTCTTCTGTCAATGAAGCCCATCTTCTGATACGACCCAATAATTCCGATGACATTTACTGGTGTATAATATCCGATTTTCCTACCAAATTTGGGTGTCAATAGTTGGGCAGGCCTCTCTTTTTATAGGTGCAGCGGGCTGCTCGGAGCTGATATGGCGGGCCCCGCGCCTATTCCTGCTTTGTCCATCTTTAGTGGCGGCGCCCTTGTCTCGTTCCCGGGCTCCGTCCTGTCTGTGGCCTGCAAAGAGAAGCTTGTCTGGTCAGTACTGAGCACGTGTTCGTCTCGGAATGCCAATACGGGGAAGCAGCCTGCGCAGGGAGAAAGCATTTACCCTTTATCCTCTATATAGCATTGACTGGACAGAGACAGCTTCGTGCCACCTGTTGGGGGTGTCGCGTAGCGCGGCAGTCGCGGCCTTTTTCCAAAGGGACAAACGGCACGGCGAGCTGCCTGCGCGGCTCTCTCGCAGGGTACCGAACCTCTGGGGAGGTGCAGCTCTCTCGGTCAAGGCCGAGGAAAGCGTAGTGGGGCGCAACAGCTGTCACCACCTGTCCAGAGGACAAGTGAGCTGTCCGTAAGATCCTCTCTCGGGCTAAGGATAGCCCGGGAGGCGCGCAACACTCCCGATTAGGACCGAGGGAGGCACAGTTGCCTTGTTCAAGCCCGAGGATGGCCCCAGCGGGCTAGACGTTCCTTTTGATACGGCCAAGGATGGCCTTTTAGACTTTCTGTACGCGCGGCAGGCGGTACGGATCCGGCCCAAGGCCCCTCTCGGGGTGGGCCGCTCAAATCACCAACAGCCAGCCCTCGAGCCTCGAGCGCGTCACGTGGCGAGCCGGTCTGAGGTTTAGAGAAACCCAATCCTTACGCGCCGCGCAGGAGACTTGGCTAAGCCGCTGGGGCGAGAGGTCGAGCATTGAATTTGATTTGACGGAAAAATGGGGTAGTTACGTTTCCTCGGGCACGATCCCCACTATCTCTGCTTCAACCGTTGCCTTCCTTGATAAGGCAGTGTTTTGGGGGAACTCCTACTGCAGAACATCCCCTTCGTATCTGTTTTCATCCCCCCATCTCGCCCTTTGCCTTCCTGCCTTTGGCTACAATGGTGCTCATCGGAGATAGCGTTCTCACAAGAGAGAGGATGGCGGAGTTGGAGAGGTACGGCTTTGTGAAGCTAGGGTCTTGGAGGCTTCCTGGCGCAGCCTGGGAGCCAGAGCCCGAGCCTACCGAACTGGTCTGCTTCGAAAGCTCGGCCATCTGTGGGTTCCGCGCGTCGGGGTCGCAGTTCGTGACCGACCTCTTTGCCTTTGCAGAGCGGCGGCCGGAAAATCTGTCCCCGCAGTCCTACGTTCATTTGTCCATCTTCGCACACCTGTGTGAGGCATACTACGGGGCGTGGCCCACGGTGACTCTTCACGTAGTATTTTGAGCTGAAACCTGTCAGCCATCGCGTGGGCAATGGCAGGGTCTTCTATCTTATCAAGCGCCGAGCCCGGGGCAGCCGATCATATCCGGAATACGACGTCAAGACGAAAGTCGATGGTTGGGTGTGGACTATATGGGTCCCGGGTATCCTCTAGAAGGCCCATAAGGGAGCAGATGAGGGGCGATCCAAGTCGGCCGATTAAGAATAGAGACCACTCAGGTTACACGCAGCTTGAGTTCCAAAGATGTTCCTAAGGATATGATCTATCTCCGTGTAATTCAGAGATTAACACATGCAAGACATGTAACGGCATAACAAGATTAGGTACCGTGAATCACGTGCTATCGTGTAACTCTATCTCCCCCTACACTATATAAAGGGATGGGGTAGAGGCCATAGGCATAAGAGACATCTCATAAAGCATACGCTGTAATCACCTTGGTCATCTTGCATCCCGCATCTTGATCGACTATAATCCCAGAGCATAGGAAGTAGGGTATTACCTCGGTTGGAGGGCCCGAACCTGTATAAACCTGTTCTTGTGCTACCATCTGGTTTGGTTCTTAATTAGCGTCCCCTCATTCCTCATACAAATTCATTACCGGCGGTGACCCCCAGTTAGTCACCAGTCGACAGTTGGCGCGCAAGGTAGGGGGCAGCGAGATCATTCCTCAAGCTAGATGGCTTTTTCGAGATCGCCGCACATCGCTATGAGGCAGGGGCAGTCCCTTCGATTCGGCACCCTAGACTTCATCACCGACGGCGTTGGCAATCTTCACCTCTCTCCTCCTAGAAAGATCTCTTCGCGAGAAGGTACGTGCAATCAATGGGACCCATTGCCCTCTGGCTTGGAGAATTCAGCAAGTACCTTCGGCGGATTGACCTGCTCGCTGTTCGATTTCGCACCTCCTCCCGAGGAAGACGAAAAAGGACTCGGCGGGCTCGACCGCATGGGCATGGATTCTATTCTGCCCAATAACAACTCAATGCCCTTGGCTAGATTTCCTCCGGACTCGAGAATTCCGCTGCGACCTTCGCACGGGTTTCCTCTGGGATTTGGACAGGAGATAACCAGTCGTCGAGTGCATCAGATCCAGTCGGGTCAGTCCGATCAGATCCATCTATGTTCGTGGGTGTCATCAATGCTGGCCAACCCATTGGACAAAGCGAACAAGTCAGCCTCTCCGTTTCTGACTCCGAGTCTGATGAGAGGGCTGAGGTCCGTAATTACCGAGAGGTCTTCGTCCTTGGCGCGGATGATCATCACTCTACCTCTCCACTTGTCGGGTACGAGGAGATCGCCACTGGCGCGGCGGACCCGGACTCGCGCCGAGAGGAGGACCGAGATCGCATACGACATCTTAGTGCCCGCGGCCGTGACGTTCAGAACGAGCTTCGCGCGGTGAAACTGAGGGACCAAGACGTCTACACGACTACTCAGGCAAACGTCGTCGCTTCGAAGACTCTTCTTAAGACCATCGCGCCGCAACTTCCAGAAGACAGCCCACTTGCCCAGACCCTCGCTCAAGCGACGGCCATGGTGGAGATGGCTGCCATTCAAGAAAACGAGGCGCGCCCCGCTCCGACCGCTTCGACTCGCAGTCGTTCTACGCGCAATCGGAACAGGGCTCGTGCCAACGCGGCTGGATACAAACAGCGGGAGCGCATTGACGGCAAGCGAAACTCTCAAAGCCATCACAGCCGACGCGTTGATGATCAGGCCGAGAGCACCGCCAGCTGGCGCGACCACCGTCATGAGCGTCGTCAAGACCTGCGGCGGGAGCATCGTAGCAGATCCCCGAGTCGGAGGTGGCCACGACCGTTGGAGGGGATTCGGGCCTTCACCCCGGATCTTCGCTGAGTGGTTTGGTTGGATGGTTTTAACCTCAAAGGCATCGACAAGTTCAATGGTGAGAGGGATGCAAAGAACTGGCTGCAGGTTTACGCCTTGGCAGTCAGCGCGGCAGGAGGTGATCAGAACGTCATGGCGAATTATTTGCCAGCCGCTTTGACCCCAACCGCCCAGACTTCGCTAACGGGACTCCCGGAGAACTCGATTGAGTCTTGGGACGACCTCTAGAAACAGTTCATCGCCATCTTGGGAAGGCCAGGGATTGCCAAATTCATGGCTGTTCCCAACTACACCTACCTCGTCTTAAAGATGTCAGGTCCCAACGGTGTAATCACCCTCCCTGGTGATGTTAAACAATCCCTGCTTTGTGACAGCGAAAGCTGTGAGATAACGCAGGCATTGGACTCATCTGCTAAGATGAAAAAGATCCGACTGGAGGTTGCATCCCTTTAGGAGGAAGGGGATATCCCCGCCAAAAAGCAGGCCAAAACATCCATCCAAGCAGCCGAAGATACTAAGAAGATTTTGTTGGACCCATCTGATCTGGCCAAGACAGCCGTGATTGGGACAGGGCTCGACAGCAAATAGGAAGACGCGCTCGTCAATTTCCTCCGGGCCAACCAGGACGTGTTCGCTTGGAAGCCTTCGGACATACATGGTGTTCCGAGGGAGGTGATCGAGCACTCTCTCCACGTCGACGAAAAGACGAAGCTAATCAAGCAGCGCCTACGAACATTTGCTCCGGATCGAAAGGACGCCATACGGGAAGAAATCACCAAACTGCTGGCGGCTCGGTTCATCAAGGAGGTGTATCACCCCGAGTGGCTTGCGAACCCGGTCCGAGTGCAGAACCCTAAACACCGTAGGGGCTCTGTTTATATAGTACGGAGCAAACCGACCTACCGAGGAATATCGGGCCGGGCTAACTACGAGATCGTAACGATCTCATACATGCCAAATACAACCTACGGTAGATAAGGTAATCTCCACGTCTTGGGGATCACGACTCCTATTCCAATCCGGGAAACCAACGTCCGGGTCTTCACGTAGTCGCGCAGAACTCTTGTTCGAGACGGACTCAAACAAGATCCATTGGCCGTCACGCACCGTGCCAGCCAGGAGGCTGTTCGGCAAGGTGCACATGGGCCAGATAGAACCTTCCAGGGAACTGGGCCCTGGTAGGCTGTACGATTGGGCCGTCAGGGAGTGGGCCATGGCAATGGGCCGTATTTTTATCCCCGACACATACCTTTTGGCACGCTCGTTTACTTGTCTTTCGGTTTCTTCTTATATTCTTTCTTCTTGTACTGGTAAATTCAAATCTGAGAGTGCCTCACTAGAAGGCTGCTCCCAGCGCTAGGTCTTAACTGGCTCCCCTTCTATTTCCTTTGGGGCATTTTCCTGATCGGTTGTGGCAGGCTCTCTTATCCGTTTTTCTCTAGGTGTTCCCAGACACTTGGGATTCGAGTAACCAGATTTCCTTTCTTTTTCTTTGAGGCCTCGGAATAGAATGAGGGATACCTTCTATGATATTTTAACTCTCTCTTGCGCATTATTGTCAGTAATGCGACTTGATCACATCCTTCAAATCACAAAAATAATTAGGCAGTTCCTTTACTAATTGCTTCAATGCTTTATAATTCATACTAGTGCGGCTCATGCGTGGAATGCATTAGTGGTGTATGAGGTTAGTCACATAATTTTCCGTCATTCTTATTTCAGGATTTTATTCCTCCCCCCTAATGACGGGAGATGATTCTTAGTCATTTTTAAATTCATTGCAAGTGTCGTATAGGTAAATAAAACTTGTATTGAAAAATGGAAAATTTCTTTTCTTTTCACTAGTCGGATGTCGCGGGACTGCATGTCCATTGCACTAATTGATAAGGGCTACTTGTAGGGCTTCCATTTTTTTTATTCAATATATGACAACTCAACAAGTGTGGCCAGGCATCTCTAGTCCATGACGTTCGAACATGAGATATATAGTGCTCTTCTTTAGTTTTTAATACAGTCCAATGATCATCAAATCAGCTAATATTTGTTCTTCTTATTTTGTACTTCATAGTAATAATCAGATAATATATTCTTTAATTCTTATAATCTGCGAGATCAGCTTCATAAACATGTGGTTTGTGTAGAGAATAAACTTATGCATTACCACAAGGAAGCAATTATGAGCACTAGAATATCGTTAAATGCTTTGGCAAGGGTTGCATACGGCCGCGAAACTCTTCTAGATGCATTATAGGAAAGGAGAAATCTCAACTTGCACTTTTATAGGAGAGTGCCCAATTCATGATTTAAGAAATTCTTATCATAATGCTATGCACTTGCAAGTTGATTGCCGCTCATCTTTTCTATAATTGAGATGACAATTCTACGATGCTAGATGGAAGAGATTAGAGCTTCTAAATACATTCTAATGTAGTATAGCCCAAATTCAAATAGAGTGGGAAAAATTATAATATTCTTTACTCACACCCATCATGCTTTACAATGCATAACAATTCTTTGTCGTTCTTCATTGGTCTCAACGCGGAAACCATCGAGATGCATGTCTTTCAAACTGAAGAGAGTTCAAGTGGATTCTGGATAAAAAATGCTTCTTTAAAGTGCTGATGTAATACCCATAGTATTTATATCATCTGTCTTAAAATTCTATTGGTGTTGTTACACTGCCAACAATTCATATCTGCATAGGGCACTACACTAATTCTATTCATAGTTGCAATTAGGCAATGGCAATATTCGTAATTCATATGATTCAAATATTGATTGCAACTTCAAAGTATATTGGAATACAGGATAAATTCATAACGAACATGAGAATTAAGATTTGCTATTCGAGAGCTTCAATTATTTCTTTCAAACAGTATACCCATCGTGAGCTTCAAATTCTTCATGCTAAAATTCATAAAATGTCTATTAGCGACCACAATCTATAGGGAGAATGCTAATAGTGCAACTCTTGCATAGTTAAATGCTACCATTATGCACTTTCTCTTAGCTTCAATTCTATTTGCCGGGATTTTATCTTTTTTATCAACTTTTTATGGCTTCAATACGGTTAAGGGGTAGTGCAAAGGTGTCTTTTCATAAGAGTATTTGAAACACACCATTAAATTAAACGTATATTGATTCATACATGGACCCCTTTCACAGTACAAGCCACAATTGGCACACACAAATGATAAGATTTAAAAATGCTGAACAATAAAATTTCAATTCCATAGTTGTCCCGCATACAATTATTATTCTTTACAATAAGCATAAACGAGGCACATTACAAGATACGAATTATATACATATATATATGTATTACAAATTTATTTCTTCTTTCTTCTTTTCTTTTCTCCTCTTATCTTTCCTATCTAATATTCCGGGGCTTTATTTCTGTCCAAGTCTTGTCAAGCCATCTCCGGACACCAGTCGTCCTCCAATTCATCTTCACAGCACGAGCCCACAAAAAAATTATAATATGATTAAGTAAAAAAATAAATCTAAGATCAGTAAATTAAATCTAGAATTAAGGAAAATGGCTAGGCCGTCAGAGTTCCTGTAGCAAGGCGATCATCGGGACACCAGGCCGTCCGGGGCCAGCCGGTCTCCCTCATAGCTATAGTTTCATCACTCGGCGATTTAAACAAACCTGAGATAAGATTTCACTAATATAAGATCAACAGTCTGAAAATTCGAATCATGCATAGGGCCAGATGAAGTCAATCCATCAGTGCGGCACACAAATCAACAAACAGTTGCAAATAGCAATTCCTGCCAGCATAAGGTCCAAAACAGCAGATTCCTCAAGGCCCAACAGCACCAACCACACCTCAGGACAGCAGGTGCAGTAGCAGCCCTTAACCCAATAGAAATTGAGCCACAGTTTCAACCAAATTAGATCAGCCACAAAGCATTCTTGCCTCCCACAAACCAGCAAACCTGCCCATAGTTTCCAAAACAGGAAACCACCCCAAATGGGGATATTTACCAGCCGTAGGCAGCACTGTAGAAGCTTTAGAACCACATTTCAGAAAGGTAAGACCAGCCAAAGCATGGGTAGAAGGTAGGGAGGAGAGGGAGCTGAAAGGGACAAGGAGGAGAGCCTTTGCTGCTGCTCCCTTGCTGCTCCCAAGCATCTAGGAGCTGAAGAAGGAGAAGGGGAGCAAATCGGCCAAGGGGAAGCAGTGGGCTTGGATTCACCACCACACCCACCTCAGCTCAACAACCACAGTAAGAGCACATGCATATACAGATCGTGCTAGCCTTAGCAGTAAAATGCACATGCATCACCTAGTCATACATGCACACCATCACTTAGCACAGGAATGAGTGTTCTTAGGATTTTAGTTTGTGCATGTCACACCTAATAGCAGCACCTCAGCCACAGAATATACATGCATGTCCAGATCATGAACATCTACATAGTAGGGAAATGTAAGCACCACAGTAAGCTCACATGCACATTCTTCACTAGCCGCAGCCATAATCATCGCTAAGATTGTAGCCTGTGCCGATGCTTTCAGGCGACATAGAGCATCGCCAAAGTTCACAGGCACATACACATTCATGTATGCAATAGCAAAGCATTGGGAGGCAGTAGATAACCAAAGCCTAAGCCCACACAATTACTTCATGATCTTAGCATGTTAGACCATTAGCATATGGTAATTGGGAGGGTCGTCTCAGTATTCTTTTAAGAGGTTTCTTTTCTAGCCACAGTGAGACACCTCTATTGCTTTAAATTTCTTTCGGTCTAATAAGCCACAATTTCATCTTTAGTTTAGAGGCTAATCTTCGACCAATGCCCCCTAAATGCCACATTTATAGCACATCTTGACCTAGTAGTCATATGGTTTGCATTATGTGACTTTATTCTTGTATTTTGTTTCATTTGGACAATGAATTTTCTTTTCTATGTCAATTTTTTTTTATTAATTTCCCTTCTTTCCATTCTTCTAACGAATGAACTTTTCACCCCTAGTAGCTGCTCTAATTGCACTGAGGTGAAAAGTGGGACGTACTATCCCCTCATTTGTGATCTTGTCACATAGAGAGAGATCATATAAGTTTTATGCATATTTAGTTACACTCAGTCATAATTCTATAGTCTGTAAAACTTATGTGCACCAACTCCTGTTATGCTTATAGCAGGATAGCATCGCTTGAGCATCATAAGCCACTTCCTAAGTGCAACCCATATTTCTGTTGTGCTCCCCCTCAACCATACATAGAAAATTAGCAAGTAGGTGGTGTTTAAGCAAGTGCAGTGCTTTCGTTCTGCTTATCAGTATGTTTATTTCCCTCACTGGGACCTAAACCGATTAACAATGCTGTGTTTCTGGTGACCAAATACAATCATCACATCCTAGTCCAAGTGAGATAATTCAGGCCACAAGGGGCCAGTTTCTAAAATCCACAAATTATGATACCCGACAATTTCATATTTCAAAATTCATTCACAAGATTACTATGCGTAATCTAGTAGAGAGAGTGGTGCTAGTTAGACTTCAATTTGTAAATTCTCATGTATATCCAATATTCCTACATATATGCCATTTTTACCAATTCATATAATAAACATGAAAAATTGATAATTACAATAGCAAATTCATAGGATAATTGAACAAAAGTAATTAACAACAGCTAAATAAGCTTTCAAATTCAAAACTGGGTCAAAATCGAGCTCCCAAGATGCTTCCATCCCTGAATATGTGCTTTCTTCAATTTCTGCTAATTTCAAGGGCTTTTACGGAATTTTCGATGCTTAGGAAAAGCTTTGCGCAATTTCCATAATTCCTAGGGGGCTTTCTGCAATATTCTTAAATTCAGAATATATTTCATATAATTTCTCAAATGCCAAGGGCTTTTCTGTAAAACAATAGCCTAGAAAAATTTCTCATAATATTTAGGAAACCCAATAACTTATTTATAAAATTACCGGCAAACATGTTTTCTTCCCATTCTTTCCAGTCTGGCCTAGCCCATTCTTTTCTTTTCCGTCCTGGTCCATTTAAATCCGATCCAGTAGCCCCTATTTTCATATTTATTTCATTGGCTGGCCCGTGTTTTTTTTTCATAAATATTAGGGGATAAAAGTGTAAATTCGCAATGCCAAAATACATATGCAATTCAAAATTCAAGCCCCATTCATTAACTTTCCTTTCCTTTTATTCTTTATTTCGTACCTAAGGCCTTCTTTTCTTTTCTCTTTTCTTAGCCCACTGTCCACCTCCCCCCTTTTCTGTTTGGCTTGCTTCGGGCGGCCCATGTGGCTCTTGGGCATGCTAGTGGGGACACGGTTCGGCCCACGACACTGCCTATATAGACGACCAAAGGCGTGGCCTCCTAGGGCGGCCCACGACGCGATCTACTATGGGAAGGACGCACGGCACATGACCTGCTTGGAGGCGGCCCGACACAAGCTTGCTAGAGGTGGCCCGACGCGAGGCTTGCTGTGAGGGGGGGGCACGGTGTGGGCCCGGCCTACTTTGGTGGCCCATGCCACGGCTTGCTAGGGCGGCCCAACTCGCGTCCTATGAACGGGGCGGCGGCCTGCTAGGGCGGAGCGGCCCACATGGCCCGAGGTGGTTAGGGTTTCCCCTGGCCGCCGCCAGAGCTCGTGGGGCACGCACGGGCGGGGACCGGCGTGGTGTGGGGCTGCTCTGTGTGCGGGGCGGCCGGTGGCACAGGCGTGACCCGTGGCTAGGTGGTGTCGGCGTTGGCGGCACGGGTGCAGTCGACGGCGGTGAGGCCCGCTTCAGCAGTGCGGCCGGCGCGCACGGACGGCGGTGTGAGGCAGCCAACGGCGGTGTGGCGTGTTCAGCGCGGGCACGCGGGGCGACCGGCGGTGCAACCGCTTCGGGACGCGGCGGCGCAAGTCCTTCGGGCGTGGTCGGTCGCCTTCTGGTGCTCGCACGGCTTCCATGTATAAATTCATTACTTATTCGTTTGTTGCCGATCCGAAGAACCGCCAACTAATATCAATGGGATCTACAAGATCTCTTTAATTTCTTTAACAGATTTAAATGGGAACTCACAGAAAAAATAATCTTTACCTTAGATTCTTGCTTTTGGCGAAGGTGGGATGCGTGAATTGTCGCGTAGGACACATCGACGGGTCCCGACTAGGCCAACGGAGGGGATGCCGATTTGATACAGTTCATCAGCGACCGATCTTCAGCGTTGTTCGTCAGAGCTTTGTGCTGATAACGTGTTAGACAACCACGCTACCGAGTGTAGTCCGAGTTTGTCTAACATTGCGTAAATAGTAGAGAGGGATCAATTTGAAATGGCATCTTCCTCGCTCAGCACGTGCCGATCTCTCGGTAGCATCGTACCTAACTCAGAGTCAGACCGCACAATCCGAACCGGACCAACCAGGGTCCGCCACGTGCCGAAATGCCCAAGCTCCGGGGCCATCCACGCGGCAGCGGTACGAAAGCCGGACAGACGAGCCACGCCGCAACACTGCACAATGACACGTGGGCCCATGAGTCTCCCTGCCCCACCTGTCATCAGCAGGATCCCTTCGCCACGCGTAAACACGCCCCCTTCGGGCATGGCGCAGGCGCGCACCGCCTATCGCGCCACAGCGGACTGGAACCGTCCAGAATGCAATGCGGTTTTCTGCCACCTTCTCGGTCCCGCCGTTTGCTCCCCGATGTCGGCCGCGCGACGTGCCCTGAACCTGGTCCATAGCCCCAACTGTTGGCGCCGTCTGACGTACGACTACTACAAGTCCATAGACCGGGCGTAGGCAACCCTCCGACCCGCTCACGCCGTCCGCGCGGGCGGGCCACGTCCACGCCGCGACGTGCGCGAGCGGCCAAGGAAACCGTTAGTTTTGCCGTCTCCCCCCACGGCGCGAGCGCGACGCGACGACCCAATCCATCCCCCAGATCGCACAGCTCACTTTTTTTTTTTCTTTCCTCCTCGCGACGAATCCCCAACTTTTGCGACAGCGAGAGCGGGAAGCGAAAACTCGAAACCCCGCGGCGAGAGGAGCGGCATGGCCACCGGAGGCGAGCACGTGGCGGCGGAGGAGACGCCGGAGAGGGGGGTGGCCGTCGGGGAGCCCGGCGCCGCTGCGGAGCTCCCGGCGCCCTCCGGGTGGACGAAGAAGGTCTTGAACCGCTGCCCCTTTTCCTCTTCCTCTACCTTGGGTATGGTGTGTTCCGAAGCCGCACGATCCGGCGGCTGTATGGTGGGGTTCGCGAGGCGTGCGGGGAGGGGACCTTGGGCTAGATTTCGATAGACGCTGAGTTGGCTTATAGGGGAATTTCGCTTGTTTCGTTCGGGATCAGGCCGTCGAATTCTAGGGTTTTCGAGCTCAATTGAATTAGGGGCCCTGCCTACTTCGGTGCCTAGGGTTTTGCAGGTTCGGTTCTAAGGTCTTGGAGCTTAATTACGGTTTGTAGTTCGTGGCACGCGGCTAGTTTCAGTTGGATACATCAGAGGGGTTTCAAGAAGGTGAGGTTTCTTTTACATCAGATTGGGTTTCACGGATGGTTTCATAAGTTCGGCGGAATTTTCTTTTTACCTTGTGATGGTTTTCTTCCTTATTACATGGACGAATATGCGCACCACACTACACACCTCAGGCGGACATTTAAACCCTGTCGAGTGCAGTCGTGCACCTACTGCTCTACCAACTCACAAGGATATGGAGTTATGTAGCTTCGATGTGAACGCTGTGCGTAGCACTGTGTCTCTGGGCAGTTTGCGTTGGTAATTGCATATTCATAGGGTTCGTGAGCTTGTTTAATCTTGTCTAGGTCTTCATATTGCATTTTTTTGTGCAGAGCATCATATCCTTCTTACTTGCCACAAATTCATCTTCAGTTGCTGTTTGGTATCTGTTTGATGTGCTTCGAAATTCATTGGGATGTTTGAATTTTCAAATCACAGCCACCATATTTTGCCGAGAACAGTTTTCAACTGTTCACTTTTTCTTTTGATAACTGCATAGAATGTCTTGCTAGAGACACATAGGACTGACACTCATAACGGAAGTACTTAATTATGAAATAATTCATTATTTGCCGCTGCAAAGGTTGGCATTTAAGAATTTCTCACTCCTTGTGTCTAATGTGGGTCATGTGGCCACATGTCATTGACTGTTGAGCGGACAATTTTCAATTGCCAATATTAGTGTCAAATACTTAAATCCGGGGGATTTATGTCAGTTAGATCCATGGTCATAATGTGTGGTTTTGTCAGCTTCTTGTTCACTATGTATAACATGATATGCACCACCAAATTACATTTTGTCATAATGTTGGAGTTGTTAGTCTTGAGTAATGATGGACTTGAGCGGAGCTGGATGCAAGCTAATGATTTTGACTTGTACTGATGTAGCTATTCTAGAGGTAGGCCTGGCGATTAGGCTAAAGCATTCCAGATTGCAAAAATGCAAGCTTGTTTGGACTTTGTTACATTACTTGCATACTTACAACCAAGTATACTATCTGCATCTGTACCCACCTAAGGACTTGACCAGTTGTTCTGGTTGCATAATTTTTATATCTTAATTTAGCTATCTTATTGTTGTTTCTGTAGCCACTCTTTCATATTTATCCTAAGTTTACCTGTGCTAATAATGTCTAATTTATGGTGTTAGCCTGATTTTGTTGAACTTCTGATTTCTCTTGACTTGAGTATGGTTCTGTTACAAAATGAGATGTGGAAGGAATTCCATATTATCAGAGTCATGTCATCCACAATTCCTGCTTTGGCAGCAGGCTTCTTTCTCTACTATATTCTTCATTTTAACTTGTCCAATCTTCTGTGAATTATATCAAACTATTCAATGAAGAGATCCAGAAGTCCTATCCCTGGAGAATTTTAGTTTTTTTATATAGTCTTTCATGTATAGAACACCCAGGTCCTTCCATTTGTAAGATAAAGGACATCCTAGTATTTGGTGTATTATCTATATACTATTGGTCTTGTGTATTCATGGTAAACATTGGTATTATGTAATTGCCAATTATTGAGTGTAGTAAATTTGTGCTTTGAAGAATACAAGTATATGTCTGCCACAGATTTGTTCGAAAACTTGAGTTTTTTTAGCAATATGTTAGTTGTGAAGCTCAACTACAGATTTTTGGTTCTTGGAACCCTAGGATTTGTGCTCTGGGATTGTTGGATTTTCTTTTCAACTCATCCACTCTAGGCCATTGTTATTCTAAATATGTCCAAAAGATCACTAATTCTCTATTTTATAAGTATTTTGCTGTAGTTTCTGTGTATGATTAGTACTGATTCTGTTATATTATTCCTTCCAGTAGATGTAATAAGATTATGCTAGTATAATATTTGGAGTGAGATGAGATGTAAAGAACTCATCCGTAAAATTGTAGGTTGGTTCTTGGTAGTTTGCTAGTGCAGAAAATGCAACTAATGGTAGATCATTGACATAGCATATCAGTCTTTGTTGGTCAGATTTTGCCTTGTGGCATCAAATTATTGCACCTAATCAGTGAGTATCTTGCACCTTGTTAATTTGGTTGGGTATGACAGTCTTGCTACTCCTTTGATTTTAACTATTGATGTTGTATGAATTTATTGAAGGATTTAATTTGTTTGATCAAAAGAACCTTCAGTGGTGAAGAAAAGTTCTCTGGATGCACACACTTGTGACACAACACAAGACACAACCTGAAGACGAACAATTTAGTGCTAAATTTTCCTTACTAATAAGACATCCAATTTTTTGTCTGGTTGTAGACATTCTGGCATGCACAATATTTAAGATGGAACTGACCAGACAGTTCTTTACTCTTGAATGGACATTATTAATTGCATGTGTATCAAATGTTTACTCTTGGTATTTGATCTACCTTCTACTGCCCTGGGTTGTGGTTTCTTTTTATCGCCTTGCTAGCTGCGTTAGCTTGATGATTTGTTGCTTGTAGTTGGATCAGTGCTTGAGTAAGCTACACTTTAAAACTTCTTCATTCATACATCTTTATATGAGACGCAGTGTAAAGGAAAGCTTTTGAATAAGGAAACTTTAGACCTCTTGATGCATGCTATGTATGTACCTTCTATTGTTGAAATCTGCAATATTTGAGTACTTTTGGAACATGTAATATTTGCAAGTAAACATTCCCACAAACTAGCAAAGCTTTCTTCTTGTTTATTGTTGATTTATTTGTCTCAATCTTATGACTGAGGGTATAACTAAGGTCAATAGGTCACAAATGCTTCGTTATGGAGTCTATGGACTGGACTGCGATTTTTTGGTCAACTTGAGTACGACACAACATATGATGAATTCATTATGGGCAACGTATTCAGTGCGAATGCCCATAAGGTGTTAACATGCTAACATCAGATCTGTCCCATCGAATCCATAAGGAGCGGCTCATATATAAAGAGGTGGAAACCTCCTTTCTCACTTAAAACCCTCTGCCTTTCTAAGTGGGAAAGGGGCTTCCACCTCTCCATATCTGAGCCGCTCCTCATAGATCCGATGGCCTAAATCTAATGTTAACATGTTAGCACCCAATGGACATTAGCACTAGATATGTTGTCTTCATTATGTGCATAAGAATTGAAAGATGCTACGTAGATGTCTCAGAATCAGATCTGTATTTTGAAACTAAATTAGTTTGCCAAGTAGAATAGCAAAGCTTTTATAAAGACAATTAGATTATAATAGTGTGTTTATCTACTTGTGTGTTTATTTTCTTTATCATCAGGCAGTTACCGCCAGCATAACCTATTTTCCATGATACTTTTGTCACATTGATATTTCTTTGGAAAAATCCTGGAGATGATTTTAACTAAATAGCTCTGCAGTCTGTATTAACTAGAAAATTCTACATGCTAAAAAATTACACCAAGCAACGTTATCATTATGACGTTGTCTTCAGTCTTCTGTTTATTTCTGTTATCACCTGTGGTTGAGATGCAAACTTTTAAAATCTCGAAATTGCCCTGCATGTCCAATTCTCTATCCTAAGATCCTGGTCCATGTTGTGGGCACAATGCCAATATGCCATTATACTAACAGATGTTTGGTTAAAACTGATTTTTAATGTTATTTTCCAGTTAAATATGGCTGTGCCTGTGATGATGCCCAGCTAAATTTCTATCTTTGGATGCTCAATAAACTGATACCCCTTTTATTAGGTGTAGTTTTCGTTAATACTAATGATTCTATGAACTGAAAATGTCCCTTGTTATTTTGCTCTACAGCTAGTTGTAGTGTTCATGCATTCATGTTTGCTAATCTTTCTGCTATTCTGTTTAATCATTTCTTTCCTTTTGGTCTATCCAGTGGTTTCTTATATTTCTGAACCTACCCATGTAACCTGCCAAAACATTATGGTGCAGATATTAAGTAGTTTTCAGTTTTTTTAAAAAAATTTGCTGGGACTTTTAAATTCATTTATTGAGATATTTTTAGTTTACTAATTATGTGCATGTAATGTTACATAAATGCACTATATTTATTACTAGTATTATGTTGTCAATTTGTGGTAGGATTTAAATGAAGTGTTGGGTTCCTGATTTCTGTTGAGGGCAAATTATGGTAAAACTTTTATGTGTGATTGTTGGCCTTTTGCTTTGTTGCTAACACGCATGATATAATGATAACATCATCCACTGAGTGAGTGGCCTTGTTGACTATCCATTCCGCAAGTATAGTGTACCATGATCTTATCATCTGGTCATTTTTAGTATTTTCATCATTCCCTATTAAACAAGCGACAAGTGAGCTTGGCTTTTATGCCACCTTTTCAGTATGTGTAAATTACTGACCTTTTTTTCTTGGGATGATATTAGATTGTTTTTCACTTGGTTTTATACTCTTGAGTGATGGTGTCAGTCTCACAGCTCGCAAGAAATATTAGAAAAGGTTGAAATAGCACCGCTGCAATCAATCCACATATGGAAGGCTAAATTTTTCTTGGAACTTTCTATAACCTTGGCTCTTGTAGTTTGATAATGATCTAGTCTCAACAGAAAGTACGGTCTTCCATAAGTTCCCAATTAGATATTAGATGTGAGATTTAGTCAGTATGACCCTGCTTTAGCCGCAACTTCTAGGATTGATGATGTTCTTGTAAATACTATTGAATCCATCTGTAGTCACAACTTCTAGGATTGATGATGTTCTTGTAAATACTACTGAATCCATCTGCTTTGTTGAAGGTTGTCAATTGACCTGTGACATTTGCTATAGTATTTCATGTATGGTTAACTATGCATTACCAGAGCATCTGTGAATCACAATTTATTTTATTAAATGGTTTTTTTATGACCATGTCATATTAACATCATTTCCTGTGCAATTACAGCTTAATCCCATTCGACTTGGGAAAGTTGAGGTTTTTTTTGTCTCACCAACTGGTGAAGAGATCAAGAACAAGAGACAGTTGAGCCAGTACCTAAAAGCACACCCTGGAAACCCCGCATATTCAGATTTTGACTGGGGAACTGGTAGACATTGTCTCCCCATTCCTTGATTACTTCTGTTAATTTCTGTTTTAAGACAAGTAGGTTTGTAAATATTCAAAGTCTGGCTGCTCTTTCTAAAAGACTTGTAAGCAGGTGATACCCCCAGGCGGTCTGCACGCATAAGTGAAAAGGTCAAGGCTATTGAGAGCCCAGAAGGCGAGAAGACCCCAAAACGGGAAAGGTCAAGCTCTAAAAGGAGCAGAAAGGAGAAAGAGGATGCTGCTGAAACTGGAGATGAAGATAAAACAGAAGTGAAAGACACCGATGTAGAGATGAAAGATGGTGAAACTGCTGAAAAGGAGAACGAGGCCCCCACTGATGCTGTGGAGAAGACTGAAGAGGGTGAAGGCAAGGCAGAAGGCTCGGAGCTGCCTAATGATTTTTCTGCCCCTGCACGAGAGAAGAATGAAGATGGAAAGCCAGCAGAATCTGAAGTTGCTCCTGCACAGGGTGAGAAAACTGAGGCGCCTGAATCCACATTGCTGCCTCTGGCGTCTTCCGATGGGGAGAAGAAAGAGGATTGTGGTGTCACCAATATTTTGGTGCCTCCTGTGGAAACCAAAACAGACGCCCCAGCAGCAGAGGCAGCAAAAGACCCAGCAGCAGAGGCAGCAAAAGACATCGAGAATTCAGTAGAGAACAACGCCGCTCCTAAGGATGATCAGGTTGATGCCTCACCCAAAGAACCATCGGCAGTGAACTGCGACAAGGGGCAGATCCAACCAGGTGCTTCTGCTGTGAAGTGCACCTGAGAATTTCAGCCTTCTCAGCCGAAACAAATCCTCGTCGCTGTGTTTAGGACAAAATTTGCTTTTGAGAATTGTAAGCGGTGTTTATTAAACTGACAACGCTGTGTAACAGTAGGCTCCCCCCGTGTAGTTTACTTTTATGTTGGTATCGCTGCGGTGCCAGGCTCCGTCATTGGCAAGCACTTCGAAGACGTACTCTTTTATCTGCGTGATGTAACCTATTAGCATATTCAGCACATTAATCTTATGTGGAAAGGACATAAAACCCTACGGTTATTGTAATGTGCCCCTATGCGTTGCGTGTGTACCTGATGCTACAATCCTCCATGAATAAGGTGGCAGTTCGGTCAAGCGCTTCCGGCTCGAACCGGTATATTCTGTACTGTACTCTGCATGTTAAACTTTGTGATTGATCAGTTTTTTGGTGAAGCACTTGATCTGCTAGTATTCTTTTGTGCTGCGGGCCGCGGTTGCTCGGGTAGCCGTTGCTCCCGCCCCCTGTTTACTTTAAAACGACAAGTGAAGTCGCTGATTGTTGCCGTTGCGAGCCGTCTCAGCATCTGTCCCCACTTCCTTCCCACCACAATTAACGAAGCAAACGCAAGCGCGCTCGCCCTCCCACGCAGGATCGCGCGAGCTTCCATTTGGTTCGCAGACAGACGATGAGGGGGTTCAGGTCGAGAATCTTCAGGACCTTGCAGTCCTTCCCCACCGCCGCCGCCCAATCCAACCCCCTCCTCCTCCTCCCGGCCCCCGATGCCGCGACGGACGAGGCGGAGGCCGCGCCCGAGCTGCCCGCCGTCACCGATGGCGGCCGGCCCGGGGGCGGAGGCGACGACGACAAGGAGAACGTCTCGCCGGAGGTCACCCCCCGGAAGGCCAAGAAGATTAAAGTGAGCTCCGACTCCGACCAGCTCTGCGGGAGCGGCGGGGGTGCCGGGGAAGATGCCCGATGCTACCGCCGGCCGGACCTCGCCTCGGCGAGCCTCTTCGACCCGGACCTCCTCGCCGCATTCCGCGGCGCCGTCGACGCCTATGCCCGCGCCCTCCAGGAGGCCAAGCGGCGGGACGACGACGACGGCAAGGACGCCGCGTTGCTTGACGGCGGGGGCGGTGACGTCGACCCCCTGGCGGGGTTCGAGAGCCGGTGCCCGCCGGGCGGAGAGCGCGCCGTGGTGCTCTACAGCACGTCGCTCCGCGGGGTGCGCAAGACCTTCGAGGACTGCGCCCGCGTGCGCCGCCTACTGGAGGGCCTCCGCGTCGCCTTCCTGGAGCGCGACGTCTCCATGCACGCGCCCTACCGGGACGAGCTCCGGCGCCTGCTGCCCCCCGCCGGCGCCGCCGTGCCGCCGCGGCTGTTCGTCCAAGGGAGGTACATCGGCGGCGCCGACGAGGTGGTCGCGCTGCACGAGCAGTCCCGGCTCCGGCCGGTGCTCCGGCGCGCGCCCCACCGGGCCGCGGGCGAGCCGCCCTGCGCGGTGTGCGGCGGCGCCGGCTTCGTCGTCTGCGGCGGGTGCAGCGGCAGTCATAGGCTCTATGACGGCAGCGCCACCGGCGGCCGCGTGCCGTGCCATGGATGCAACGAGAACGGGCTAGTGCCATGCCCTCTCTGCAGCTAGCTTAGCTCCAAGAAATCCGGACGGTATGTGCTGCCATTTTGTTCCGTCATCAAAGAGAAGCTGCTTAATTTGGAAGGGATTCTTTGATTGTTTCACCGTGTAGCATAATTTGTCGTGTAATTCTATTGTTTATCCACCAAATCGAATGAAACAACAGATCATGACCCCCCAAAATCCAGATGGAGAATGGGTTGTGTACGTTGCTCTCGCATGTTCTGCTCTTGGGGCATTGGGTCCCAAATTTAGCTGTGTACATTCACCGAATTGTGAAATTAAACAAGCTGCAATACAGTCCAAAATGAATTGGCCCAGTTCCTGACGAGACACTGAGCAGTGTACCGTCTGGTTGTGGTCAGACACTTAAATCAAAATGAAATATCAAAAGGTGTAAAGTAGGAGATCCCCACCCACCCCGCCGTGTCTCGTCCCGATCCGGCAGCCAGATCACACGTGAATCGGGGTGGGTTCGGGACAAGCTCCACCCCGCCTCGCCCCGGCCCTATCAGCCATCGAATTTCTGACATTTTTCTCTCCTAGTCTCTCTCTCTCTCTCTCGGCAGCACGGCGGTGGAGGAGGCCGGTGATAGGGCGCGGTCCGTGCACGCGAAGGAGGCCGGCGACGGGTGAGGGGCGCGGTCCCATGGATCTGGCGACTGTGAGGCGCCGTGGATCTTGTGACATGGACGTCGACGGCGCTTGATCTGGCGTTGTGGGGCTGGCAGTGACGCTGCTCTGTGTGGAGGAGGCGGGTGGCACCTCTCCATCGATGGCGGCGACCCACGGCGGCGACAATCGGCGAGACCCACGTTCTCCTCCCCTCTTCATCTCAACTCCTCTGTGGGTTCGGGGCACGTCGGGGACCCGATGGGGTCGGGTGCGGGGCGGGACAAAAATTTGGGGTCCGAATCGGAGCGGGGCAAGGCGTGACCTACCCCCGGAACTCTAAAGAGGTAACCCCCAAAACAGACGAATTTCTTATTCAAGTTTGGGGAATTTTGCATCGGCTAGCAGCCAATATTTTGGACATTGCACAAGCCGCACACATAAAATGGAAAGGCCATAACAAAATAGTTTGAAATTCTTACATAGCCTACTGTATATTTTGGACATTCACAGGTCATAAACATAAAACATATAAAAAGGCAAGTCCAACATATCACATAATGGCACACTCATATTACAGGATATACTCCATACTCCATTCATACTACATAGTAATAACATAATTCAAAGTGTTACATACAAGCAACACCAAGTGCAACATATATCATGCAACATGGTTCTAGTTTTACAAACTCTATAGCAGTGCAACATGATTGAGCTGCCATTTGGTGGCAATCTTCATTGGAGATAAGCATCATAACTTTGCTCTATCTCCACGACACGGCGATAGTGCTTTGCAAACATTTATATGTCATGGCCTTGTTCTTTTGAGCTTAAATTAAATTAAATAAGAACTTGTTATTTTTATACAAGCTAAATAATGTAGCACTTTTTAGTCATAAACCACTTGCTAATTGGGTTTTTTTTGGGTCTGTTATTGCTAGCTCCTCAAATGCATTGGATTCATTTCTTGTGTGATGCAAGCCACTCCTTGATGGTCTAGGAAAAGAAAAGATTGTAGTTGAGCTGGCGAGTTGGGCTAGCTGTTGGCTTTGAGCAATGCACTGCAAGATGACACGCAACAACAAAAGAGTATGTACTCCCTCCATATATATCGCA
This sequence comes from Raddia distichophylla, assembly GCA_005191435.1. Classification (NCBI taxonomy): domain Eukaryota; kingdom Viridiplantae; phylum Streptophyta; class Magnoliopsida; order Poales; family Poaceae; genus Raddia; species Raddia distichophylla. Next base: position 1,961,067 of record SPJY01029059.1, on the reverse strand, counting down.
AAAACTTGACGCTTTATATTTGTCCAAAGTTAGTTTTAAAATTTTTTCCATAAAAAGCTTTTCAACTATTTGGATTTGGTACATGAAAATCATGTGTATAGATTTGTGTCGAAAAGAGCTTCCATAATATTATATTCTTTTGTGGTTTTTAAAAAATTGTATTGGTAATGATTAGTCGAAATTGTATTTTGGAGATTATGTCCGTGTCTAAACATCAAGTATTTGAGGGAGCACCAAAATAGTACGCAACATTAATGAAGTAGGAGTGAAAATGGCATGGATAATTTTTGATCGACTGACCAACTGAAGCACCTCGAATAGTGATTCAAATAATTGTTTGGATTTTAGAAATTTTTTTGGATACGAATCGGATACTAGCAAAGGGTCTCGGATTCGAATGTCTCAAATAATATCCATCAGATAATATCGGGTTAATTTTTTAATAATGTTACTAGGATTTTAGCCTAACCCATATAGTTGAGTTAGTAGCCATTAGCACCATGGGCATCAAATAATATCCGTCAGATAATATCGGGTTACTTTTTAATAATGTACGTACTAGGATTTTATCCTAACCCATATAGTTGAGTTAGTGGCCATTAGCACCCTGGGCATTAGGCCTATTTGGCCACCTATATTTTGTGTTATTATGAACTTCTCAGCATGCCTTTTGTTTTGATATTGACATTATGTTTGCAATGCATTTTGACATTGTAATATATATTTTGCTTAACTAAAATTAATTTAGGCCCAGTTTTCTACATCTTATCTTATTTAACTTATTTACTTATCTGATTTATCTTCTAACTTCGAGAGCTTTCCGAGGTGGACTCGAGAGCCGTGTTCCCATTATTTGACTTGTTTTTAGAGTTTTTAGACATTCCTTCATGATAGAAAAAAGATGGTTTGAAAAGACTAAATTATTTATATTTTAAACAAAGATAATTAAATAAGTAGATAAATCAAATAAGCTGTACAGAACTATTCAAGTATAAATTTAATCTTCACATATATTCACTAGCTACAACCTTTCACTCAATCTATAAAGTTGGTTATTTTCGATAAATATTCATTTTGATCACTCTCCTCTCTTATGTTATCCATATTCGTTTAGGTATTATCCGTTTTCGTATCCGTAGTCTGAATCTGTATCCGATGTTATCTGTGTCCTAATTCATATCCGATAAAAATCATATGGATCAAATAGAATATAAGTAGTTCCTGATCAGTATCCGATCGGTTTCATCTCTAGTAAGAATAGAGGGAGAGGGGGAAATATCGCACATGACAAAATAACTTGTAGCGACAACACCCATGCACACACAATTACAACAACTTGAGGCAGCGTGACCTAGTCGTTTCCCTATCTCGTTAGAAAGGCATTGTTGAGACCCATGTGGAGGGTACCTCGGTTTGATGATGCATATATTTGATAAGATGGAATTTAAAGTGTTTCGAAGAATTTTTAATGGTGCATTTGTGGAAATTACCGTGGAACGGACGTGATTTGATGGAATTTGTTAAGTTGACACGTGGTGTGTCAGAGCTTACTAATGGATTGTGATGTTGGTAACTTTGTGATGGAATAACATTGTAGGAGAGGTAAGTTGTGTTGGTTTTGTGTATGTTCACCTCTATGATGCAGGTATCGACGTGAAAGTGCATCTAGGCACTAAGTAGGTTTTGGTGATTTATGATTAACTATTGGTTTTTGACTTTTTCTGAATATTGTTGAGTAGATCTTTGGGAAAACAAATACTTCAGACCAAGACAAATAGTAAAACAAATACTTAAGACCAAGACGAAGAACACGACGATTTTTGTTTATCGATGTTCGGATCTTTGAAGGGAGATCCTACTCACCGTTAGGGAAGGCACAAAGCCCGGATCACCAAGACCCTAATCCCCTCCCGGCGTTGCACAACAGCACTCACCGGTGTTCACTAGATAAATCCTTTTTTCTTATGGAGGCGGAATCAAACCTTTACAAACTCCTGAGGCACACCACACAAAGCTCGGTGGCTCACCGGCGATACCTAGCCGTCTAGGAGCCCTTCAAACCTTCAAGAGTAACAAATGCAACAGAGAATTGTATAGGAATCGCTAAGTGCTCAAGAATTTGATGCCTCTAATTCGTGGAGCACTTTGGGTGCCTTGATCTCCCTAGATCTAGATCTCACAAGATGAACAAGAGAGAGAAAGGCTAGTGTTCTTGAAAGATGAAGAAGTATTAGATTCAAATCAGAGTGTGTAACCTTTTGGCAGGTATTAGAGGAGGGCTTTAAATAGGGAATCTTGAAAAAAATAGCCGTTGCTACAGAAGATCCCGCATCGGATGTTCCGACCCACGTCGGATGTTCCGACAGCCATCGGATGTTCCGACCCACGTCGGATGTTCCGATGGGGTGCTTATTGGATAGCGTTGGAAACAAGCAGACTGGATTCACCATCGGATGTTCTGACCCACGTCAGATGTTTTGATGGTGTAGGTTCTGTATAAAGGGTATTTTGAGTGGAAAACTCACATGAATTTCGAGATACCTATTTTGAGCACTTAGGAACCTTTACATGCTTCTCCGTAGCATCCCCTTTATAGTACGACATGCCTAGACTCGAGAAAAAAAGATTTACAATATACGACTGGATAGAGCTTTGATGCCATCTTAAATCTATAAAATTTTGAGGGTTACTCCACCACTTTTAACCTGTGTCATCATTAAAAGCATTAGCCCTATAATTGTTAATCATAAATCAACAAAACCTACTTAGGGCCTAGATGCACTTTCAATCTCCCCCTTTTGGTGTTATTGACGACAACAATTATAGCTCACAAAAGATTATAAATAACAGAATTATAAACAAGATTATAGCTGAGAGATCACCTGAAATTATGCACAGAATAACAACAAGAGCTCCCCTATATCTTGACAACAAGCACTAAATGCAATATGACATACATCACACAAAAGCATTAAGTTACTAAACAACCACCAGCTCATCAGATCATCACCACATTTCTTCACACATTAATTGACACAAAGTCTAACACTTAAGTTTAGAACATAGTTTTGCACGTAAACATAAATAAGCATCCAAGTTTCACACAGAGGAATCTAAGAGGAATTGATAGATAAATGATAATGATAAACTTTTATCTCCCTTTGGCATCAAAACGCCAAAAAGAGATAAAAACTGAGTGGAAACTACTCAATCCACTCCGGATCGCTGCTGCTGGATGTTTCTTGATGTCTTGGATGTGTTTGCGATTGTCGCGAAGACGCACAATAGTGTCCTTAACCCTTTCATTTGTCTTGCGACACATACAGAATATGGCTTTCAGCATTTTCTTGATGGAGCCTGAAGGGATCGAAGGCCAAGAAGGGGGTGAATTGGACTACTTTTAATTCCTTTGTGTTTTATTGATTATTATGCAAATTAAAAGTTAACCACTTAGCTAGAGGATTCTAGGACTACACAAGGAGAAATATCTTACAAATCGATTGGACAAGTAACACACATCACAGGCATGCATATAAGAGTAAGCTTGCGGGAAAGTAAATTGCGGGAAAGTAAAAACACATAAGGATATTTTTCCGAGGTTCGGAGATGAACTCCTACTCCCCGTTGAGGCAAGCTCTCGACACACGAGAACCGGCTCCCTCTCGAGCCTTCCGCCTCAATCCACTCATGGAAACTCTTTCACCGACACATGGTGAGGTGAGCTCCTAACCCTTCACACTGTCTTGAGTGCTCCCACACGCGGTGAGCTCCTCAAATCCACACCACCAACTCATGGCGGTGTTCACCAACACATGCTTCATCACCGCCAACGCACGGCGGCGGCCACCGACACACGGTGGACTTCCCCCCAACACACGGAGGCACAAGAGATCGATGAAAGCTTGATGAAGACGGCTTGGTGAAGATCCTCCTTCCGGCAACGAAGTCCCAAGGAGCACAAATCCGGAGAACACTCACCTCACCAACACTCTTCTCACATGCACATGGAAACCCTAGGGTTAGAATCCATGGGAGAGAGCTCTCACACTTGGGGAATGGTGGCTAGGGTTGCAAATGAGTCTCTCAATCCTCTCCCTTGACCAGGAAAGCCCTTATATACTCCCCACTTCGAAACCCTAGGAAAAATAGATCTCAGATCCAGATTCAAGCCCTAGACTGGTCATCACCCCGGACAGATCCTAGACAGTCCGGACGAAGGCAAGCGCTTCCTGTAAGAAATGAAATTCGGGACAGGAAGGACACAACATGGTCTGGACAGTCCGGCCGAAGGCAGGCGCTTCCTGGAAACAAGAACTTGCAAGCCAGGGATTTTACAACTTGGGCCGGACAGTCCGGCCTTCAAGGCCGGACAGTCCGGCCTGAGGCATCAGCTCAACTACGCAGTAGAAATGAACACTCAGCTAGGACAGTCCTCCTACCCCCAGGGAAACCTACCGGCAATTTTTCAGCAGAACACGTGGCTTGAGAGAGAAAGTTTGGCGCTGAAGAAAGTATTTGGAGAGGTGGAAAACTTAGGCGCTACTAAAAGCAAACTTGAGGACAGGAAGCCCGGACCTGAAACCTTTTGAAGGAGTTCTGAAACTGAGATAACTAAAGACTCTGTGCTCCTAGGACCCTACAGCTAGAAAGAGAATTCAGACAAGCAACTAAGTCACGCCAACAACTCACCCAAGAACGTTGAAGAAATATGAAAATAAAGTCCTTAGTCTTGAGCGAAGTCGACGTCAGGAAATCACCGCTTTGTGGGGTCCATGAAAACCGAGAGTTCCCATTTGAGAATTAAGTGTATCAATCTCTAAAATAAAAAATAAAGCCCATGTGATCTTGATTCTTACAATCTCTCCCTTTTTGGTGATTGATACCTACACCTGCAATTTTATCTCAACAAAGGGAATTTCTGGCATAGGGATTAGTTCCAACAGAATATACAAGGCTAAGAATAAGAGAGAATGCAATGCATACAATAATATTAGTTCCCCCTTGATGAATGCACTCAGGTTTAGCACAAAGACAACAAGTTCTATTCACAAATTTAACACAAAAGAAAATACCAGGAACAAAGTGCAGCACAAACACACAAATAAGACAAACAAGATACAAGATACAAGAGATAGATCGAATCTCCATACCCCCCTTTGGCATCAAGGACCAAAAGGGACAACTCCTGGAAGGGAACCTCACTTCTTAGTGTGGCGACGAGTGAAAAACTTGGAGATGTTGCGCCTGAGCGGTGGCCACTGGGTGGAAGGTGCACTAGATGCATGAGGTGGGGAAGCTGTAGAGGAGGTGCCCTGATCAATATGAGATGAAGATGCCCCAGCTGATGTAGCAAAGTCAGAAGGATCCATAGATGAATACACATCAGCCTGAGAAGGATATTGGTTAGAATCAAGAGCCATCCTAAAAAGCTGCTCACTGAAAATCTGAACACCACCATAAAGATCATCAATGCGCTGAGTGTGAGCAATGTTCTGAGTCTGCAAATCAGCCAGCTGAGATGACACATTGCCTTACCAATCTACTGCATCGTTATGCCAGTTAGTTGCCTAATTGTGCCACCGCATGTACTCTCCATGCCTCGCATTTGCCTCATTATGCCAAGACACATAGGAGCTATGTCTGGCAGTCTGATCAGCAGCAAAGTTGTCAAATCAATCCATGAAATTAGAAAATTCAGGCCACTCACGAGGAGGTAGAGGCACAACTGGAGGTGCCGGCGGAACTGCAAAATCACCATGTGCGAAAGTAAAAGTGTGATCTCCCTGCCGGCGCTGAGCCTTTCGCTTGCTTCCTTACTTGGGGATAATCATTTGATACTCAGCCATTTGATGAGTGAACACTGTGTCTGAGACAATCTGTTTCTAGCACAGAATATGTTCAAGCGGTAATTCCTTGTGAAGACCTCTCATGATGCCCTCCTCCATCTCACCAACCGGCAAGTCCGGTAAATTTATCTGAACCTTACTAAGAATATAGTGGCATGTCCACTTGAGGATGGGCAGAAATCTATCACGGCATCCTTTACTGTTGATTAAGGACCTCCTAAATATTTTCTCAAGTACCGAGGGATTGTCTTGAAGAAAATAGGTTTTGTTGGTACTGAATTCAGGATCATCGGTGTTAAGCAATAAGATTGTCAGGTGGAGAAATGCACTTAGTAGCCCATGTACCATGGAACACCTCACTATGGATACAAACACCTCCACATTGGAGATGAAACATAGTTGCTAGATCACCTTGGTGAAAAGAATACTGAGAGCCACCAAAAGAGAATGTCAACTTGGTGTTATCTTTAGTAATCCACATTGTCGCATATACTTCCATGATCACTCGAGGATCATAATCAAAAGGAGCAGACAGAAGTTCAACCAATCCTAGAGTAACTGCACAACCATCCATGATGTCATTAGAATTAGTGACCTTAGCAACACGATTGCACTGGACAAATTGAGGTGTGAACACTGAGCCCTTGGAAAGATAACCCAGATAAAGATCCTTGTGCACTTGGTGTTTGAAAGTATCACCAGTGAGCTGAGGAGGGCGAGGAAACTACTTAGAGTGTTGTGGCCTGCGCAATTGACGAATGTACTTATCTGCCCACTTAGTTAGGTCACGAGATATTGTGCCATAATCAGCAAAAAAGCATGCATACCCCCTTGGGGCAACAGGTCGAGCATACTCAGTTTCCTCTTCCTCATCGCTCTCATCTTCTTCATTCTCCTCAGAGACATCATCGTCATCGTCATCTTCTTCCTCATAGTCCACATCCATCTCATAATCGGACTCCTCAGAGTCGTCTTCCTGATAAACAAATGTGGAGGGATTTTTCCTCACCGGCTGCTTTCCACGGTTAGCCCCAATTTTCACATTATCCCCAGAATACCGATGCGGGTCACTGGTTTCATAGCTAGAGCTGTCGACTACTTTCCTTTTGGAGTGCTTTGTACGAGTCATAATTCCACAATATAGCTCAAACACATGAAATCAAAGCACTTCTGAATAAAAAGACACAAGCAGCCCCAAAACCTCCCTGCAATAGCACACCTGCACCACAAGTAAGCCACACAACCACCATCTTGAAATAAATACCTACTAAGGAGCTCATATGACCGGGGATGGTTCGCGAAGATGAATCAATGGAATGGATGGAACTAAGTCACAAGGTGACTCGCCACGCTTAGGAGACAAACCCCGCAAGGTTTAGCCGGAGAGAATGGAGTTAAAATGCCAACACCTAGCCATGGGGGCACAAGCATCCATAACCTTAATCCAGCCAAACGAGGCCCTCCTTCGAAGAACCAACAAGAGGAGGTGGAAGAGGACCTCGGGGGCTTGCAAATCACCGGGGGAATCGAGCTACAACGCTGGGATGGAGGAGATCGAGGTGGCGGAAGTGTTGGAGAAGAGGGAGAAGAAAGGGAAGACAGCCACGGGATGGAGAGGGCAAGAGACAAAAGCAGGAAGAAGAGAAGGAAATACAGCATGGCTGGCTTGGGACAGAAAAATCACTACTACGCCAGGACAGACCGGACAGACGGGCTGGACAGTCCGGCCACGGCGCTGGAGGATGCAGGCCGAGAAGATCAGCTGGCCCAGCCCGAACAGTCCAGACCACTCGGTCGGACAGACCGGCCTCAGCCCAGGATGCCAAGGCATGCGCGCGCACAGCTAGAGTCCGTACAGTCCGGTGTGGCAGCCAGGACAGTCCGGCCGACGACAAAACATCTCGGCCCCAGACCAAACAGCTCCAGAAGATGATTTTTGCACTCAGCAGGCTCCAAAAACTGAAGAGTTCATTTCTGAAGCACTTGAGTTGCCAAAATAAGGAATTTTCTTGATTTAGTTTTTGAAATTGAAGAGATATACAAGGGATCAAATTTGGGCATTTTCGAGCTAGAGAAGCAAAAGACCTTTGAAAGGGAACGCAGTGGGCAAAACACAATCAAAAAGAGAGAGCATGCCTCAAACACATACCCACGGGAGCTTTGAAGGTTATATCGATTGCAAATACCTCAATGATCACCAGATTTCAAAATTGAGCCAAAACTAGGTTAAATTCTCACAGAGATCAATATTAGCCACTATTAACTTGTGAAATTTAAATAATCATTAACCCAAGAGCATAATTTAGGAGAACTGTAGTTAGGAGCATAATCATTAACCCCTAAGCATGGTTGGTACAAAGATCTGATTTCATGTGTTTGAGCTATAATGTGGAATTATGGTTCGTACAAAGCACTCCAAAAGGAAAGTAGTCGACAGCTCTAGCTATGGAACCAGTGACCCGTATCGGTATTCTGGGGATAATGTGAAAACTGGGGCTAATCGTGGAAAGCAGCCGGTGAGGAAAAATCCCTCCACATTTGTTTATCAGGAAGACGACTCTGAGGAGTCCGATTATGAGATGGATGTGGACTATGAGGAAGAAGATGACGATGATGTCGCCAAGGAGAATGAATAAGATGAGAGCGATGAGGAAGAGGAAACTGAGTATGCTCGACCTGTTGGCCAAAGAGGGTATGCATGCTCTTTTACTGATTATGGCACAATATCTCGTGACCTAACTAAGTTTGCAGATAAGTACATCCGTCAATTGCACAGGCCACAACTCTCTAAGTGGTTTCCTCGTCCTCCTCAGCTCACTGGTGATACTTTCAAACATTAAGTGCATAAGGATCTTTATCTGGGTTATTTTTCCAAGGGCTCAGTGTTCACACCTCAGTTTGTCCAGTGGAATCGTGTTGCTAAGGCCACTAATTCTAATGACATCATGGAGGGCTGTGCAGTTACTCCAGAATTGGTTGAACTTCTGTCTGCTCCTTTTGATTATGATCCTCGAGTGATCATAGAAATATATGCGACAATGTGAATTACTAAAGATCACACTAAGTTGACATTCTCTTTGGGTGGCTCTTAAGTATTCTTTTCACCAAGGTGATCTAGCAACTATGTTTCATCTCCAATGTGCAGGTGTTTGTATCCATAGTGAGGTGTTCCATGGTACATGGGCTACTAAGGGCATTTCTCCACCTGACAATCTTATTGCTTAACACCGATGACCCTGAATTCAGTACCAACAAAACCTATTTTCTTCAAGACAATCCCTCGGTACTTGAGAAAATATTTAGGAGGTCCTTAATCAACAGGAATGGATACCGTGATAGATTTCTACCCATCCTCAAGTGGACATGCCACTATATTCTCAATAAGGTTCAGATAAATTTGTCGGACTTGCTGGTTGGTGAGATGGAGGAGGGCATCATGAGAGGTTTTCACAAGGAATTGCCGCTTGGACATATTCGGTGCTACTATCTTGCTCAGAAGCAGATTGTCTCAGACACAGTGTTCACTCATCAGATGGCTGAGTATCAAATGATTATCCCCAAGCAAAGAAGCAAGCGAAAGGCTCAGCGCCAGCAGGGAGATCACACTTCTACTTCCGCACATGGTGATTTTGCAGTTCCGTCGGCACCTCCAGTTGTGCCTCTACCTCCTCGTGAGTGGCCTGAATTTTCTAATTTCATGGATCGATTTGACAACTTTGCTGCTGATCAGACTGCCAGACATAGCTCCTATGTGTCTTGGCACAATGAGGCAAATGCGAGGCATGGAGAGTACATGCAGTGGCACAATCAGGCAACTAACTGGCATAACGATGCAGTGGATTGGTAAGGCAATGTGTCATCTCAGCTGGCTGATTTGCAGACTCAGAACATTGCTCACACTCAGCGCATTGATGATCTTTATGGTGGTGTTCAGATTTTCAGTGAGCAGCTTTTTGGGATGGCTCTTGATCCTAACCATTATCCTTCTCAGGCTGAGGTGTATTCATCTATGGATCCTTCTGACTTTGCTACATCAGCTGGGGCATCTTCATCTCATATTGATCTGGGCACGTCCTCTGCAGCTTCCCCACCTCCTGCATCTAGTGCTCCTTCCACCCAGTGGCCACCGCTCAGGCGCAACATCTGCTAGTTTTTCACTCGTCGCCTCACTAAGAAGTGAGGTTCCCTTCTAGGAGTTGTCCCTTTTGGTCCTTGATGCCAAGGGGGAGTATGGAGATTCGATCTATCTCTTGTATCTTGTATCTTGTTTGTCTTATTTTTTGTTTGTGCTGCACTTTGTTCCTGGTATTTGCTTTTGTGTTAAATTTGTGACTGGAACTTGTTGTCTTTGTGCTAAACCTGAGTGCATTTATCTAGGTGGAACTAGTATCTTTGTACGCATTGCATTCTCTCTTATTCTTGGCCTTGTATATTCTGTTGGAACAAATCCCTGTGTCAAAAATTCCCTTTGTTGAGATAGAATTGCAGGTGTTGGCATCAATCATCAAAAAGGGGGAGATTGTAAAAATCAAGCTCCCAAGGGCTTTATTTTTTATTTTGGAGATTTATGCACTTAATTCTCAAATGGGAACTCTCGGTTTTCATGGACTCCACAAAGCGGTGATTTCCTAGCGTCGACTTCGCTCAAGACTAAGAACTTTATTTTCATATTTCTTTTACGTTCTTGGGTGAGTTGTTGGCGTGACTTAGTTGCCGGCAGGTTTCCCTGGGGGTAGGAGTGTAGGACTGTCCTAGCTGAGTGTTCATTTCTACTGCGTAGTTGAGCTGATACCCCAGGCCGGGCTGTCCGGCCTTGAAGGCCGGACTGTCCGGCCCAAGTTGTAAAATCCCTGGCTTGGAAGTTCTTGTTTCCAGGAAGCGCCTGCCTTCTGCCGGACTGTCCGAACCTCTCTGTCCGGACTGTCCAGACCATGTTGTGTCCTTCCTGTCTCGAATTTCATTTCTTACAAGAAGCGCTTGCCTTCGTCCGGACTGTCCAGGATCTGTCCGGGGTGATGACCGGCCTAGGACTTGAATCTGAATCTGAGATCTATTTTCCTAGGGTTTCGAAGTGGGGAGTATATAAGGGCTTTCTTGGTCTAGGGAGAGGATTGAGAGACTCATTTGCAACCCTAGCCACCATTCCCCAAGTGTGAGAGCTCTCTTCCATGGATTCTAGCCCTAGGGTTTCCTTGTGCATGCGAGAAGAGTGTTGGTGAGGTGAGTATTCTTCGGATTTGTTCTCCTTGGGACTTCGTTGCCGGAAGGAGGATCTTCACCCCGTCTTCATCAAGCTTTCATCTATCTCTTGTGCCTCCGTGTGTTGGGGGGAAGTCCACTGTGTGTCGGTGGCCGCCGCCGTGCGTTGGCGGTGATGGAGTGAAGTCCATCATGTGTTGGTGCACGCTACCGTGAGTTGGTGATGTGTATTTGAGGAGCTCACCGCGTGTGGGAGCACTCAAGACCGTGTGAGGGGTTAGGAGCTCACCTCGCCGTGTGTCGATGAAAGAGTTTCCACGAGTGGATTGAAGCGGAAGGCTCGAGAGGGAGCCGGTTCTCGTGTGTCGAGAGCTTGCCTCAACGGGGAGTAGATGTTCGTCTCCGAACCTCGGGAAAATATCCTTGTGTCTTTTTACTTTTTCACAAACTTACTCTTATATGCATGCCAGTGATGTGTGTTACTTGTCCAATCGATTTGTATGATATTTCTCCTTGTGTAGTCCTAGGATCCTCTAGCTAAGTGGTTAACTTTTAATTTGCATAATCATCAAGAAAACACAAAAAAAAAGTAGTCTAATTCACCCCCTCTTGGCCATCGATCCCTTCAGGCTCCATCAAGAAAATGCTGAAAGCCATCTTCTGTATGTGTCGCAAGACAAATGAAAGGGTCAAGGACACTATTGTGCGTCTTCACGACAATCGCAAACACATCCAAGACATCAAGAAACATCTTGGCATGCCCTTGTCATCTGATGATTCCGAGTCTCCCAACACCTGTATTGACACCTACACTAGAGGGCTGTTCGGGATTCCTCCATCCGGTGGCGGCAACGACTACGATGATGGTGACAATGAAGTCGTCACTGGTGGTCTTGGTGGTGGCGACTCCGGCAGCAGCGATCCGAAGTGGATTGAGTAGTTTCCACTCAGTTTTTATCTCTTTTTGGCGTCTTGATGCCAAAGGGGGATAAAAGTTTATCATAATCATTTATCTATCTATTCCTCTTAAATTCCTCTGTGTGAAACTTGGATGCTTATTTATGTTTACGTGCAAAACTATGTTCTAAACTTAAGTGTTAGACTTTGTGTCAGTTAATGTGTAGAGAAATGTGGTAATGATCTGATGAGCTGGTGGTTGTTTAGTAACTTAATGCTTTTGTGTGATGTATCCTGTCATATTGCATTTAGTGTTTGTTGTCAAGATATAGGGGAGCTCTTGTTGTCATTCTGTGCATAATTTCAGGTGAGCTCTCAGCTATAATCTTGTTTATAATTCTGTTATTTATAATCTTTTGTGAGCTATAATTGTTGTCATCAATAACAACAAAAATGGGAGATTGAAAGTGCATCTAGGCCCTAAGTAGGGTTTGGTGATTTATGATTAACAATTATAGTGCTAATGCTTTTAATGATGAGATATACATAGGTTAAAAGTGGTGGAGTAACCTTCAAAATTTTATAGATTTAAGATGGCATCAAAACTCTATCCAGTCATATATTGTAAATCTTTATTTCTTGAGTCTAGGCATGCCGTAGTATAAAGGGCATGCTACGGAGAAGCATATAAAGGTTCCTAAGTGCTCAAAATAGGTATCTCGACATTTCGTGTGAGTTTTCCACTCAAAATACCCTTTATACAGAACTTACACCATCAGAACATCCGACGTGGGTCGGAACATCCGATGGTGAACCCAGTCTGCTTGTTTCCAGCGCTATCCAATAATTACCCCATCGGAACATCCGACGTGAGTCGGAACATCCATGGCTGTTGGAACATCCGACGTGGGTCGGAACATCCGATGCGGGATCTTCTGTAGCAACGGCTATTTTTTCGAGATTCTCTATTTAAAGCCCTCTTCTAATACCTGCCAAAAGGTTACACACTCTGATTTGAACCATACTTATTCTTCATCTTTCAAGAACACTAGCCTTTCTCTCTCTTTTTCATCTTGTGAGATCTAGATCTAGAGAGATCAAGGCACCCAAAGTGCTCCACAAATTAGAGGCATCAAATTCTTGAGCACTTAACGATTCCTATACAATTCTCTGTTGCATTTGTTACCCTTGGAGGCTTGAAGGGCTCCTATACGGCTATGTGTCGCCGGTGAGCCGCCGAGCTTTGTGTGGTGTGCCTCCGGAGTTAGGGAAGGTGTGATTCCACCTTCGCAAGAAAAAGGATTCATTTAGTGAACAACAATGAGTGCTGTTGTGCAACGCCGAGAGGGGATTATGGTCTTGGTGATCCGGGCTTTGTGCCTTCCCTAACGGTGAGTAGGATCTCCCTTCAAAGATCTAAACATCGGTAAACAAAAATCGCCGTGTTCTTTGTCTTGGTCTTAAGTATTTGTTTTATTATTGGTTGTTAACCTGGTCTGAATATTCTTGAGTAGATCTAAACTTGGTTTTGCGAGAAATCAATTCTTACTGCAGATTTAAGTCGAGTCCAGATCAACCAGGATCGGTACATACGACGTACGTCGGAACATCCGACGCAGATCAGAACATCCGACACAAGCTGTACTGGACCAGATCAGAACATTCAGCCTACATCGAAACATCCGACGTGCTAGCTACAGTTTTGAGTTTGTAAATTCCACAATTTTGTTTTATTTGCCTATTCACCCCCTCTAGGCGGCATATCAATCCTTTTGGGTACGTGGCTGACGCTTCGCGGGGACTGCTGGAGGCTGGTGTGTTCGGAAGCATGCAGACGACCGGGTTCGGTAATCTGGCGGTCACATGAGGTGGTGTACTCGAGAAGGTTCAACCATGCCTAGGGATCCGAGGCAGCTGGAGGCTGTGGCATCGGCTACTTGATGGTGAAGTTGATATGTCCGGTGGGTCCAGGCGTGGGCTGACTACCGAGGAAACTGCGAAGATATTTCCTGAATGAATATGTGGAGAATATTGCCTCTAGGGAGTCTGTCTTGTTGTGTGTAAGTTGTACATCACTCATCCTCAAATAAAAAGTGGAGATGGGTTCTAGAGTTTAGGGCATCTCACCCTTGGGCTATAAATAGAGGGGGAGGAGAGCACCTCCTGCTCATCCACTTAGAGCTAAAAATTTTAGAAATATAGAGGATGAGTTGGGTGTATTTTGGATGGCACTTAGAATGCTTGTGACCACAAGGAGTGTGGCTTGTAATCCCCGAACTTCTATGCAATGAAATTCTTCTTCTTTATGAACATCTTGTGTTGATTTGCTTCAGTTATTCTTGCTCTTATTTTCCTTTTTAAAGCTATTGTTTGGAGATGAATCTTGTTGATTTCTTTCTAATTCTTGGTGGTCTGTGATGTCTTAAGGTTGCTAATACGATTTGCTACACTCTTTGCAATCATATGAGAGGTTAGAGATTAAGTTCTTGATTTGTTGCAAATCTGTTCAGAAACTTTCCTCCGCGCAGCAGTCAGTAAAAGATATTTACAAAAAATATAGAAACATCATTTTGGGATGATTTCAGTTGGAAAAGTTGCGTGACTCACATACTTATGTGTGGTAAAAATTTTAAGTCCACTGGTTTCCCCATTTGGGAGTTATGAGGTGAATACCATGCCCCAAACTTGCAGCCTTGAGTTTCTGACAGTTCTTTGTGCACGATTTTTCTGATTTTCTGTATATACAGTTTGATGCTAAAATTTGGAGAAGACCATCACGACTCACCCACATTGGTAAAAAAAAGTTTGAAAATTTTTGTTGCCTTCCAATAGCAGATTCCACTCTCTTCTTGCAAGAATTTTTAGTGAATTTGTTTTTTACTTTTGGGGAAGTGACTTTGGTGTTTTGGCTTGATCTCTCTCAAAAGTAAGGTTTGAATTGATTATTTTTTATTTGGATACTTGACAACCAGAATTGTGATTCCAAAATCTCAATATTTCATGTCTCTCATACAACCAAGTGAAGGGTACACATAGTTGTCAAATTGTTTGGGTTTTTGGTGGAAACGTCGAGACAAGTTTGTGGCGTCTATTCACCCCCACTATTCACCCCCACTATTGGACCAAAATTAGTAGTGTGGAATGATCTTTTATCACGTTTAGCTAATATTGTTCTTACGCAGGAAAGGGATGAGTTTCACTTGAACTCGCACCAAAATGGACAGTTCTCGGTGAAATCTCTATGCCAAGCTTTGATTAATTGTGATGTTCCCAATTTAAACAAACGCTTGTGGAAATTGAAAGCCCCGCTAAAAGTTAAAATCTTTTTGTGGTATCTTCGTAGGGGAGTTGTTTTGACTAAAGATAATCTTGCTAAACGTAATTGGCAAGGTAGCAAAACATGTTGCTTTTGTCACAAAGATGAAACAATTAGGCACTTGTTTTTTGATTGCCGTTTTGCTCGTTTGGTTTGGAGCTTAATTCATCTGGCTTTCGGTATCTCTAGACCCTCTAGTGTCTCCAATATGTTTGGGAATTTGGATAGTTGGTTTTAACAAGGATATTAGAAACCTTGCCCTACTAGGAGCAGCAACCACTGTTTGGTCGCTCTGGTTAAGTAGGAATGACTTAGTTTTTCAAAAGAAATTCACCTTGTCTCCTTTGCAGGTTATCTTCAATATTACCCATCGGTGTATTCATCATCAAACCGGGGTACCCTCCACATGGGTCTCAACAATGCCTTGTGCACTTGATGAAGTCGTCACTGGTGGTCTTGGTGGTGGCGGCTCTAGCAGCAGCGATCCGGAGTGGATTGAGTAGTTTCCACCCAGTTTTTATCTCTTTTTGGCATCTTGATGCCAAAGGAGGATAAAAGTTTATCATTATCATTTATCTATCTATTCCTCTTAGATTCCTCTGTGTGAAACTTGGATGCTTATTTATGTTTACGTGCAAAACTATGTTCTAAACTTAAGTGTTAGACTTTGTGTCAATTAATGTGTGGAGAAATGTGGTGATGATCTGATGAGCTGTGGTTGTTTAGTAACTTAATGCTTTTGTGTGATGTATCCTGTCATGTTGCATTTAGTGCTTGTTGTCAAGATATAGGGGAGCTCTTGTTGTTATTCTATGCATAATTTCAGGTGAGCTCTCAGCTAAATCTTGTTTATAATTCTATTATTTATAATCTTTTGTGAGCTATAATTGTTGTCATCAATAACACCAAAAGAGGGAGATTGAAAGTGCATTTAGGCCCTAAGTAGGTTTTGGTAATTTATGATTAATAATTATAGGGCTAATGCTTTAATGATGAGATATACACAGGTTAAAGGTGGTGGAGTCACCCTCAAAATTATATAGATTTAAGATGGCATCAAAACTCTATCCAGTCGTATATTGTAAATCTTTATTTCTTGAGTCTAGGCATGCCGTACTATAAAGGGGATGATACGGAGAAGCATATAAAGGTTCCTAAGTGCTCAAAATAGGTATCTCGAAATTCGTGTGAGTTTTCCACTCAAAATACCCTTTATACAGAACCTACACCATCAGAACATCCGACGTGGGTCAGAACATCCGATGGTGAACCCAGTCTGCTTGTTTCCAGCGCTATCCAATAAGCACCCCATCGGAACATCCGACGTGGGTCGGAACATCTGATGGCTGTCGGAACATCCGACGTGGGTCGGAACATCTGATGCGGGATCTTCTGCAGCAACGGCTATTTTTTCGAGATTCCCTATTTAAAGCCCTCCTCTAATACCTGCCAAAAGGTTACACACTCTGATTTGAACATAATACTTATTCTTCATCTTTCAAGAACACTAGCCTTCCTCTCTCTTGTTCATCTTGTGAGATCTAGATGTAGAGAGATCAAGGCACCCAAAGTGCTCCACGAATTAGAGGCATCAAATTCTTGGGCACTTAACGATTCCTATACAATTCTCTATTGCATTTGTTACTCTTAGAGGCTTGAAGGGCTCCTATACGGCTACGTGTCGCCGATGAGCCGCCGAGCTTTGTGTGGAGTGCCTCCGGAGTTTGTGAAGGTGTGATTCCACCTCTGTAAGAAAATGATTCATTTAGTGAACACCAGTGAGTACTGTTGTGCAACGCTGGGAGGGGATTAAGGTCTTGGTGATCTGGGCTTTGTGCCTTCCCTAACGGTGAGTAGGATCTCTCTTCAAAGATCCGAACATCGGTAAACAAAAATCGCCGTGTTCTTCGTCTTGGTCTTAAGTATTTGTTTTACTATTGGTTTTTAACTTGGTCTGAATATTCTTGAGTAGATTTAAACTTGCTTTACGAGAAATCAATTCTTACTGTAGATTTAAGTCGAGTCAAGATCAACCAGCATCGGTACATCCGACGTACGTCGTAACATCCGACGCAGATCAGAACGTCCGACGCAGATCAGAACATCCGACGCAAGCTGTACTGGACCAGATCGGAACATCCGGCCTACATCGGAACATCCGACGTGCTAGCTAGAGTTTTGAGGTTGTAAATCCCACAATTCTGTTTTATTCGCCTATTCACCCCTTCTAGGCGGAATATCGATCCTTTTGGGTACGTGGTTGACGCTTCGCGGGGACAGCTGGAGGCTGGTGTGTTCGGAGGCGTGCCGGCGACCGGGTTCGGTAATCTGGCGGTCACATGAGGTGATGTACTCGAGAAGGTTCGACCATGCCTAGGGATCCAAGGCAGCTGGAGGCTGTGGCATCGGCTACTTGATGGCGAAGTTGATCTGTCCGGTGGGCCCAGGCGTGGGCTGACGACCGAGGAAATTGTGAAGATATTTCCTGAATGAATATGTAGAGAATATTGCCTCTAGGGAGTATGTCTTGTTGTGTGTAAGTTGTACATCACTCATCCTCAAATAAAAAGTGGAGATGGGCTCTAGAGTTTGGGGCTTCTCACCCTTGGGTTATAAATAGAGAGGGAGGAGAGCACCTCTTGCTCATCCACTTAGAGCTGAAAATTTTAGAAATATAGAGGATGAGTTGGGTGTATTTTGGATGGCACTTAGAATGCTTGTGACCACAAGGAGTGTGGCTTGTAATCCCCGAACTTCTATGCAATGAAATTCTTCTTCTTTATGAACATCTTGTGTTGATTTGCTTCAGTTATTCTTGCTCTTATTTTCCTTTTTAAAGCTATTGTTTGGAGATGAATCTTGTTGATTTCTTTCTAATTCTTGGTGGTCTATGATGCCTTATGGTTGCTAATACTATTTGCTATACTCTTTGCAATCATATGAGAGGCAAAAGATTACGTTCTTGATTTGTTGCAAATCAGTTCAGAAACTTTTCTCCGCACAACAGTCAGTAAAATATTTTTACAAAAATATAGAAACGTCATTTTGGGATGATTTCAGTTGGAAAAGATGCATGACTCACATACCTATCTTTGGTAAAATTTTTAAGTCCACTGGTTTCCCCATTTGGGAGTTATGAGGTGAATACCAAGCCCCAAACTTGCAGTCTCGAGTTTCTGACAGTTCTTTGTGCACTATTTTTCTGATTTTCTATAGATAGAGTTTGATGCTGAAATTTGGAGAAGACCATCACGACTCACCCACATTGGTAAAAAAAGTTTGAAAATTTTTGTTGCCTTCCAATAGCAGATTCCACTCTCTTCTTTCAAGAATTTTTAGTGAATTTGTTTTTTTATTTTTGGGGAAGTGACTTTGGTGTTTTGGCTTAATCTCTCTCAAAAGTAAGGTTTGAATTGATTATTCTTTATTTGGACACTTGACAACTAGAATTGTGATTCCAAAATCTCAATATTTCATGGCTCTCATACAACCAAGTGAAGAGTACACATAGTTGTCAAATTGTTTGGGTTTTTGGTGGAAACGTCGAAAAAAGTTTGTGGCGTCTATTCACCCCCACTATCCGGCTAGCTCGGTTCTTCAACTGGTATCAGAGCATTTGGTTTGGTGCTTCTTTGCAAATCTTGACATGATTTTTGAATCTGATCCTTGTTACTATTTGACCTATGGCGGACAAGTATTCCACCAAACTCCATGTGTTCTCTGTAGCCGATTTTTTCTATTGTAAGGCTAGGATGGAGAGATATGTGATGGCTCAGGGCTACAATATTTGGATTAAGATCAAGAACCCATATGAGTTAGACAAGGAGATGACGGCCGTGAATCAAGCCGATGCGGAGCTTAATGCAAAAGCTCCAAATTTTCTGATTCAAGTCCTTAACCGATGGGAGTACGAGCGGGTGTCGGACATCACCACTACCTACAAAGTCTGAACGACCCTCCAAGCTTATCATGAGGGGATGGATCAGGTTAAGGTGGTGATACAAGATCAACACAAAATAGAGTAAAATCGATTTACTCAGAAGCCGGGTGAAATGCTTGACTCATGTTTCTCCCGCTTCAATAAGATTCTTGCCAATCTCCGCTCCGTTGAAGTCAAATATATCGATTCGGAGGTCGCAAGACACTATCTCTTTGCATTGGATCTTAAAGTCTGGGATGTGAAGGTGACTGCAATCCGACAGGCAGCCGATCTCTCGACGCTAACTTTGCAAGCGCTCTATGCTAGTCTCAAAACGCATGAACTTGAGCATCTCCCGAAAGAACCCAGTTCCTCATCCACAGCTTTGATAGCTGACCCCTCTGCTCGTGGTTCTTCTGATGTTGCCAATTTCTCCTTCTCTACCCTCTGTGAGCTGTCCAATGATCAGATGGACAAGATTCTTGAGTAGCAGCTTGCCTTGTTGGCCGGGAAGTTCTCATGTTTACAGACGAGTGGCTGATCAGAGTAGACGCATAATAAGGTGCTTCGGTTATGGTGGTCTCAACCACATGAAGCGTGACTATCCTAAGCCCGGTGGAGAGGAACGGAATGACTACGCCGCGGTGGCACGGAACGTCTACTTCAACAAGAACCGCAACATCAAGGTCGGTGAAGGAGGTGAAAAGAAGAAGCCACCTAAGTAGCTGCTGAAGGGACACCACATGGTCAGGAAGGTGCTGGCCGCTCTGGAAGAAGCCGTCATCCCTGACAAGTAGGATGGACAATCGGATGATGGTGAGGATGATTTGCCGGAGAACGACGACGTCGACTATACCGGCATGTGCTTCATGGCACATGACAATAGCGGCGACAGTGACTCGGACATCTACCACACCGACGACGACGAGGTAACTGATGAATAAGGTCCCTCCTATTCTGAACTCTTGAAAGCATTAGTTAAAATTCATGACAAGTATATTAGGTTCTTGGTCAAGAAAAAAATATCCTAAAGGTTTAACTAAAAAAATGATAAATCTGTTGATTGCTCTGATTGCGGAAAGCTCACTCTAAAATTGGATGAATTAAAAATGCATTTTAAGAATGTTACTATCTGTAACTGAGAGGATCCTAGGCCGAGAGGGAGGTGAATCGGCTAGGTCAAATTTTAACTATTTTTGGTTTTTATCAATTTAAATTGCAAATTACTAAATTAAACTAGCTACTTGATGTAATTGATTGATCAATCTAATCAACACAATAATCAAGACACAAGATGAAACATAAAGCGGCTCGAAGGCACGCACACAACAATTAGTAGATGAACGGAAATGAGAACAAAAGAACAAGAAAACAAGCCGAGCTTTTTACCGATGTTCGGTGTACAACGAATGTACACCTACTCACCGTTGAGGAACTCCGGCGAACGGAGCCGGGACCCTTTCGTCCCTAACCCTCAATCCGCTAGCTGTAGCTCTTCACCAACACATGGTGGGTGAACGACAAACCCTCACAAAATCGCGAGCTCTTCCACACACATGCAAGCTCCTCGTGAACCCACCACTTCGACGGACGAAGAGGTAAGCACCCCAACACACGTAGTGACCTATGACCAACCAAGGGTTTTCCTCACCTTTGACGAACAAAAGTGAATCACCCCTGACACACGGAGGATTTTGGAAAGAAGATGAAGATTGAAAACTAGAAGTAGACCCACAAACCAAAAAACCAAAGGAAAAACTCGATTCGGCAAAGAAATCCTGAGGAGCACAAGGAAACTCAAAAAAAACTTACCTATAGTCCTATACCAAGGACATGACATTTCAATCCCTAGAGTGCAATGGGAGAGCCCAAGAACCCAAACAAGCCAATGGGTGGAAGTGAAATGAGTCTCTCAACTTCATCCCTTCGGACAGTCTTTACTTATATAGTCACGAGAAATACCTCTCGAAACGAGATATCGCAAGACAATATACAGTTCAAATTGAACTAACCGGGGTATGCCACGGACGGTCCGGCGTCCACCGTGGATCGACCGGCCTGTACCCCGGACGGTCCTGAATCTACCCTAAAAAATAGGCCGGATGGCAGAAGGACACAAGACCGGTCATGGACCGTCCGCCCAGCACCCTGGACTATCCGGTCTAAGGATTATCCAAAGAAGAAACCCCGGAAGGTTCGACTGAGAGCAGAAGAAAACAAGACAAAGCCTGGACGGCCTGACCTGATCCACGGACGGTCCGGGTAGAAGAGCCTCTTCCCAACCCCGGACTAATCAACCTATGATTAGAAAAACGCAAGACTGACCCCGAACGGACTGGGACCTCCACGGATCATTTGGGCTACACTGAGAACAACACTTTTTCTCTGAAGTTCACTCCAAAACACTTTCAACCCTTTTCCTAAGTTCTAACCATAGATCAACTGAGATTTTCATTGTGCTCCATAGGATCAAAAAGCCAAATCATAGATTTCACAAACTCACACAAAGAAATCAGAAGAATTATTAAACGAATGGCCTTAATCTTGTGAATCAATCATCAAAACCACATAATAGTCTTACAATAACATCCTCAATTTTTAAAAGCATAATTTTTGAAAAATAATTTGTGTTTATAATTATTTAATCAATTATGACGAAAATTTTATTGGAGCTTCAATTAAATTATTTGCCAGTTTATATTTAAAGAAGCATATGGAAAATATATATTTTGGCCAAACAAAATACAGAAATAAAACCATGAACCTTGTTCTAACACTAAATTTTTGGCGAACAAAAAATTTCCTAAAAAGAAATACAAACATTTGTGTTAAAAGAAAGAAAGGGAAAGAAAAACAAAGAAAAAGTTATAATAAAATGGCTTAAGGCTGAAATCAACTCCCACAGCCCAGCTCCCTCTCTTCCCGCTCGGCCCAGTTCTTCCTCCCCGTAGCCTGCTCGGCCCAGCCTTGGCGCAGCAGCCTCACTGGTCACTGCCCAAAGGGGTCCACCAATCCGCCTCCCATTCTTTTCTCTCTCTGACCAGTGGGGCCCGTGAGTCAGCATCTTCTTCCTCCTCTCTGTCTCTCTCCCGCACAGCTCTTTCTTCTCTCCCTCTCTCTGCTCTCCAGCCGGGGCTACGCCACCGTGGAACCGTACCGGAGCAGGGTCGCCACCAAATTCCATCGTTGCACGCCCCCGTCTTGGACCATCACGCCCCAATTTTTCCCTTGGAGCAGCGCCGCCCTGGGCTTGACCAAACCGCGCCGCCGTGGTCTTCGCCGCATCACTGTGTCACCAAAACCGAGCATCGCCGCCTCTCCGCCCTGTGCCGACCACCACGGCACGCTTCACCTCGTCACTCGCCTATAAGTACCTAACCGCCGTGCCGCCACCCCCAATCTCGTCAGCCCGAAGGAGACAACCTCACCGAGCTCGCCCCGTCGATTCCCTAGATCGAGGGCACCACCAATCGCTCCACCCCACCTCCCTCTTCATTTCCCCTCGCCCAATTTCATCCATCCGCCACCGGCAATTAACATCCCGTCGCCGTTGCCATCTCCGGCCGGGCCGCCACCACCACCGCGGGCTCGATTCCGCACGGTAATCCGCCCCTCTTTCTCTCCCTGGTTAACACGCATAACCGAGGCACGCTCGCTGACCTCTCGCCCTCGCATGAGAAGTGCCGTCGCGCCAGCGCCATTGTCGGAGCCGCCACGGGCTCTGCCCTGGGTCACCGACAAGCGGGACCTACCTATCAGTCCTAGCGAGCCCGCGGGCATGCTGCCAGATGCGACGGGTCGCAACGGGCCAGATGGGCCGCATCGAGTCCATCTCGGTGCTTCGGCCGAAAAACCCATTAAAATCCTTTTAAATTCCATTAAATACAGTAAAACTCATATTAAATTCATTTCTCCACAGAAAAATGTCAAATAAATTTCTAAAAATTTTGAAAAACCAAATTTTCTCAAATAAATTACTTTCACACTTTGAAAAATTGATTTGAATGCAAAAAAAATTTATGTGTATATTTTCGCGTATAGACATCAGTGCCCCTGGACTGGATTGTGATCTCGGCGTACTTTCCAACACTACGTTTGAAGGCAAGTCTCCTTGATGCATATTCTATGTTTTATATTTGTTTGCAAAATATTTGTGAAATGCTCAGAAGTAAAGATGCATGACATTTGTTTGAATAATAATTTGGGAAAGAAAGTTAATACCTGAAAAAGAAAAATGATTTTTCCCTGATATTATTATTTTTCAACCCTAGAGAAAGAATGGTAAATGGGGATGATCTTTACCGAATCATGTTTAATGGTGAGAGATGAATTTGATCTGAGCAACAAGATGTTTACATGAAATAATGACCACTTTGTTGTAGTCGCATTATTTCTTGTGGGTTATTGATGAAACTCTAAAATTAAGATTTTGGAGATTATGAAAGATGGTAATATGTGAAAATGATGTTTTATTATTTTTGGTGTTGTAAACACACATTTGACTGAGAAGGAACAACGACTACCGCTAGGGTACGGGGTTACCCTAGTAAAATGGAGTCCGACGCCTTAATCAGTCTAAGGATTGTTTTCCTATGAATCTATGAACCGGGCTCATACAGTACGACCTCCAAACTTGTCTATGGGGAGAAGCTTAGCTAATTAAGCCCAGGATGCTACCGGAAACTATTCTGATTTGAAATCGAGAAACCAACGAATGGGAACTCGGGCCGATCCTTGTAGCCCAGTATCCGGTCATTCGGGTTGTCACCTCGCCGTGATAAATATTGGACAGCAGGATGGCCAGGGTTGGTCACACGTGCTCCATATTTAATGATAAATAGTTTTCAGTAGATTTCTCGGAATAACTGGCTTTGTGCTGTGCGTCTTTGGTTTGTATCCCTGATACTCTGACAAGCACACACTAGCAGTCGGGGGTAAAGTGTACACTCTGCAGAGTAGTATATAAACTATCATGATAGCCACGCTCTCGGTTATGAGCGCGCTTCGTGACTGTTCATATTCAAAATACAAAATGGACAACTGATTCTGAGGAAACAAAAATACATTTACCTAGAAAAAAATGATTTCTTTCCTATACTCTGAAGATTTCTACAAAAGTAATTTTGTATATTGTAAGAATGCTTTTATGATAGAAATTTTGGAGAAAAACCTGAATAAACTATCCTTTGTACTGAGTTTCACATTGCATAATTTCCTTAGACTAGTGGAGTATAATTGTACTCACGTTTCTTGCGTTCATTTTTATTTTCAAAAAATTTTAGTTGGAGAACCATCCCAGGGGAGCAAGGAGCTCTTCGCAGCTAGGGATTTTGAGTGCAATGGAGCTTAGGCTATGTCCTACTACCATCGTGCATGTGGATTGAAGTCTATGAATTTAAATAAATCCCGTGGTTTAAGATCATACTTTAGCGAGTACGAGTATTTGTATTCATCATATTGTATTATGCGTTGGTCTGCGTATCGACTTGGTTGTACTATTTCGGGCATCGGCACTATGTAGTCTGCGTACCGACTTGGTTGTACTATTTCGGGCATAGGCACTATGTATTCGAACCTTAAATAATGGCAAAGTATCTTTCTGTTTTGAGACTGTGTGCACTAGCGATGATCTTTGGGACTAGTGCGGTGATACACAGAAGGGCACGGTTTTGTCAACCGAGTTCTGACACTATCCAACTAGAGAATGAAAATTGTAAGCCTGTTCTCGAGCCTGTTGACTCTGATGGGTGGTTAGAGTTTGATATGGTCATGGTTGATTTCAATAAATTAAGGACAACACATGATAGGGTGCTTACTTTAAATTAAGAACTTAGGGAAGTTAATGATGTTAGGAAGAATTTATTCCTTGTCACTTCTGAAATAGAGTCTGTCTGCTTGATGAACCATACCATGCTTTGTCCTGATCCCTCTGCACACTCATCAAAGGACTTAGTCAATCTAGTCGCGGGCTGTAGTAATCATGCTCCACCTAAGGACCCAGTTAGCTCAGGTGAGAATTGTATCTTCTACTCTCTTGATTCTACATGTCGTGATTGCACACCGTTGAAATTTGAGAATTTGAACATTCAAGATAAGATTTTCGAGCTTAATGATGTTGTTCTTGAAGTGTGATCAATCTCTTGAGCTTGATGGGGACATGGGTACGATCTATCAGGACATGAGTGATAGATTTTAGGTTAGGTTTACACAAACCCAAAATGCTGAGTGTCTTTCCTTTGTCAACTCATGTGCTCGTTCGAGGCTCTATCAGTTTAGTGACCAGGTTGTCATTAAGGATGTGGCCCTTGTCAGCAAGTTTCGCTAAAATTTGCTTTCAGTTTCTCAGCTAACTAATAAGGGTTTTCAGATTCGTTTTAAGCAGAAGAAAGTTGCATTCTTGATCCTTCTGACAGTTTTGCTTGTGGGATTCATAAATTTGGAAGAGTTTTTCACGTTGATTTCTGATCTTCAGTTGTCTCTTCTCATTGCTTGATTGATTTAGAGTCCCGTCACACCTTCTGGCATAGAAGAATGGGTCGCATCGGTTTTTTTCACTTGACCATAGTGTTGACGGTCCGTATTTGCAACATTTTGTATACTTTTGACCGTCAACATATACACAAAATAAAGGAATTCAAGCTACATTTAGCCTAATATTAATGAGTTTCACGACTATTGGTGTAGTCTTATGTTTTGCAGGCATGCACCCAAAAT
Source organism: Raddia distichophylla (assembly GCA_005191435.1). Lineage (NCBI taxonomy): Eukaryota > Viridiplantae > Streptophyta > Magnoliopsida > Poales > Poaceae > Raddia > Raddia distichophylla. Next base: position 1,935,176 of record SPJY01029059.1, on the reverse strand, counting down.
ACACAAGAAATGACAGTTTATCGGGTATACGCAAATCGGGCATAAGATGGTATTTAAATTAAACATATTTGGAAAAGTCTTCAAATGCCAAATTAGACTGCACCATGGTGAAGAGCTCGGCGAGACTATCGAAAAGCATATATTATTTGCTATATTTTGTGCTCGGATGAAGAAGAAATGAGTTCGGTAAGATTGTGAGCCAGGATAGTACCTGGTCGACCGACCCAGACCAGGCCGGACGACCCAAGCGGGTCGGCCGGCCCCACTTTTGGTCCAATTGCCTCGGTCTTTCTCCCATATGCCAAAAAACACACCAAGAGGCCATCCTAACCATCCATGCAAGTCGATTCTGATCCTAAAGACGAGATTGCATTGGGGAGGATCACTTGGCTCACAAGGAAGTCAGTTTTACTGGCCTCAACTACCAAAACCGACGTGGAGAGGCAATCTAGACCGTCAATGGAGCATCCCATGCGAAGCAGAAGGCCTGGATCAACCGGAGCCTGGTCGGCCGACCGGCTTGGCCGACCGACCGCCTTGGATGCTCCCTGAGTACTCCTTCGGCTAGGGAGAAGAGCACACGTGTCCCACTGCGTGGCAATGCCTCACTTGCTGCGGTGCACTATAAATAGAGGGGCATTGTCTCATTTGCAAAGCATAGAGAAGTGAGGGAAAGAAGAAAGCAGCGCTACGCTGTCTAAATAGAAATGTAGAAGTATGGAGAGAGAAGAGCTGAGTGCTGGGGAGAAGTCGGCGTGTCGGCTCTCTTCCACCATGTGCTCCGGAGCTGAACTCGAGTGTAAGTTCTGCTTTGTTCTACTATTCGATAACACTTAGTCCTATCCCTTTAATTATAAAGCGAAGTTACTTCATACATATTGTCTCTCTGTTAATACTAGGCTCGTGCTAGATCTTGAGTGCTAAATATCTGTGCTTGGGTGTCACAATATATATTAGTGCCAGGTTTAGTGGGGGTGCGTATCAAGTGACGACTTGGTACGTAGTACTGCTAGGTATAGGCATGGTGCCGAGACTAGTTTTTACCCGGTAGACACCTAATTCACCGGCTGAGCAGTTGGTAATAGGTGGTGACAGCCCTGCTATCCGCGCGGCAATTTGTGAAATCTGCCCCGTTAGTGTCATCCCAGTCGAGCCCAATCGGGGGTGATCATAGCCATCCAGTGTTCTTAACTGATAGCGGGTGGTAGTGAATCGGTCGAGCTCCCATGTAGAGTAGCTTTTGTGTTGGGTGATTTTGTATCTTTGGTTAGTGAAACATGTAGAACCTCTCGACTCAAATTATCTTATCCCACTCCCATCATTACCACCATATCCATCCGGTCAAGTTAGATTCTAAACTAGAACACTTCTCTTTCCTCGAGGAAATCGATACCTTGGAATACTCTCGGGTGAAAGCTACCACGATATCCGTGCGCTTGCGGATTATTTCTGTTAGGCATAAGAATCACCAACACAGAGTTAGAATCCATGATCTGATTCGTGATTTGCCCAAACTCAAAATGGTCAATGACATAGTTTGTGCCCCTTGCCGGCATGGGAAGATGGTTGCCGCTGCTCACCCACCAGTCACCAAGGTGATGACTGATGCATCGGGACAATTTCTTCACACGGACACTGTTGGTCCCTCCCGTGTGCAGTCTGTGGCTAGCAAGTGGTATGTGCTTGTTATTGTCGATGACTATTTTCACTACTCTTGGGTCTATTTCATGGTGAATAGGGACGAAATATTTGGTCATTTTCGTTACTTGATTCGTAAGCTTTCTGTTGAGTTCCTAGGAGCTCTTCGTGCGATCCGTTCAGACAAAGGCAGTGAGTTCAAAAATGCACAATTTGAAAGGTTCTGTTCTGATTCTGGTGTTGAGCATCAATTCTCTTCCCCACACGTCGCCCAACAAAATGGCATTGTGAAGAGGAAGAATCCCACTTTGCTAGAGATGACTAGGACTATGCTTGATGAATATTCTCCTCCTAGGTATTTCTGGGCTGAGGCAATTTTTACAGCTTGCTATGTTTCAAACAGTGTGTTTCTGAGGTCCAAGTTGCATCGCACATTCTATTAACTTCGATATGGGCGTAAGTCAAGTGTTTCACATTTCAGGGTATTTGGATGCAATCTCTTTATTCTGAAGTCTAAAGACAAATTTGAATCTCGATTTTCAGATAGCATTTTTTGTTGGGTATACAACTTCTGTGGTAAATTACCGTGCCTGGGATAGTGAGAGGCAGAGAGTTGTTGAGACTTGCGAGGTGACCTTTGATGAGGCTATGCCGAGGAAAATGCTAGATATCTCAAAATTCACAGCGCGTTGCCCATGAATCAACAACGGATTCCATCGATTCAAGATTCCCCCCTGCGAGCTAGTGCTTCATGTTTTTTTTTGCGAATCGATGTCTGCAGCACCTCATTATGCTTAAAAGGAAGAAGAAATGGTCGTCACAGACCATTTAAAAAACATCCCTACCAGTATTTGGTTATGCAATCGATGCAAAATATGTGGATTTTATGCATGTAGGGGAACCAAACCGATTTTGAAGCATTTCGTAACGTGCAGGGTGCATCATTGACTCTCTTATCCATCATCAGATTTGCGTCTTGTCACACTGTAGGTGCTAAATTACATCTAATTAGCTAATCTTTGTATATGTCGTAGTTCTTGCTAATCTTGGTATATGTCATAGCTTGGATGGTATGTTCCTTTTCTGTTTTAAATTGGTTGATATCGCTACAAAACACTTATGTTTGCATAAGAAAAGATGATAAACAATATGCTTTATTTAATCCTATGGTCATTATCTCATTGATATAAGAGAAGTTAATTTGTCATATATATTTATGGTGTGCGCGCTTTATTTAGTTAAATGTTCATGCTATACAGCAAGCTATATATTTGATGCTTCAATTGATTGTGCAGATACCTATTGTGCCATACATGAAGCGACCAAGTGAAGATGACTTGGAGATTGAACAGCAAACCGAGAAAAGGGTGATAACTAGCAACGAGAATGGGGGTGGCTATGATATAGTCTAATGTTCGAGCGGGAAGAATGGCGGTGGTAGCAGCAACCAGAGGCTTGATGAGGTGGATATCCTGGTTCACAAAGCTCCATTGATGCGTCAATATGATGTGACGAGGTCTCCAACTACACAAATTTCTATTGTTCGTTCCCCTCAAGGTGAAATACATGAGGCTGATAAACCGGATGAAGGTGAAGAAGATGGAGATGAGGATGATGGACGAACGTTCAGATCTAAGGCTTGGAGAGATTATGTGCCAATCAAAGTTAATGGAGTGGTTACAAAGGGACAATGTAAGTATTGCAACACAAGAATTGGAGCTAGACGTGGGGCTGGAACAAGTGCTCTTCGCAATCATCTAATAAGGTGCAAGGAAAGGAAAAAGCCGCATAAAATAGTTGATAACTTGAATGCAATGGTTATGTCTCTGGATGGTGTGACTTTGAGGGATTGTAATTTTGATCCCGAGGTAGCACGCAAAGAGTTAGTTAGAATGATTGTACTGCATGAGCTACCATTTTCTATCGTAGAGTATGATGGATTTCAAAAATTTGTCTCAAGTCTAAATCCCGCCTTTAAGATGATATCAAGAAAGACATTAAAAAGTGACTGTATGAAGGCATTTGAGGAGCAAAGACAGTATTTGAAAGACACACTTAGGAGTTCTAGCTCAAGAGTTTCACTCACAATGGACATGTGGACTTCCAATCAGATATTAGGATATATGTGCATTACTTGCCATACATAAATGATGATTGGGAGTTGCAAAAGAGAATAATAAAATTTTCTATCTTGGAGGCACCACACACTAGTATAGCTTTGTTCAATGCTGTCTTGAAGTCCTTACAAGACTGGAAATGTGAGATAAATTATATGCAATCACATTGGACAATGCTAACAGTAATAATGCAATGGCAAAAATGTTGAAGGATAATTTGTTAGTGAAGCACACGCTCATTGGACAAGGCAGATTTTTGCACCAATGATGTGCGGCACATGTTCTAAACTTGATATGCCAAGCTGGACTCAATTTTGTTGGCCCCATTGTAACAAATATTCGGGAGAGTGCAAAGTACATTCGAGGGTTTCAATCTCGAAAGATGAAGTTCAAAGAGATAGCTACACAATTGGACCTTTCAAATAAGATGCGCCCATGCCTTGATATTCCAACTAGATGGAACTCGACCTACTATATGATTGCTACATCTATGGAATTTAGAAGAGCATTTGACTCACTAGGGGCTGCAAGATACAAATTATACATACACACCAAATTTTGATGATAGGGAAAGAGCGAAAGTGGTGTGCAGACTGTTGAAAGTGTTTTGTTTCCACACATGTGATTTCAGGTTCTAAGTACCCCACTGCAATTCTATGGTTTCATGAAATATGGGGAATAAAGCTTGCACTAGAAAAGGAAGGTTCAGAGGTGGATCTTGGAATTAGCGAAATGGTTAAATATATGATGACAAAATTTAAGAAGTATTGGAAACTATCATAAATGGCGTTATCAATCTCGGTCATTTTGGATCCACGGTTTAAGTTTGCCTTTCTTGAGTTTCGCTTTCCCCAAGCCTTCGAGAGTAAAGCTCCATCAAAACTTGCAAAAGTGAAGAAGGTGTTCACACATCTATTCAATGAGTATGCCAACTTAGTGTATGTTCACCAAGAGAGTGGTGATATTGGTGTTGGTGCAAAGGATTGTGATCGATTGGCAGATTTGGATGAGCACCTTAACCGTAGGGTTCGATCAATAAGCATATTGTTCAGAACTAGAAACATATCTAGCAAAGCCTCCATTCCCTCGAGGTGATAAATTGACATATTGAACTGGTGGAAAATGAATTCGCTAGAATACCCAACACTAGCTTGCATGGCAAAGGATATCCTAGCTGTGCCTGCTTCAACGGTCGCATCCGAATCAACTTTTAGCATCGGTCAAAGAGTCATCTCAGATTTTTGAAGCCGGATGACTCCAGATACGGCCGAAGCACTTGTTTGTATACAGAATTGGCTGAGAGCATCTGGTAAGATCTGAAATTTAATCTTTTTAACTTGGCATAATGCTTCAAGTTTACAATAGGCGTAATATTTTTTTCCTTGTTTTGAGTCATAGGTTCTTGCCAACTTAGGATGGATTCCATTCATGACTTCATTGAGCTTGATGATCTTCAATGCTGGCATTTCGGTATTGATTTATAATTTCCTTTTTATGCCATTCGAGCATGTGCATATATTTGTTGCTAATCAACCGTGTAACTGATGTTAAAACAGAACATGGAGATTTAGAACGAAGCATTTTCCCAGTTTTACTGTATTGAGGTTAGTCAAGGTCCCAATATTTACTGCATTGTGGTTAGTAACATCTGACAAAACATGGCCTGGGTATTTGCTGCATGGAAGAAACAAATAAACACTGCATTTTTTCTTTGAGTTTAGTAGAACATGGTATTTATAATTCTATTATGTTTTTCAGTAATTGCAAGTTATAAGACACAGCTTTTCTTTCTACAAGTGTTTTATGCGCAGGACTTCTATTTATAGGAATACTTCTCAAAATGCATAATTTTTCTTGCATGGAATTCTTAGTGATGTTATTGTATACACCTCATGAAGCTACTCAATGCTACTCAATTTCGCCTTCCTACTCACTATTAGCCTTAATGCCTCTAGAGTTGGAGTTAACCCTGTCATTACAATGTGTCTCTTATACTGAAATTTCAGTATTACACTCGATGTCCTTGGAACTAATTTTTTTCATTGTAATGTCTCTATTATACCTAAAATTTGTAGCTCATTTAATTTGAACTGAAATTGAATCATTTGATTATTTAACACAACTGACCAAGCAGCAGCAGTAGTAAACAACAGTGTCGACTGGTGACTAACTGGGGGTCACCGCCGGCAATGAATTTGTACGAGGGGACGCTAATCAAGAACCAAACCAGACGGTAGCACAAGACCTGGTATATACAGGTTCGGGCCCTCAGCACCGAGGTAATACCCTACTTCCTGTGCTCTGGGATTATGATTGATCAAGATGCAGATGCAAGATGACCAAGATGATTACAGCGTATGCTCTATGAGATGATTCTTATGCCTATGGCCTCTACCCCCTCCCTTTATATAGTACAGGGGAGATAGAGTTACACGGTAGCACATGATTCATGGTACCTAATTCTGTTATGCTGCTACATGTCATGCATGTGTTGATCTCCTAATTACATGGAGCTAGATCATATCCTCGGGAACTTCCTTGGAACTCAAGGCGCATGTAACCCGAGTGGTCTTTATCCCTAATCAGCCGACTTGGGTCGTCCCCCATCTGCTCCCTTATGGGCCTTCTAGAGGATACCCGGGGCCCATGTAGTCCACAGTAGCCCCCGAGTGCTTTACGATCGGGTCAGATGTCCGGCCGACTGGTTTCACCAATATCTCCTGTAATCTAAAAAGAGATTGTAAAGAACTCAAGAAATCTTAAATTTTCTGTTGAAGTAACGTCTGGATTGGTAGTACCAAACTCCAGCTTCTTTCGGCCCATTGGGCACGTCACCCAACAGACAAATTCGGCTACTTGACATCCACCTTCGTATTACGAAAGCAGCAATTGGCCCAATATGGTGCATGCCTTAAGCCACGCAATTACAACTTCCGTCTTGCATCATGCTATAATTTGAGCGTTTCAAAATATATAAGCATCAGGCGCCTGGCCTTAACTTGTAAGAACCAGCACTCGGCCCAGTATGGGGCGCACCTTTCAGCCAAGTGGTACCTATCCCGACCAGAGAAAGGATCAGCTATTGGCTCCTAAGTGCGTACCGATTGGATACAATTTGGCCAAGAGGTACTTGTACCCGGGTAGCGGTATATAACTAGCGACCTTAAAAAAAGGCATACCTCCGAAATTGTAACCAAATTTCACCAACACCCAACCTCAAGCATGCGAAGTTGGCTAGTGACCCAACATGGGGTATGCCGTGAAATATTTTTAATTTTGGCGCTTCCGGTCATATGCCCTCTAGGGTGTACCGAGGCCGAATTAGGCTCGATGTTAACACTTTGCCACCGTTAGCGTCGTGTTAAGAAAGCCTGTTAAGGGGATCGCCCTTTGCAATTTTAGCCCAAGCCCAATAAGGGGAGGCGAAGCGTTTCCGCGCCTTTTCACACACAGTCGGAGCGACACGCGCTTCCGCCGGGAAACGTATCCGTATCCACTTCCATCCCATCGCCATGATGGTTTTACTGTGTTTGAAACGGATTACAAGGCGCAGCCTTTGAACTTCCCTTGTGTATAAAAGAAATTCAGGAGCAATGTACTACTCCACATCCAGCTTGCAAGTTTTTGAATCTTCTTCTCCTCATCGAAACCCAAAAACTCTACACTTTCATCTTCGTCGAGAGCAATGGATCCATGGGAAATCACTTGCGCCGAGGAACACGCCAGCATCACCGCTGCGACATCCACCGTAGCCGCTGAATGGCAACGCTGGCGAGAGGATTTTGTGGAACAGACAGCCCAAAGAGCCATCAGAATCCTAGTCAACGGCCATCCGCGACTCTATGCAGTGCGTACTCCATTGAAGGACGCTCTCGTCTTCTCCATCCTTGACGTGAAGTGGCCATAGGAATAATTTCTCCTTCTTTTGCTTCTTTTGCATCCACGCGAGCCAGCAACGAGCCCCAGCTCATTGTGCTGCGCCGCGAAAATATGTAATTAGGCCTAAGAGCTACTTTAATGAAAAGTCTTTTGGAAATCCGCATGTCTCTTCTAGTTTTGATCTTGAATCCGCAACCAACATTGCTTCATTCGAGTGGTTAAGATCGTGCACTCCCAAACCGGCGCCCAACACATACGCGGACCTCTCTGGAGGAATCACTCGGCCATCCGAGAGGTTATCCGAGTCCTTTTCAAAGAGGCCACATCCAGCACTAGACAAAGGCCCGGCCCAGAATGCGAAACGCTGCCCGTTGCGATAAATTAGAAACAGGGGAACGAAATTAGTTCACCTCGCCCACTTTTCGCGCCAGTCTTTTATTCTCTCTCCCAGCGAACTCCGCCGCAAGGGTTCTTCTCCATCGCACCCTCCGCCACCACCGTCTCCGATCTGCAATGGCACCCCCATCTCCCGCTGCCCCGAAGGTAGCCAAAAGCGGTACGGAGTGGATGAAGTCCATCACGACCGAACGGCGGCTACAGAAGCTCGTTTCCATCAGCGTACTCCCCTCTGAAGAAACCGCATCTTGGCGCGCTGCCGCTGGCGAATCCTGCCCAACCCCTCGTTCCGACGAGGTAGTGGTCTTCGAAACCTTTTTCCTCCGCGGCTTTGGCCTCCCTTGCTCTCCTTTCTTTCGGGGATTGCTGCACTTTTACAGGATCGAGGTTTCTCATCTGAACCCCAATTTCGTCTTCCAAATTACAATTTTTATCCACATCTGCGAGGCCTATCTTGGGATCGCTCCTCACTTCGACCTCTTCAGATTTCTTTATCTCCTCAAGCCTTTTCCCAACAAGAATTCTCTCAAAGCCGCAGGCGGCGCGGGATTTCAACTGCGGGAAGGGGCCCGTAAATTCTATTTTGATCTTCCTTTGAGAACCTCCAACAAGGATTGGCACTCGAAATGGTTCTACTGTGCCAATTCTCCTCCAGTTCTCCCTTCATTCTGCGGAGAGTGCCCCACGGTTCATCCCTCCTGGTCTTCTCCGCTCGCCGATGGCGAAGGATGTCGGGGATAAAATTATGGCCCATTGCCATGGCCCACTCCCTGACGGCCCAATCGAACAGCTTCCTAGGGCCTAACTCCCTAGAAGGTTCTATCAGGCCCATAAGCATCCTGCCGAACAGCCTCTGGGTTGGCAAGGTGCGTAATGGCCTAGGATTAGTGTTTGAGTCTGACTCGAACAAGAATTCTGCACGGCTACATGAAGACCCGGACGTGGTTTCCCGGATTGGAGCAAACGTCGTGATCCCCAAGAATTGGAGTATACCTTATCTACCTCGGGATGAATTTGGCATGTATACGAGTTCGTTACAATCTCGTGGTTAGCCCGGCTCGATTATCCCCTGGTAGGTCGGTTGTTCATCACTATATAAACAAGGCCCCTACGGCGTGTAGAGGGCAACGCAAGAAGAGCCATCGGCCAATCCTGCGCGACTTGAAGCTAAGATCGCATATTAGTTTCTTGTACACCCATAATCTCACCGAGACCTGTTCGTCTCGTCGAGTTCCATCTTGTAATTCTCTTTGAAATAAAGAAAGGCTGGACGTAGGGCTATTATCTCTTCGAGAGGCCTGAACCAGGATAAAAACCCTGTGTCTCCCTGTTGCTCGTTGATTACTGTTCGCTCTGTTCGGCGTGTCTCCTATCTCCCCTTCTCAAGAACCTTAGTTGACTTAAGATCGATATCTCAACCGTCGACAAAGGAAGCCAAGTAAAGGAGCTCCTCGTTCTCCTCCACAGACTGAAGTCTGCCGGGCTAACCGGCATCGGTGTGGTCTGGAACTACACCCAACGCCGTGTCCAGCCCATCAAGGGGAGGGTGCATCTCGCCTTTGAGTACTCGGGGCCGCAAGACGCCACTAGGGAAACTGAAGACCCAATTTCGCAAAAGGACATAGCCAGCCGAGTGGCCAAGCTCTTCGCCCCAGGCTCAGAAATAGTCCACTCGGATTGCCCGAGTGCCTATCGCCTGTCGTGCCCTCCTCCAACGGTAATTGAAATATTCCTCTCAACTCAACCGTGGTTTTTTGGAATGGCAGGGCAATTGATCCGACGCTCATGCAGGGACACGCGGCATTCTTCTCCACCTATCCAGTCCTAGAAGCCCCAAGCCACAAGGAGGCACCGCACAAACGTCCCGCAGGTGACTCCAGCCAAGAAAGGCAAAGGAATTGCTTCAGGGGACTTGGATGAGGACGACGATGAAGACAACGTCGGGCTCCTGCGCCGTCGCCGCCCAACACCGAGGTCGTCTCCGGCTCCAGCCGAGCGGCCGCCGAGCCCTCCATCTCCCCGATCTGCTGGCCCAGAGGCCGCGTCAGGGGCGGAGAAACCCTCTGGCTCCGGCCCGAGTGATTCGGGCATCCGAATTGGATTCAAGTTTATTTCATCACAAAGGTATTCCCTCATGACGTTGTCCCTTCACGACTTGTAAAGGAATTTGTATCTTGAAAAGTCTTCAAATACTCTCAGAAAACCTATCGTTGATGATGACGACATGCCAAGCTCGCAAGGCAGCAAGATGCCAGGCTCAGCTCCTCCAAAGCCCGGTCGCCAAGCCGAGCCCAAATCAGCAGAAGACCCGGCTCGACACGCCGCACCCCACCAAGACTCCGGTCCATCTTCTTCCACTCGCCAATCCTCGCCGACGAAGGGGAAAATCCCAGCCCCAGCTCCAGAGAGCTCGGAACCAGAAATCAAGGAGATTCCTCGCCCCTCCACCAAAGCTCACACTCCACCCCTCTGATTGAAGTGGAGGAAAGAGATGGAGGGCTACGAGGTTGACGACGAGAAGGAAACCGAAGAATGGGAGGTACTGGAGAACATGTCAAGGGCCCAAACCGAAATGTCCAAGGTAAAGTCCTTTTACGCCCTGAATCCCTGCCTTGCACAAGGGAGTCCCGCTAATCTTCCCCCTTTTTTCCATGCAGTGCATGAAAGAGAGGTCGAGGCAAAAAACGTTGTGCATGCAGAGAGCAATGGGCGAGCTAAAGTCTCGCGATGAGTTCGACAACGTGCTATATGCGGTTAAGTCACAATACCGCGGCAGGATCGAGGAGCTTCAACCAGAGATCACTGAACTCCGATTCCGCCACGTAGAAGAATCCAATACCATCCGAGGTATAAATCCTCGAACAGTACTAAACTTTTACAAAAGAGTGCTCCTTGGACGATAGTCTCTAAGACTTGCCTTTGAATGCAGCATTGGAGACGAGGCAGAAGGCCCTGGAGGAAACATCGGGGGCAAGGCAGAAGACCTTGGAGGATGAAGTCTTCCAAGCCAGCACTCAAGCCGGGAAGTTGGCTAAAGAACTGAAAGGTAACTTTCCACCACTGACTCTCCCTGGCTCAGCCCCACTGAAGTCCGACTGATTTATGACGTCCGATTGGTTGTACAGAGTACCGGCAGAAGACCAGGGCACAATTCCAAGTTTTGGATGAAAAAGTAAAGTCTGCCTACAAGCTTCGCAACCATGCTTTAGTAGGAATAGCTCCCACGCTCCAGTATCTTTACCCTGAAGAAGATCTGTCGTCCGATGCTGACATCCTCATGGCGCGCCTTGATGATATTCCTACGCGAATCAAGGTCTTCTCGCGGGAGGCAGCAACGACATGCACCAGCCAAGGCCTTGCAATCGCAAAGTCAAACTTCCCCCACCTAGACTTCGAGGCCGTGAAAGAAGGATTTGCATGCACCGAAGAAGAGGCCTGCGCCTTGCTGAAAGAAGTTCGCCCGACTGCTGTTGATCTGGCCAAACATTTAGATTTGTAAATGTATTTGATGTCTAAACACTTGATTGATCCTCGACACTTATGATCTTATTTATCTGAGTATTTAGCTTTATTCTCTTTCATGAAACGCATTTGCCGACTGGTCCAGCCCCCGAGTGCCAGGAATTAGCACTTGGCTTTCTCCACATGCACCAACCGGGTAGCTAAACGTTGTCTTTGACAAGTACAAGCGCCGTTACTCGAGAATTATCATAATACACGAATTTGATCAACACATGTGAAGAGAAAACAACTTTTATTAATAAGATAGGGTGCGGTTGATTCCGCACACTATTCAGTGTAACCCCCGACTTACTGCTTAGTCGTTTACGGCTAAGTAGCAAGTCAGAAGAGGAGACTAATTACACAATGCTTGAATACAATACTCTAGGAGTAAAAACGACGTAGCTGCTCGATGTTCCAGGTATTAGGCACTTCATATCCGTCTTTGCGTTTTAGCCGGTAAGCCCCTGGGCGGGTTACTTCATCAACCACATAGGGGCCTTCCCAGAGTGGGGAGAATTTATGCTTGTGCTTCTGATTCCTTCGGAGGACCAGATCTCCCTTGGAGAACGCACGGCCCCATACGTTGCGCTGATGATAGCGACGCAGGCCCTGTTGGTAGTTTGCCGACTGGATCATTGCTGTTTCCCTGGCTTCCTCGAGCCGATCGAGGTCTTCGTATCTTGTCTCATCCGACTGATTATCGTCGAAATCGGCAACCTGAGGGGACCAGAACTTCAATTCAGTCGGGAGGACCGTCTCTGAGCCATAGACTAGGAAAAAGGGTGTCTGCCCGGTCGCTCGACTTGGGGTTGTCCTGAGCCCCCAGAGCACCGAAGGCAACTCCTTGACCCAGCGTGTAGCATACGGCTTTAGGTGATCGAAGATTCTGGCTTTAAGGCCTTGTAGCACCAATCCGTTGACACACTCAACCTGCCCGTTGCTCCTTGGATGAGCCACCGAAGCGTAGCAGATCTTGATGCCCAACTCCTCGCCCCAATCTTAAAATTCATTGCTTTTGAACTAAACGTCATTGTCGGTGATGATGCGATTGGGTACGCCAAAACGTAAGACGATGTCCCGGAAGAACTCGCGTGCTTTGGCCACCGTAATGACAGCAACCGGCTTGGCTTCAATCCACTTTATGAACTTGTCGATGGCGATGAAGAGATGAGTGAATCCGCCTTGCGCTCGCTTGAGGGAGCCCACCATGTCTAGATTCCAGACGGTGAAGGGCCAGGAGATTGGGATTGTTTGAAGATCCTGAGCCGGCTTGTGAATCTGCCGCGCAAAGAATTGACACCCATCACATCTACGTACTATGTTTTCCGCATCCGTGACAGCAGTCGGCCAGAAGAATCATTGCCGATAGGCTTTTCCTACCAGGGTGTTGGCCGCCGCGTGGTGTCCACACTCTCCCGAGTGGATATCATTGAGTAGATCCCTGCCCTCTTGCTCGGATATGCAATGCCTTAGTACCCCGGAACTGCTTTTTCTGAAAAGCTCATCCCCGACTACCTTGTAGCTCTTACTTCGGCGTGTAATGCACTCAGAGAGGCTTCGATCCTTAGGCAGCTCATCACGAAGAAGATAGTCTAAGTAAGGCTGTGTCCACCCGGGATTAATTGCTAATAACTCCGCATCGGGCTCTGGTTGTTTCTCTTGATCTTCTCCCGGTGCAGTTGGTAACTTGATGGACGGCTTGCGCAGCTCTTGGACGAAAACACCAGTCGGGACCTGCGCCCGAGTGGATCCCATCCGTGCTAACTCGTCTGCTGCTTCGTTGTCTCGGCAGAGCACGTGTGTCAGCTCCAGTCCGTCAAATTTGTCTTCCAGCTTCCGTACCTCCTGACAGTATGCCGCCATGGTGTCGCCAATACAAGACCACCCCTTTTAAACTTGGTTAACCACGAGTTGGGAATCCCCGCGTACCATTAACCGCCTGACGCCAAGCGATATGGCGACGCGTAGCCCGTGGATGAGTGCCTCGTACTCGGCGGCGTTGTTTATGACGGAAACAATATCTGAAGGACGTAGCGTAGCTTCTGGACGGTCGGCGATATGAGCAAAATTCCAGTCCCCGCGCCGCTGAGCATGAAGGAACCATCAAAGTACATTGTCCAGTACTCGAGATTCTCCTTTGCTGCTGGGGTCTGAGCCTCTGTCCATTCCGCGACGAAATCGGCCAATACTTGAGATTTGATGGCTAGCCGAGGCCTGAACTTTATTTCAAAGGCTCCAAGCTCGACTGCCCACTTTGCAATTCTCCCAGTGGCTTCCCAGTTATGAAGTATGTCTCCAAGTGGGAAAGGGGTGACCACCGAAATTTCATGCTCTTGGAAAAAATGCTTAAACTTCCGTGATGTGAGTAACACAACATATAAAAGCTTTTGAACTTGTGGGTACCTTACTTTGGAATCGCCCAATACCTCGCTGACGAAGTAGACCGAACGCTGTACCTTTTGGAGGGAGCCCTGCTCATCCCGTTCGACCACCAGGGCGCTGCTTATGACGTGAGTTGTAGCGCCGATGTAGAGTAAGAGGGGCTCCTGGGGCATGGGAGGGATCAACACCAAAGGAGTGGTGAGGAACCTCTTTAGATCTTCAAAGGCTTCATGTGCTTTCGTTGTCCACTGAAAATCGTATTGTCTGCGTAAGAGCCTAAAGAATGGCATGCCTCGCTCTCCGTGTCGGGAAACGAATCGGCTGAGTGTCACGATGCATCCAGTGAGCTTCTACACATCCTTCTAACTGTTCGGAGCTTCATCTTGATGATGGTGTTGACTTTCTCTGGATTGACTTCAATCCCCCGATGAGAGATGATGAATCCGAGTAGTTTACCAGACAGGACCCAAAAATGCACTTCTCGGGGTTTAGCTTCATCCGATATGCCCTTAGGCTCTCGAATGTCTCGGTCAGATCTGTTATGAGATCCCATCTAGATTTTGTTTTTATGACGATGTCATCGACATAGGCCTCCACATTGCGTCCGAGCTGAGTGTGAAAACACCGCTGTATAGTGTGCTGATAAGTCGCGCCAGCGTTTTTCGGCCCGAATGGCATTGTGATATAGCAGAAAGTACCAAAAGGCGTAATAAACGATGTCTTGATGCAGTCTTCCTCCTTCAGCTAATCTGATGGTAGTCCGAATAGGCGTCCAGAAAACACAAGAGCTCGCACCCGACGGTGGAATCCACCACTTGGTCGATGCGGGGGAGCCCAAAAGGATCCTTAGAACACGCTTTGTTGAGGTCGTGTAGTCGACACACATCCGCCATGTCTTATTCTTTTTCTACACTAGGACCGGGTTCGCAAGCCACTTGGGGTGATACACCTCCTTCATGAACCGTGCTGCCAGCAGTTTGGTGATCTCTTCCCGTATGGCGTCCTTCCGATCCGGCACAAATCTTCGCAGGCGCTGCTTAATTGGCCTCGCCTTTTCGTCGACGTGGAGAGAGTGGTCGATCACCTCCCTCGGAACACCAGGCATGTCCGAAGGCTTCCAAGAGAACACGTCCTGGTTTGCCTGGAGGAAAGTGACGAGCGCATCTTCCTATTTGTTGTCGAGCCCTGTCCCAATCACGGCTATCTTGGCCGGATCAGACGGGTCCAACGAAATCTTCTTAGTTTCTTCGGCTGCTTGGATGGATGTTTTGGCCTGCTTCTTGGCGGGGACATCCCCTTCCTCCTGAAGGGATGCAACCTCCAGTCGGATCTTTTCCATCTCGGCAGATGAATCCAATGCCTGCGCCATCTCGCAGCTTTCAGTATCACAGAGTAGTGACTGTTTAACGTCACCAGGGAGGGTGATTACACCATTAGGACCTGGCATCTTTAAGACGAGGTACGTGTTGTTGGGAACTGCCATGAATTTGGCAATCCCCGGCCTTCCCAAGACCCTCGGTCCGATAATTATCCTTGGTCCCGAACGTGACGGGCAGGGAGATCTGTCCGAGTGGTATCGCGGACGTCCCGGGGATTACCCCGTGGAAAGGAGATGATCCCTGCCGTAGCTCAGAACGAGGAATGCTCATTTGGTCCAAGGTCTTGACGAAAAGGACATTAATCCCGCTCCCGCCATCGACCAAAACCCTCTTCAGCTTGCTTCCCCGAACGACCGGATCCAGAACCAGTGGGTACCTCCTAGGGAAGGCAATCCGATCTGGGTGGTCCAATCGATCAAAGGTGATGGGCACTTCAGACCAGCGCAAGTACTTGGGGTCACTGGCATGATCGCATTGATCTTCCGAGTGGTAAGCTTTTGCTTCCGCTTGGACTCTTATGCGTCGGAGCCCCCAAATATGTAGCTGATCTCACGCTCAGCGTCCTGATAGTCTCCGTTGGGCTTCTTGCCTTGACCGCCCTTGGCCACCGATTGCTTCGAGTTCTCGGCGAATTTCAGTAGAATAAGGCAGTCCTTGCCGGAGTGCTTTCCTCGTAGATGAAAAGGACATACCGAGTCCATAACCTTGTTGTAGTCGTTGTCGTTGGGGGGCTTAGACCGATTGCGCTCCATATTGGCGACCATCTCGTCCCCCTTCCGCTTCTTATCTTTGGGCTTGCCCTGCTCATCGTTGGGCTTCTTCTTGGAGCCTCCGTCGTTGCCACTATGATGATTCATGATGGTCTCCTCGGCGTTGGCTTCCAGGTCCGCCATTGTGAACATGGCCTTCAGATTACGCGGGAGGTCCTGAGTCATCTGCCTAATTAACTCCTCGGATTTGCATCCGGCGAAGAAGGCATCAATGACCGTTTGCTTCGAAACATCCCGGATCTCATTCTTCTTCTTGGTAAAGCGCTTGATGAACTCACGAAGAGTCTCGTATTTGCACCGATATAGCTGTCCGATCTCCTATCTCCCCGCGGGCCTTTCATAGATCCCTTGGAAATTGACGATGAACTGCTCCTGGAGGTCGTCCCAAGACTCGATCGAGTTCTCCGGGAGTCCCGTTAGCCAAGTCTGGGCGGCTGGGGTCAAAGCGACTGGCAAGTAATTTGCCATGACGTTCTGATCACCTCCTGCCGCGCTGACT
Source organism: Raddia distichophylla (assembly GCA_005191435.1). Taxonomy (NCBI): domain Eukaryota; kingdom Viridiplantae; phylum Streptophyta; class Magnoliopsida; order Poales; family Poaceae; genus Raddia; species Raddia distichophylla. The sequence continues at coordinate 1,918,612 of SPJY01029059.1, read as the reverse complement.
GCTAGGGCGTAAACATGCAGCCAGTTTTTTGGGTCCCTCTCGCCATCGAACTTGTCTATGCCTTTGAGGTTAAAACCATCCGGCCAAACCACTCGACGAAGATCCGGGGTAAAGGCCCGAATCCCCTCCAACGGTCGTGGCCGCCTCCGCCTCGGGGATCTGCTACAATGCTCCCGGGGCAGGCCTTGTCGACGCTCGTGGCGGTGGTCGCGCCGGGTAGCGGTACGCTCGGCCTAATCATCAATGCGATGGCTGTGATTGCTACGAGAGTTGTCAGCGCGCTCCCGCCGTTTAGCTTCTATGTCCTGACGAAGGTCATGGGCGGCCGTCTGGCGTGAATCGCCGGCCGCGGAGGCGCCAGCCCTGTTCTGGTTGCGCGTAGAACGGCTGCGAGCCGAAGTGGTCAGAGCAGGACGCGCCTCGTTTTGATGTATGGCAGCCATCTCTACCATGGCCGTCGCTCGAGCGAGGGTCTGGACAAGCGGGTTGCCTTTTGAAAGTTGCGGTGCGATGGTCTCAAGATGAGTCTTCGAGGCGACGATGTTTGCCTGGGGAGTCATATAGACGTCCTGGTCTGTTAGCTTCACCGCGAGAAGCTCGTTCTAGACGTTGCGGCCACGGAGGCGAAGCTAACGTATACGATCTTGGTCCTCCACTCGGCGGGAGTCCGGGTTCACCGCGCCAGTGGCGGTCTCTTCGTATCCGACAAGTGGAGAGGCAGAGTGATGATCCTCCGCGCCAAGAACGAAAACTTCTCGGTAATTACGGACCTCAGCGCTCTCATCAGATTCAGAGTTAGAAACGGAGAGGCTGACTTGTTCGCTCTGTCCAATGGGCTGGCTAGCATTGATGACACCCACGAACATAGTTGGATCTGATCGGATTAATCCGACTGGATCTAATGCACTCGCCGACTGGTTATCTCCTGTCCAAATGTCAGAGGAAGTCTGTGCGAAGGTCGCAACAGAATTCTCAAGTCCGGAGGGAATTCCAGCCAAGGGCATTGAATTGCTGTCTGGCAGAATAGAATTCACGCCCGTGCGGTCTAGCCCGCCGAGTCCTTTTCCGTCTTCCTCAGGGAGAGGTGCGAGGTCGAACAGCGAGCGGGTCAATCCCTGAAGGTACTTGCTGAATTCTCCAAGCCATGGGGCAATGGGTCACATTGATTGCACGCACCTTCTTGCGAAGAGATCTGTCCAGGAGGAGAGACGCCAAAACGAAGGGACTGCCCCAGCTTCATGGTGACGTGCGGCGATCTCGAAGAAGCCATCTAGCTTGAGAAAACGATCTTCACGCTGCCCCTACCTGGCGCGCCAACTGTCGACTGGTGTCTAATTGGGGGGTCACCGCCGGCAATGAATTTGTACGAGGGGACGCTAATCAAGAACCAAACCAGATAGTAGCACAAGACTGGGTTTATACAGGTTCGGGCCCTCAGCACCGAGGTAATACTCTACTTCCTGTGCTCTGGGATTATGATTGATCAAGATGCGGGATGCAAGATGACCAAGATGATTACAGCGTATGCTCTATGAGATGATTCTTATGCTTATGGCCTCTACCCCCTCCCTTTATATAGTACAGGGGAGATAGAGTTACACGGTAGCATGTGATTCACGGTACCTAATCCTGTTATACCGCTACATGTCATGCATGTGTTGATCTCCTAATTACATGGAGCTAGATCATATCCTCGGGAACTTCCTTGGAACTCAAGGCGCATGTAACCCGAGTGGTCTTTATCCCTAATCAGCTGACTTGGGTCGTCCCCCATTTGCTCCCTTATGGGCCTTCTAGAGGGTACCCGGGGCCCATTAGTCCACAGATCAGGGAAGGGGCATGCAATGGATCGACCATACACATCTAACCGAGAAATATGGGGCTTACTATTTTGCTTTATGTAGCTCTTTGAATCAAGCATCTAAAATATAAGATTATTCGATCAGATTTCAATAGTGTATATATGTTCTACTTTTGCACTTATGATATGTACACCAACGTTCAAGGCATCTAAGTTTTTCTACTGTACTTTTGTAGGAATTGGGATTGTGTGCTCCATTATCTACATTTGATTTTTTTTTTGGTAATACAAGTGTGCTCTTGTACTTCACCTTCATATGTAGGAACATATATTTCTAATGTAAACTGTTCTATGCTGGTGAATGCTACAAAAATATTGCCAAGTGCTACTTTATTGTTTGTAATCCATGGCATTTGATGATTTTTGTAATACAAGTGCTACTTTATTGTTTGTAATCCATGGAATTTGATGATTTTTGTAATACCTTGCTAGCTAGATTCTCATTGTGGCCCGTTGCAGTGTTGAGCATCTACAAAGTTATCTACTGTTGCTAGTTTACTGTGGATGTTTATTGGTTCAACCCTTGTTGACCAATGGATCGAAGGATCAACCGGATAGTGAGCCAATGGACCAACCAGTTATCCACTGGCAGGGAGGTGAGATGCGTAGGTTCGATCCGGATCGATCCAAATCGAACCATTCCCACCCCTTACTGGCAGCTTGTGAAACGCCCTAAAGGACATAATGTAATAGGAACTAAATGGGTGCTGAAGAACAAGTAAAGTGTGGATGGGATAGTGGTTAGAAACAAGGCTAGATTGGTTGCTCAAGGTTACACTCAGGTCGATGGGTTAGACTTCAATGAGACCTATGTTCTTGTGGCTAGACATGATTCCATCAGGATCTAAATGACATTTTTGGTATACAATGGGTTTAATTAAGGTGTATCAAATGAATGTCCGTGGTGCCATCCTGAATGGCTATATTAAGAGGAAATGTATGTGAAGCAGCATTCTGGGTTTGAGGGTTTAAGATATCATAATCATGTATATAAGCTTGATAAGACTCTATATTGACTAAAACAAGCACCAAAGGTCTGGTATGAGAGGCTTAAGAACTACCTAATGAGTAATGTGTTCCTAATGGGTAAGGTAGACCAGACCTTGTTTACCCATAGGGTTGGCTATGATTTTCTTCTGTCGCAATTGTATGTCGATGACATTATGTTTGGTGGTTTCTTTTCTACTCTTGTTTCTGAGTTATTAGAGATGATGAGCTGAGTATGTTGCCGCTGCTGCATATTACAGTTAGGTTGTTTGGTTCTGTTATAACTTGAATAACTTTGGGTTGGTTTAAGCAAATGTGCCACTTCTCTATGACAACACCTCTACCATCAACATTGACAAAAAACCAGTGTAGCATTGTAGGACAAAGCACATTGACCTGAGATATCACTTTCTTAAAGATCATGTGAAGAAGAGTGATACAGTCTTGCAGTTCGTTAAAACCGACCGTCAGTTAGCTGATATCTTCACCAAACCACTAGACAAGGCTAGATTTGATGCTCTCATACGAGAGTTCGGGGTTGTGAGATTGGCTAGTTTATAGTTAGGGGGAGCTTGGGGTACTTGTGTTATATATAATACAGTATAATCTAGAGGGCTGATGAGGAGCCTGCTGCGCATGCTCTTAGACCGTGTTTGTTTCATATTAAAGTTGAGTTGAGTTTTACTGTACCAAATTTGTGGTCCACTCAAAAAACATTATGAAAAATTTAAAAATTATGAACATCGCCCCACAAACCCCACAAAAATGACTACAAAATATTACTTCCTCCGGTCATAAAAACAAGTCGCCGTTAATTTTTGAACATGCCTTTAACCATTCGTCTTATTCAAAAAACTACGTAAGTTATCATTTATTTTCTTATGATTTGTTTTATTATTAAAGATACTTTAAATATAATTTATATTTACACATGTTTGCACTAATTTTTTGAATGAGACGAATGGTCAAAAGCGTGTTCAAAAGTCAACGGCGACTTGTTTTTGTGACCGGAGGTAGTATATTATTTGGCACATACAAAAAAATTATTTTATTTTATTTTATTTTATCTGAAACAAACAGGGTCTTAATTTTTTTAAAGTCGCGTGACACACCGATAAAATGGTATTAAATACTATATTATTACTGGGCATTTCGTGGTTGCGCTGGGTCAAATATGATGTGGGTTTGGGCAGCCCACACACCAGGTCTGCTTAGCGTTGACTTTGAGCGGCTGTGGAAGTAGTTGCAAAGAAGCTGCAACAAGAACGCGTCAAAGTCCACGCAAAGACTGCGACAACCTGCCTTCCCTTCAGTCCACAATGCTTGTTTCTTTGGTTTGCAGTTCGATTTTGTTCGATTGAACTAAAATTTATTATTTTTATACACTATTCGGTGTAACATTTTGTAATAATTATTTCAACACTTTGATAAATTTTACTTAAAGAACTGAAAAATATTTTTTAAATAATTTTTCAACCTTTTCATACTTCTTTTTAAAAGCATTTAATTTTTCGCTGAACCGAGCAAAGCCGCCAGCCGTGAACAAAGAGGGCCAGATGCCGATGCTGTACGCTAAATTGCGAATTGCCGTTGGTTTTGTTCTCTAGTTAGCGACGATATCAATCCCCGTATATGATTACGAAAGAATAATTAGGATAAAAACACCTCATCACCCAATTCCGCTCTCAAAAAAAAAACATCACCCAATTCCCAATTTATGACTCGATGCTAATCTAACCTCAATTAATCCACAGAAGTTGGTGCTAGAACAATCCGCTGAAAGTAATCAATCAAAGTAATTTAAGAAAGACGTTACGCAGAACATGCTTGCAGCGTCACAATCACCTGCCTATCTCAAAAATAAAAACAAAAAAAGCACAAAAAAAGATTTATTTGCAGGAGTGCGATGCATCCATCTCTGTAGTCTGTACTCTGTACACTGTAATTCCTAGCAACCGGCCATTGAAATTATCGAAGAGGCAAAATCGAGGACGAACCTAAACTACCTCAACGGCGACCGCGCGCGGCGGCGGCATCGGCGGCGGCGAGGACAGCTCGCCCCGGCAGACCGGGCACGTGCCGCTCTTCCGGAGCCACTTTTCGACCTCGCACCTGGGGTGGAAGAAGTGCCCGCACGCCGGCAGCACCAGCACGAGCTCGTCGGCGTTGCCGTACTCCGACAAGCACAAGGCGCACTGCTGCTCCCCCGGCGGCGGCGGCGGCGGCGGCGGCTTCTTGAGCTTCACCGCCTGCTCGTACGTCATGAGCGTGCCGGCGCCGAGGGCGCGCTCGACGTCGACGACGCGCACCGCGGTGGCGCCGTCGCATGCGTAGGCGACCCAGGCCAAGGCGGCGACGGCGACGACGAGCAAGGCGGCGAGCTCGAGGACGAGGGTGACATCGTCCTCCATGCTTTCTTCCCTGCTTGGGAAGCTTCCTAATCTGCAGAACCTTCTTTGTCTTCCAGTTAACCTCCGGCGAAATGGCAATTCATATATAAGCTCGAGAAGAAACCATACGCTTCCTGTCCAAGCCAATACTTTTAGTGAGAGAGAATTATGCAGTGTGTCATAGGTCATGTTTGTTTGAGCCAAAGTTGCTGAAAACTTTAATTTAATTTATTCCATGAACTCTAAAAAAGAACTATTTAAATCCATAAGAATGAATACAAAATATTACATCATTTGTCTTATACAAATAACAAATATTCATTTAATTTAATTTAAGCCGAATCAAATAAGCAAGAGAGAAAAGCAGGGGTTTAAAGACCGCCTTTTTGTGGTAAAAAAGACAGCCGGTTTTTCGCCAAGAAATCGCCAATCGGTTTCTCTCTGGGTTTTCTTGTTAATCGTCGGTTAACCGTCCGGTTTGGTTGTTGGCAGCAGTTCTTTGGACTAGCGGATCTGGAAACCCTGAAGAGAAGTTGATTTTTCCTAGAATCTTCTACCAAATTTCCTCTCTTCTCCCAGCAACGGGAGTTCTCCGTTTTCACATGAGTAATGGCAAAAAAATGTATTTTAGTATTTGGTGAAAGTTATGGTCAATATGACAGATTACGCGTGGATTTGTGGCATAAACATATGTCCCAGCTATGTCTGCTCGAGGTTGAGTCCAGTCCCTCGAGAGCGAGCTTCACCGTGGTCGTGTTGAATGCATCCGTAAGTATGGATGCAGACGTCAAGTTCTTCCAAATGATGCAGGCCTTGAAATGTAAGCACAAGTCAAAGTCTATCGAAGCGGAGGACCTAATTGGTCTAGAGGAGTGAATAGACGTTTTAAAATTTTTAACCTAAGTTTTAACAATTTATAAAATTATTAATGACCCAACCTAGAGTGGATGAATTACTTCTAAGCCTATGCACACAAGCAATAAAATATATGGAAATAAATGCTGAAAGTATGTTACAAAGTAAGGCAACAAAGAGGGATTTTTTTCCCCGAGGTTCGGAGTCTCCTACTCTCCATCCATTGAGACAAATTCTTGTTTCTCACAAGAGGCAAACTCTTCCTACTCATCACGCCTCGATCCACTCGAAGTAGCCTTTCACCACTCCGATAAGACAGACTCCAAGCCACACCGCCACCATATAGGCTAGTTGAACCACTCCCCAAGAGTAATAAGTTTGATGAAGACCATCTCCTTGAAAGAAGATCATCAAAGAGCATAATTGAATCACTCAAACCTGACAAAGAATCACTTAAAAGCTCATGGAGGCACACGGGAACCAAGCTCTAGAAGGAGATAAATGGAAAACCAAAGCTTCACCTCACAAACTCCATCCCTAGGAATTTAATAGGCTAGTCAACACGACTAGCTGTTAACCACAAATACTCTGTAGACAGATCATCTGAGCTCCACTCCAGATGATCCAAAAATCACACAAACCCGCGAAGATATGGCCTCTCGGTGTTCCCCAGGTATCCTTCTGCACGTTGCCCATAGGGTACGGCTACCCGGGATGATGCCCGACGGCTTGTTGATCAACGCATCGGATGGCTAGGCTACTAATGCTTTCTCATTGCTACGGCATAGCCTGTGGCATGGAGCATGCTAGGATTTCAAGGCGGTGTCTAATGTTAACATTCAAGTAAAAAAGGGGTTTTCTATCTCTCTACATATGAGTTGCTTCTCATTAAATTGATGATATAGATCTAATGTTAGCTTGTTAAGACATAATAAACATTAGTACTGACTACGTCGTCCTAGTTAACACAGCTGTAGTAGATAAAAAAAATTTAACATCGGAGAACATGACTGTCCCGTTGTTCCATCTGTGCTTAAACCGTCTCTCTTTAAAATTTTTGCTATGGTGCACGGCTTGACATTCCACTTCGATTGAGTCGTCTTGGTGTGGTTTTCGACTTTTCGTGCTGTTGTAACTGCAACAAGAGCGAGTCAAAGTCCACGCGAAGACTACCAACGACTCTGTTCACACTGCCATTTAGAAATAAGTCAATGCAGCACGTTTTATTGGTTTTCTAGTTTATAAAGATAAAATCAATGTTTTTAAGAGAAGATAAAATATTCATTCATTTTAAAATCTAAATCCTTTTACGGTAAGATCCACGACCAAAAGTTTGATCGACAATAAAAGTTTGTATGGTCTAATTCAGAAGGCGAGCGCTAGGCGTCGGACGTCCGTCCAGACGCGCGCGCGCCGGACCAGCGCCGTCCGTCCGATCAGCCAGCTCGCGCGCCCAGCGTTGGCTAGATGTGGACATACAGTTGATCATTTTTCAATTAAAACTTTCAATTTTTCTATAAAATTCAAACAGTGTTCAAAATGCGTGGAATAAATTTTATAATTCTTTTAAAATCGACAGCAATCCATTTTAAATACTTTTAAATTTTTTGATTTTTTTACTTTTCAATTTTTTTTATATGAACCTAGGAGAAGGCACTTATGAAACTTACACCTATACTAGCGAAACTTGTTCGTGTGCTGATGAAACTTAGCCGTATGCTGATGAAATCTGATTAAACTTGGATGAAATTTTGATGTAATCTGATGAAACTTGGTTGAAACCTGTGAAAACTTCATGAAACTTGGATTAACCTGATGAAACTTGAAGAACCTTGGATGAAACCTGATGAAACTTGACGGTTCGGCAAAGTTTAACGAGTATGAAACCCAAGTTTCACCAGGTAAGTTTGAGGATTTATATGGCAACATACATCTTGTTTTGTTCGTAAAAATACGAGAAACACGTTGGTGCAAACGGTTTGTGGATTAGAGCAACCAGTCAAAATTTATGGCTATCAAAAGAAGAAAAAAAAGCTTGTGGGACCCACCTTGCATGCTACAGTTGCCACACTGTGCAGCGTCGCTGCGGGCGTCCAGCATGAGCGCGCGTCCGGATGCCCGCACAGCAGCGTTTCCGAATTCAGAAACAACCTATGCATTTAGCTTTACTCAAGTCGCGGCCATCACTGAATTCAAATATCGTTGGCATCCGCATTGCTATCAACAATATCTCCTCTAGCCACATCCTCACATGAAGACAAAATCCAAGTACGCACTACCAAACACTGTCGTCGTTGTCATTGAAACCGCTAGCATGTAAGATCGCCAAAACGTATATTAGATCTTTCCCTTTTCATTGACTTTCCACCTTGTATAATCCTCCGGCGAAGAGATTTGAACCATGCACCATCACATGAAGTAGATCCCACACAGAGACTCTTCCCCTTCTTCATCCGTCACAAACGATTCAAAGAGATCTCTTATTTGCTAATCTGAACAAAGACTAAGGCTAATAATGCAAAATCCAATACTAAACCTCATCTCACCATAGATCCAACACTGTCTCCTCCCACCAACCACCTGGGGGCCGTTGGTGAAAAGAATACCAGTTGGATCTATGGTGGCACTCGACTCTTTTTTTTTCTTCTCCCAGTGGCTCTTGGAAACTCTAATTTTAGTGTCGCTTTATTCACCTAAAAAAGATACATTGGTGTATCTACATGGCCAAGCCAATGTTGTGCTTATTTGTTATCCATTTGAGATGTCCAACACTGTATCAGTATGGTAGTGATTAAAATATATGTATGACAATAATTTAAAAGTGGATGAATAGTAATGATATAATGCATTGTTTGATCTTTGATCTGGAAAGAACAATTTGGTCCAAAGAATGCCTCTTAACATCACCGGATTCCCCGTCTCACGTGCAACCATCTTTCCGTAATGCAATGAATGAACTTGAAGGTGTGCAATGAATTGCGCAATGCAAAAAAAATGTCTGCAAGGAAGTATAAGTGTACAACAGTGAAAAAACACACCCAAATAAAATTTGGAGCGTCTGGCCCTAGATTTAAGCACCAGATAGATCTTATGCAAAGGTCCCCTTCTCTCCAATGCTATATTCTCGCGATAGAGCCCAGAGCCCCACTCTAGGTTGTTTAACCTAGCCTTGCATAAGGGGTATTTAAGTCATTTTCAGGTTGTTGCGCCAAGGTTGCATATTTCTTTTTATGCGGTTGATGTTATACTCTTGGCCAATCCATGCGCATAGGAATTGCACATTATTAGGCTGGTCTTGGGCATTTTTCAAGGTGCATCAGGCATGGAGGTGAATTGGGATAAAAGTGAGATATATCCCCGTTCGTTGCGACTGGTCCAATGATTTGATCCTCCTACATTGGCCAATCCAACAGAGGAGCTTCCCTTGCAAGTATATAGTTCTACCCCTACGGTGTACCAAGCTCAATAAGGCTAACATTATGTTGGTAGTTGAGGGCTAAGCTAGCCACTTTGAAGGCCAAGTTGTTTTCAAAAGCAGGGCGCCTTGTTCTCGTTAATTCAACTCTTACGCCATTGCTTGTTTATCACCTGAATGCTTTCAAGCTTGAAAAGTGGGCAATCAGGAAAGTTGACAGGATCATGCGAAGCTTTCTTTGGAAATGCGAACAGGAGTGCAACGGAGGTCATTGTCTCGTCAATTGGTGAAAGGTGTGCAGGCCCAAAAGGTTGGATGAGTTAGGTGTCAAAGACATCAACACCTTCAGTCGAGTCCTTCAATTGCGCCTGAAGTGTCTATCAAAGTTCCTATAGTGGTACTTAGCATCTCCATTTCGGCGCGAATATGGATCTCTTCAGTCTGGCCACCTCGATTCAATTAGGTAATAGTGAGAAGGTAAGCTAGCTTTTGGTGCTCACCTTGGTTCTCGGGGAAGACGCTGCGTCTTATAGCCCAGCACTGTTTTTAGTTGGTCTGAGGCTAAGGGCCATCGGTTCACAGTGCCCTAGTCACCAGTTCCTGGCTCACGCCATTGAAGCAAATAGATATTGCAGCCTAGATTGATGAGTTCAACACTATTCGGAGGATCGTGTAGGATGTTGCTATGCAGGACGAGTGAGAGGACATTATCGTTTGGTGCCCATGTTCCAACGATTTGTACTCCGCCAGTTCGGCATATGAAGCTAAGTTTCAAGGTCATTCTTAGATCATCAGTATGAGAGGATTTGGTAGGCGCGAGCGGAGCATAAAGAACTTTTCTTCCCATAGGTAGCCATTCACAAACGTTTGCTAACTGCGGACAAATCATTTACGTTTTGTGGAATGTCTAGATGAAACGCAACAATAGAATTTTTATAAATTTCCATAGATCGCCTACAACCGTGGTAGATTTGACGAAGAATGATTTGTGTCATGAGCGTCTAGCACTAACGACCACACGATCGTGTGTGTAAGGGGGAGATTGATCTCATTGTCACCCAATTCGATGGCCTCGTTCTAAATAACATTAAGTTTGTTCGCCTTGACGTGTATGACATCGGACACTCGAATTTGTGACCTCAGTGACATTTTGCTTATTTTTCAGATTTTACCTGTGATTTACACTTTTTCTCTAGTGCAATGACCATTTTGCCCCCGTCTTCTTCAACTAGCATCCCTTCTCCTTCCTTCTTCTCCTACTCCGGTGGCCATGGGCACACTGGCGAGCTTGTCGCCACCGCATCACCACCACCGCCGTGCCTCGTCACCGCCGCCTCGAGCTCCGCGCCGTCTCGCCACCACCGCCTCCTTCCCCAGCACGGCAGCACCCTCTTCTCTCACTAACTTATGGGCCACATGAGGGCAATATGGTCAAGTCACGTATAGAAAATGAGAAAATCAAAGGTAAATTGGGAAAAAAAAAGGGCAAATTTCACTGAGATCACAAATTGGTGTGCCCGATGTCATACACGTTAAGGCGATCGAACTTAATGTCGTTTGGAACGAGGCCATCAAATTGGATGTCAGCGAGATCAATCTCCCGCTTACGGGCGGATTTCTTTCCCGAGTAGGCTTTGTTGTACTGTTGTAGAGTGTCGTGCATTTGAGGTGGTGGTGTTGTATTCGTACTCTATTCTCTATCAATGGATGATTAACAGCTTACCTAATCTTTTCGAAAAAATTTGATGGTGCGCAATTAATGAATCTCTCTCTACTCTACTATGCACTCCCTGCATATATATCTATCCTAGAAATTAAATATTCTTTTGAACCTGTTTATATTCTAGAAAATGATCTAAGTGGCATAGTTGACTAAGCCACGTCGACGGCCACCACGGCGGCGAGGCTCGGCCTCACCGGCGGCGCCGGCGCGCACACCCAGCGCCGGCAGAACGGGCACGTGCCGCGCGTCCGGAGCCACCTCTCGACGCCGCACTCAGCGTGGAAGAAGTGCCCGCACGCCGGCAGCACCCGCACGAGCTCGCCGGCGTTCGCGTACTCCGACTGGCAGATGGCGCAGCGATGGTGCCCCTCCTCCTCCTCCTCCTTCTCCGGCGGCGGGGGCGATGGCGCCGCCGCCTTCTTGCTTTTGGCCGCCTGCTCGTACGTCATGAGCGTGCCGTCGCCGAGGGCGCGCTCGACGTCGAAGCGCGCGCGGCACGCGCAGCAGGCGCCCCAGGCGACGGCGGCGAAGACAGCGACGACGACGATGAGAAACGCGACCACCTCGAGATCGACGGCGGCGTCGGCGTCCATGCCCTGCCCGGAGCAAATCAAACGCCAATGGAACGTGAGGCGCTAGTCAAACAGCTATATATTCTTCTCCTTCTTTCCTGCTTCTGCTAACACACAACTTGGCCGATCGAGAAGAAACACACGATTCTGCCCAAGTCCAAAACTTAGTGAGAAAGAAAGATCCAGAGAGAGTGAGAGAGAGTGAGAGAGAGAGAGAGAGGATGTTTCCTAGAACCTCTGAGCATCGAATGTACGCGTGAAAACATACTCGCTTGTTGTTGGTCATCGTACTTTCCTCAACGCACGGCGGCGGTCAGAGACCGTACGGCCTGAAACAATGGAGCTAAACTCTTTCTGTGGCGTTTCCTCGCGTCTTGTGGAGCCAAATCCAAGTGCAGGGAGGAGTCACGTGATGCTATATTGGGAGGAAGAAGGCCTCGTACATCTTAGGTTAGCGTAGCGTATCGTAGCGTTTCACCAAATTTCATCTTTTTTATATAGATTATTTGATGTAATAATTTGTAATTTTTTTCTTAGGTTTTTAGTAGTTCTCATAAAGATTTTAAAACTATTTTTAAATTATTTTTTAATAATTCTTAAACCACTTTTTAAATACTCTTAAATTTTGTTGAAATGCTACGCTACGCTACGTTAAGCTGAAATGTACAAGGTCGAAGAGGGTTGGATCTGGACAAAGGCACCACATCGTACAGAAGGAGGAAGGCGATGAGAGAGATGTCACACCAGAGAAATGTGATGGCAAATCAACATATTTCAAGTCCTAGCTCCATACAAAATGTGATAGCAACGGCAGTCCCGACCTTCCCATGAGAGGGATATATCTCGATTTGAGGCCAAAATGTCGCACCTTAGTGACCGATACAATAACTTCTGAGGGCTATTTATCTCGCCTGTGCCCGATCAACCTGACCAAGAATCCTACAAGCAATCGAGAACTAGTAAGAACATATGAACAAGCAACTGAAAAGTTCTTAATCAAGGAAACATAATTTGGTGGGGTTCTGAAGACAAGCAACTAGATGGTCTAATCGGCATATGCAATTACAAGAAGTACCAAAGCCTAACTTAATTAAAACCCAAAACTGATGACTTCTAGCCATTTATAAGAGAGGGGGTTGTGGAGGTCGTCCAAGGGTTGGCCAGCCCACCCTAAACCGAGATGGATCCAAATTACAAGGCCCAAGGCCCAATTGGATTCGGACGGAAAAAGTGACGCCACTTGTTTCACGATTGCACGTTGACCTAGAAGAAATTTGGAAGTGAGGTTTAATGGATAGAAAGCTAATGAAAATATCTTTCCATCAAGTACTCGTGGGCCTCTGGCAACCTTCGGGATCAAAAAGTTATGGTTGTTTGAGGTCAAATCAAAGGGAGGGAACATATGTTGTGCAATCACGTTTACGGTGCAATCACAGTGCAATCGAACTATCAAAAGTTGTAAAAAATTCTAAAAAAAATTTGTACATGCACTGCATTCTTTACTCTACCTATGTATGTAGTTTCAAAGAAAAATTCATTATATATTAAGAGTTATAAAAAAAAAGAAAAACCAGACAGTTTTGATAAGTTCAAAATTGATAGTTTTTTTTTGTAACTTTCAATATAGAATGAATTTGAACTTCAAATTTTATCCAAAGATAGAGTAAGTTGAAGCGTACATGTACAATTTTTTTCAGAATTTTTTACAACTTTTGATAGTTTGATTGCATGGTAATTGCACCGTAAGCGTGATTGCACAGCATATGTTTCCCAAATCAAATTCGAACTGGATCTCTCTTCCCAAAATCGACTTGAATTCAAACTTGTGCCCAAAATTGGTCCTTTGTGGTCCTCCTTCGTTCCTAAGAATAATAAAATCATTACAAAAATTAAATAGCGTTATGTTCCGTGTATCACTTATATGAAAGTTTTGGAACATATCCATTTGATAATTAAGTTGATGTGCACATGATCGAGTTATTGGTCCTTGTAGTACGGGTGGTCTAGTTTGAGATAGTGTGGTTGTATCAGTGGAAAGGATGTCCTCTTCAAAATGGGCACCAAACATATGGCCTTGTTCTTTTCAGCTTAATTTTAAGAAATTTGCATTTATTTTTTGTAAGGCTTTGGTGATTTTTCTCAAAGATTTCAAAACCATTTTAAAATAATTTTTTGGACTCTTCAAACCATCTATCGAGAATTTACAACTTTTTAAAATTATATTCTACCACAAGTTCTAGTTGAAAGAACAAGGAAAGCTATATCCCTTAAGAATTCTCATGAGAGTTCTCGAGATAGTAAAGCGCTTTTGTGCTTCAGGTCCTCGCTAGTGTTCCCCTCTAGTTCCCCTTATCTCTAGCAACCTCGTCGGAGTTAGGAAGCCAAGGGCCTGGTTCTTATCATGTAATTTGCATATTGGTCTAAGATCTAGCCTCTAGAATGACTTGGGTTGTTGTGGATGGTGTCGATGTCCTCAGTGGGTGTAAAGCTTAGAGACATTCCCTGATCTAGGGTTTGAATTGTTAATTAATTTTATAGATGGTGGTGGTAGATTTGGTTTCTATACTACCATCTCCAATGGTTTCGATGATGGTAGTGACAAATCTTTGCTTCTTCTGCTGGTTTCCAAGTAGGATTTATTGATACTCTTAAATGTGCATCTCTACTAAGTGCTAAATGTTGCAGACCTTGAACTACTTCCTTGGCTTCATCAAAGACCACCACCACCATGTTTGGTCTTGATTATATTGATGATGTTTTTCAATTTTTAAAGATATTTGTATAGTCTGTGGATGTAATAGTATTAAGTTTTCATGGTAGACGTACTCACACGTGTATTAATGTTGGGTTCCCATGATGCTCTTATTTATTATCTCTAAATAATTTGCATCTATTTAGTAGCACCAACACAAAGTAGTTGTTCTAAACTTTTAAAAGTAGTTTATAAGGGGATATCTAAGTCGTTTAATTTTATTCATTTCTTAAACTCAACACCACCTTAATCTTATGCTAGTCAAAGTATACCTCATAAAAGGGAGCGATGTAGTAGTTGTAAGAGCCAACACAAAAGATAGTATATTAACATTTTGAGAGGGAGATAGTGGGGGAGATTGATGCTACCTATAATATGTAAGGGGATGTTTGCGCCAATAGGGATTGGAAAGGATCTCAGCCCATTTTGAGGAATGGCCATGTATGTGAGAAGCTTGATTTCCTGGACTCGATTGCAATCTCCACAAAACTAGCTGCCCTCCTACCATGCCACACCCGTCCATTTATCCACTACAATACTTTTGTCGCAAAAGAGCATATGGGACTACAGAATTTTATTTATAATAGGCACTCAGAAGAAGTTCTCGAAGTACAGCTTATAATAAACAAATTATAAGTAGGTAAGTAAATATGATAAGCAGAAACCAAACGAAAGTTCCATTATTCATATCACCATTAGCTGTGAGCAGTGATAAAATTGAAGTGGCAGCAGCAGTGCAGGGGTGGTTCTGGACCTGTGGTGGTACCACGTATACATGGATTACGCGTCGAATCGTCAAGGAAATAAGAACATACTCGCATCATGCCAGTGTTTCCTATCCGAGTAGGCAATCTCGCGAGTAGCTCACTTCAGTCCATCGTACTTTCCACGAGAAAACACGGAGGTCGGAGACCGAGACGGCCTAAAACGATGGGTGTTTAACCATCGTATCTGCACTCGTGCGTAGCGTAACCTTTCTTGGCCTTTTCTATCACCCCCCACCCTCGTTTCTCTTGGCCTTTTCTCCTGCTCCTCTGGAACAGTTGACTAGATGAAAGCGAGATGGTTGGGGGCAAATTAAACAAACGATGCTTCTCCATGTTCTCGTTGTTTTGTGCGGGGTCGATAACAACCACTCACGCGGAAGAGAAAAAAAATTGTTACTCGCTCCAGTTATTGAAAACATATAGTTTTACGTGTCCTAAGTCAAAGTTCAGGGGATTTTATGTATGGATAAATTTTGAACTATTTGGATTGAAAACATAAAAAACATACGTAATATCAATTTTTTCAGAGATTTTATAAATAATTTGCATAGGTAATTGGTGAAGACCGTATCAATATTTAAAGCATCGCGTTTTCAAACACTAGAGACGGGTTTAGCAACATATATCAAGATGCTTTGAAGAGCAAAGGGACATCATTATAAGCCTTTATTTTCAATGACGTGAAACGGTGTCGAACCAAATGGTTCATGCTTTAAAAAAAATATTGTAACTATTAAACCGACTTTTTTAAAATTGGATAGATACCACCATAGAACTTTTAAATTTGAGACGTGCCACTCTTTCTTTTGTAGTTGGATAGATGATATTATGAAAATGTGTTTATTCAATAAATGTTTGTTCATGCTGAAAAGTGTATTGGCCAAACACACTATGGAGTTTAGGGTTCAGAGTCTCCGTCGACACCAAAATTGGGTTCTATATGCGCTAGCCGATTTGATCCTACAATCGGCAAGAAAATACGTAATCAAGTGCAAATAGCCCATTAAATCTATAAAAATTGAACCTAAAACACAAGGAAACAGACCCATGCAAACGTAATGGCTATAGAAAACTATCGGCTTATATACAACCTAAACAATCGATAAATCTGTTATCGAGTGTTATCGAGTTGATAGGATCAACAATATAACATAACAAGGGTAAACAGTCTACTACCAAGTCGATAAAATCAATGAAGCGGTAGAAAGAGGGTAAATAGATTGCAAACTACCTGATGATCAACTAGCAAGTAGAACGAAAAATAAACTATCCAATGGTCGATCTAAAGCGACTAGCCGATAGAAAGTAAAACCAAGTAAAAGGATCGAACTAAATAAGGATAGCACTTACCCGGGGTTGTACCTGGAGACCAATTGAAAGGCGATGTGCAGCAAGTTGATTGAAATCTAGAATGCGGCGAAAGTACTCTAAATTGGACTTAGTGTGATGAAAATAGACGATATTGAAGAAAAAATAGAGTTGTATTGATTGATTGTTGATTGATTCTTTACACAACCATAAGCCAACTATTTATACAGCGAACAACGCATTTCCGCGTACAATGTTTGGTTAAAATTCATACAAAGGCATCTTCTATCTATATCTTAAATCCGACCCAAACTCCTTATTCATCTTATCAAAATCGATCTCTTGATACTTTTCATGCACTCTTTAGCCAACATACTTGTCTTTTATTTAGCCAATCTAGCCTACAATCTAGCCAATTCTGATACTTCTTAGACCCATCGGCTATAATCCAAATTTTGGTGTTAACAATGCCACCATGAGCGATTGAGCGCCACCTACCATCGTCTCTATTCTCTAATTACATCAAATTGCCACCCCATCTTCTAAATCCTTCCTGACCACCATACCGGCGATGCCCCACCGCCCCTCCCTAAAGCCGCCCTCTACCTCTTCCCAACATTGGTGACCCGACGTCACCCTAAATCTACCTCTACCCTACACCGAATAGCGACCTGACAAGCAACTCCCCAGCTTGCTTTTCCCCGATGAGCTCAGGACAGCGGCGACCTGGTGAGCTCCTTCTTGGCATGCTTCTCCCTAACAAACTCAAGGCGATAACAGCTTAACGACCTCCTCCAAGGTGGTGCCACCTCTTACAAATCTAAGTTCACCGGCAGGACGACAACATTGTGCTTCTCACCCGGCTCTAAGTGTGGATCTAGAAAAACTAGTTACCGTGGTCATCGGGATCATTTTAATCTTAAATCACTAGTTTTTAGCTTCAAATTATAGGTTTATATGTACATATACTAATATGATAGTAGTAGACAACAAGTGGTTGTCCGAAAGGCACCAGGATCACTTGATACCAGTCCTAACACACTAGATTTGCCTCTGTCGGGTGGAGCTCAAAAAGATGGCAATGATGGACACGATGTTGGAGCACAAGACAACAACGACAGGATGGCGGCGTCACGCTCCTCGCTGGATCGCCAAAGCTCAGGAAGATAGTGGCAGTTGGCACGATGCTGAAGCTCAAGACAACGGCCTGGAGGAGAAAGAAAGACCAAATGAAGGAAAAAGACCGAGAGAGGAAGGAAGAGAGCGGTCGACTGGGAGAATAATAGGCACGGTAGTAGAAGAAAGCGGCGGCATGAGAGGATCAAGAGGGGAGGTAGAAGATGAGTGCAAAATGGTCATGATGTGTATAAAAAAAAAGGGACACGCGGTGCTCAAGAGTGTCATTTATCAAAAAAAAAAAAAGGCTATCAATTGAACCAAATACTGAGACATAAAGGCCTTGTTCTTTTTAGCGTATCGTTGCGTTGGCGTATTGTTTTAGCAAATTTGAGAGCCATCAAAAGGAGTTCTAAAGATTAAAAAAATTTTAAAAATAGTTTTATGATCTTCAACTACTAAAAAATTTAAATAATCGTTACAAATTATCATAACATATGGATTATATAAACATAATAAATTTTGCAACATTAATACGCAACCATATATAGCGCTGAAAAGAACGAGCCGAAAACTTCCATTTTCTTAAACCGCTCGTGCACATATGACAGGAGCAGTTACCCATCTTTGCTCTCCCCCTTCCCCTCTCTTCCGACTCATCGCCGCCATGGCCTGTAGGCTCCGCTTGGCGCTCCTGGCAGTCACCGCCCTCCTCCTGGCGGCGCCGCCCGCCGCCGCCGCCGCCGACCACGTCGTCGGGGGCTCCATATGGTCGATCCCTCCGAGCCGCAACCTCTACAGCGCCTGGGCGAGCAACCGGACGTTCGTCGTCGGCGACAACCTCGGTGAGCGCACCATTCCTGAACCCTGACGAGATCGGCCTCAGGCCTCAGGCTACCCCCTGACGACGGCGCGTGGGCGTACGTGGTGCAGTGTTCAGGTTCGAGATGGGGTTCTACGACGTGGTGCAGGTGGCGAGGTGGGAGTACGAGGACTGCACGGCGGAGGACGCCTTCAGGGCCTTCCGCGCCGCCCCCGCCGTCGTGCCGCTCGACGCCGCCGGCGTCCGCTACTTCATCTGCACCGTCGGCAACTACTGCGCCCTCGGCGTGAAGCTCTCTGTCGCCACCCAGGACCCGCAGTAGCACTCAGAGCAGCCCTGCTTCGGTCTAGTGTAAACCCCCACGCTTCAGTCTAATCCATTGCTGTTTAGTGCTTAATGTAAACCCTGATATTGATAGTATCTGTCACCGGCAACAAGCATTGCATGCCATTCCAAAAATGTCGGTCCCAGAGCCTATTTGGTTTGAGCCTAATATTATCATGCTTTGCCACACCTAACATGCTAAACAAGTTTGGCGCACTTTTATATGTATGACAAGTGAGGTCTATATGATAGGGAAAAAAAAATCTTGACTAGCATTAGACGTGAACAAAACAACAATCTAACTCAGCTCAACTTAATTAACATCACACGTGGTAGTCATGCAAACTTAGCTTTCAACCAGAGACCCTTAGTGACATCTATTTATGAGAAAGCACGCCAAAACCAACTCGGCGCCGTGAACAGCACCGCACTTGACAAAATACTTGGATGCACTACGTCAAAGCAAATCTGATGACAAAGATTGTTCCACAATTGCATTCAGATAGCGTCAAACATTCACCACATGTTTTATATAAAGCACTCCTCTACGAGTCTCGCAATACAATAAATGTAAGCAGCTACGGTCTACGGGGCAACACCCGAAGATAGCATTTTTCAGTCGCAAAAGAAAAGGATACAACCCCGGTCTACGGGGCAAAACCAGCTTCGCTATTTCGTCAACTGCCACAACAAGAAAACAGAGCGAATATCTTGTTGGGCCACTAAAAAATTGCTGTGATTTTTGCATTCGTTTTGGCTTGCACAGAAATGACATGTTCCTATCGCTTACTGTTGCGCACACTGCACTCTTTGGCCACCTCCAGGCATGTCATCGTCCTCATCGTACGCCTCCTGAGCAGCATGGGCTTGCTTTCTACGCATCTCTTCCTCGATGTTGTTGACATCATGCATCGTTGTCTCCTCGCACTCATCCAGCTCCATATCTGTCAGCTGCGATGCAGGCTTTGGTGGTAGCACAGCCTCCAGAGCCTTGCATTGCTCTGGTGCCAGTGAATCAGGGAACTCCACGGTGAAGTGAATGTACAGCTTCCCCTTCATGAAAGGCCTCTGGTACATTGGCATTCCCTCATCGTTTATTGCCTTGAATTGGTCTGCTCAAATTCATCGATCAAGGATTACAGACTAAGAACAGTTGGGCGGATGCAGATGGTTAAGATGTATGAGTACAAGGTCTTACCAGGTTTAACAACTTCACCCGGGTTTGACTTAATAAGTAGCTGCCTGTTGTCCAGATGTGTCAGAACAAATTGGAACCCACACAGAGCTTCAGTCAGCGATAGTGTGTGCTCATAGAAGAGATCATCACCCTTTCTTTTGAACTTGGAGTGGTCCCTCTCCTGGAGGACAAATACGATGTCTCCAGTAACAGTATCAGGCTGCAAGTAAGAAAAAACTTTCATATAGTTTTGGACATTAAGAAACCAAGCTATACAGTTATCATGCCAAATTGAACAAGCATACCGCCTCATCAGCTTCACCAGGGAAGGTGATCTTCTGGTTGTGTTGCATTCCTTTCTCAACATGAACCTCCAGAACCTTCTTCTCTTGAGCAACCTTCTCACCCTTGCAGCTTGGGCAGCGATCTTTATCGTTAATGCTCTCTCCAGTCCCCTTGCACTCATTGCAAGGCTGCTGCATCTGCTGGATCATGGAAGGGCCCAGCTGGCGGATAGTGACTTTCATGCCTGAACCTTGGCAGCCTGGGCACCTCATGGAAGCACCAGACTTGGATCCCTTTCTGATATAAAGCAAGGAAGGATGTTCAGAAGAAGGGTTATGAAAATGCATGGCAACCTAGGTAACAGGAATAGGCAAATCAGACTTACCCCTTACACTTTGAGCAGAGGACATTGCGTGAAAGAGAAAGCTTCTTTGATGTACCATTGTAAATATCTTCCAGCGAGACTTTAAGTGGATGGATCACATCCTCTCCCCTCCTTTGCCTTCTTCCCCTGCTGCTGCCACCACCTAGTAACAAAACAAACAGAAGAATTTATTACACCAACAGGGCAGAGAGTATACCAGAGTTGACACAACAAACATAGGGAAATGGGCTGTCTTTAAACAATACCTCCAAAAGAGGGTCCAAAGAATGATGAGAAGATGTCGAATGGATCAACATGGGATCCTCCTCCGCCCATTCCTTCCTTGAGGGCATCTTCACCATACTGATCGTAGATCTCACGCTTCTCAGGGTCACTCAAAACCTCATAAGCTTGTGCAAGTTCTTTGAACTGAAATAAAATTAGAACACACACAAACATGGAATTAGCCTATTATTATACAGATCATGAAAAATCAATACAAACAATTAGCAGCAGAACTGAAACAGTACAGAAGAGGAATGACTCAGATTATTACAATTAGTAATCACTAGATGCCATTTGCATCTTATCAAGAAAATATCTCATTAAATTAAATAAGAACTTGACAGCACCAAGAGGAAATCACTAAATTTATAGCAACATTATGGTAGAAAATAGAAAAGTCTATATCATAATCATACATCTAAAAATTACTGCAACAAGTAAAGTGGCACAAACATATATACTGCTACAAGTAAAGTGACGCAACCATGTGCCTATCGGTTTTCAAGGCTTCAAGCTAGCAGGTTACTCCAGCAAACCACTGTGTGAAACGAAAAAAACACAACAGACAAACTGGCTTGTCATATTTACTAGGGCATTATAACTAATATGGGTAATGTAGGAAGCTCATGAACCACATGAAGATGTCATATGACGTCAGCTGTACAAGAATCCAAAAACGCACAAGGCTTATAAGTTATAACAGAGGTACACATGCTGTGCAGATATCCACAAGGATCATCAAAAGGTCTGTTGGCTGAACAGACAGGCGTGAGGATCACTACATATTATTGTCTGTCAATGGCATGGGATTTGGCCATTGATGAATGAATAATGACCCCAAAGTGGCAGACGACACCATCAGCAGTGGCTTCAGTCACGAAGCCTCCCAATCTGAGCAGTGAGGGAACCATGCATGACTGGTGTACCGCATAGAAGTCCCATGTGAGAAACTAGCTACAAGATATCGTCTTCCATATGACATGGGGATGTTGTATGACATACAGTGCTCCGCTAAAGATGGCATTTCTAGCGACAGAACTGTTGAGCACAATCACTTTCCAAAATGTCGATGTATCTGAGGGGTTCCACGGACATCGAACATCTTCAGCACTGGTAGATGTTTCACAGGGTATCACAGACGTCACAGAAACGACAGGGCAGCGTAGCAACACAAGCACCATTGACAAGCAAAGCCACAAAAATGCAATGTTCAAAGCTAAATTCCAGAAAATGAATACTATCTAACCATGAACAGAGTTATTTGCTCACATTGGCTAACAATCCTTGTTGACTAATCAAGATTCCAAAAAATGAGCACAAGCAAACACCAACACCAAGGCTCTCACATAGCCACATCAGGCATGAGCAACCTCAAGTGCAGATGAACAATGTGGGTGCTAAATACTGGGATAGTAGCCTGGTTTTAGTCTCCACAAAGATTTTTCTTCGCCCTTGTGACTAGGCAAATTAAGAATCTGGACACTAAGACAGCACATAAGACAAAAAAGAACCTGGACACCGCGGCCTCGCTCATCAACAGCAACACTTGCACATAGGCTCTGCGAATACAAGCAGCCTCCAGGATCATCATCATCATGATCCCAGCGCATAGAACCCCAACAAGCACGCCATCCCTGATAGCCTGATCACCCCCCACAAATCCTAGCGCACACGCAACGCGAGCTACAAATCCACCAGGAACAGAGGCATCTACATCTCACATCTGCACCTACATCTACATGTACACGAGGAACGGAAACATCTACATCTACACCTACACCCAACATGTACCCCCAAACCTAGCACGAACCCACGCTCCCGATCTACGCGCCGCAACCGATCAAACCAAACCAGATCAGATCGCGCCCCCCACGAACCGAAAAGGCAGGGAGGGGGAGGGGATCGGACGGACCTTCTCCGGGTCTCCCCCCTTGTCGGGGTGGTTCTTGATGGCGGCCTTGCGGTAGGCCTTCTTGAGGTCGTCCTGGGAGGCGGTCTTGGGAACACCGAGGATCTCGTAGTACTTGGTGTTGTCGCTCTTCTTCGGCGCGCGCCCGAACATCTTCGCCGGCGACGGGGAGGGGAGCCGGCCGTCGAGGGGAGGGGAGCCGAGGCGTCGGCGGCCTCGGTCAAAGCTGGCGGCCGAGCGGAGCGAGCGAGAGAGGGTTTGCAAGGTCGACACGCGAGGCCCTAATGTAGAGGGCGCGGAGTACGTAAACCGCGTAGCGGAGACGTACTTCTCGACTGTAACTGTAGGGCTTTAGAAGACCTGGCTGGGCCGCGCCGGTTTTGGACCGTATTGTGCCGGGCCGCTCGTGCTCTGCCGCCGTCGAGACGCGTGCCTTGTGGCAACGTGCGGAGCAGCGCCGTGTGCCAGCCGTCGGCCCGCCGGTGCCAGCGCAAGCGCATCGAGAGGTTTTAACGCCGGGCCCACCTCGTCGCTTCCTGGGCTGCTCTGGGTCTGAGCCTGCGGGCCCCCCATGGCCGTTTGCTCGCTGGGCCCCACGCGGAGGCCGAAGCCCAGATCCCGCCACGTGGGCAGTGGATGCCCCGTGCAACAGTTCCGGAGGGCAGGGCGGTCGGGTAAAGCCGAAGGGACAGGAGGAAAGAGAGGAACGGAAAAAGATAAAAAAAAAAGAGGGCGCTTTTTATGGCCGTGGTCGGTAGAGTACAGACTGGATCAAAAATTGATCCATCTCACGCTTTAATTTGGCGTTTAAGATGATATTGAATTTGATTGTCCTAACGTGTATAACATCGGACACACGAATTTATGATCTCAATGATATTTTACTTTTTTGCATTTTACTATTAATTTACATTGTTTTATCTCTTTTTGCTTGACGATTTTGCCCCTCTAATCCCATCGCCATCAATGTCCAAGCCCGACAGAGCCGCCACCGTCGCACCGTGCTGCTC
This sequence comes from Raddia distichophylla, assembly GCA_005191435.1. Lineage (NCBI taxonomy): Eukaryota > Viridiplantae > Streptophyta > Magnoliopsida > Poales > Poaceae > Raddia > Raddia distichophylla. The sequence continues at coordinate 1,894,689 of SPJY01029059.1, read as the reverse complement.
GTCGTCGGCCGGTAGAGCCACCGCCGCCGCCGCTCGTCTTCCTCCTCCACACCGTCCAACTCCTTATTGTCAGTCGCGCTCTTGACAAAGACATCGTCGTCGCCCGTCTTCCTCCTCCATGTCGTCCACCTCCTCGTCGCCGGACACACTCCCGGCGACGTCGGTAGGAGGGTGCCACTCGCGCTGGTCTCCGCTGCGCTGCTGTGTCCGGCCAAAAGCACCACTGCAGCCATGCTCTGGCTTCGTCGCAGCCATTGCTTGTCGCACCACCGCTGTAGACCATCTCCGGCTAGGATCGCCCATTCCTCTCCTTCTTTCACTGCTGCGTGGGCCACATGAGGGGCAATATGGTCAATCCACTTAAAGAAAGCAGGGGAAATCAACAGTAAACTGAGAAGATAGAAGAATGTCAATGAGATCACAAATTCGAGTGCATGGCGTCATACGCATCAAGGCGATCGAACTTAGTGTCATTTAAAACAAGGCCGTTGAATTGATGTCAAACAGGTCAATCTCTCTATCTAGATATAATATATTGCATATAAAAAATATAGTATTTGGTAATTTGCCGGTAGAAAAAAAATTCGGCGAGAGCCTTGCTATCAAGTCAAAGCACAAAAGAATGTAATTTTGAACGGTGAGATGGTTTTAAACAAATTTAAACATTAAGGTTTGATTCGTATGGCAAAAATATTTATGATTTCTACAAAAGTTAAGTTAACAACGGGAGAACGAATAGTCAACGGACTGGTGGGATAGGTTTGTGTTGGGCAAAACCACTCCATCACTATATACCTTCCTATCAACAACCTATTTTCATCTTCATAAGTCTCACTCTTTATATTTTTTTAGTCAGTCGTCATTTCTCGTCTTATATTCACTATTCACTATCATATCACTATTCATCTCCCCAACAACAACACCCACATTTCACTACTATAGCGATGAGGCGTCCAAAATGGATGTGAACCATTAGATATACCCTAGCCTTCATCATGTTTTTTATATTCAACTCTTGGTATCAACATGGATCCAACCCCGTCCCTTCCCGATGTCGCCTCTCTGGCCACGACGGCGACTCCATCCTTTGCAGCGACTCTAGCTGGGTGCGGCTTCTGCTGCGGCAAGCAGTGATTTCAGGGGGTGGAGGGAGAGGGGGAAGAAAAGAGAGAGCATTGCATAGGGGCGCTATCGACCAACGAATGGCTAAGCATCGACACTACCCTTTTCAAGGTTCTATCTCTTTTAGCTCGGTGAAAATGTTGGCGTGGAAGTCTTATAGCCAGCTAAGGCCGAGTTCTTTTCAGCTTAACGGCTTAACAGCTTAACGATTTATCTGCGTTTTAAAAACACATATGCTTTGAGTTTTTTAATTTCGTTTTTTCGCTGTTTTGAAGCTGGGTCATAACGCTTTAAAAAACAAGTCAAACGAAATGAATCCGAATCTCGAGACTATCTTGAGAAGCTCTCAAAATTCAGTCATTTCAGCCATTCAGCTGTTCAGCCGTTCAGATCAGCTCAAAAGAACAAAGCCTAAGTCAATCCCATTGAAGATGCTCCAGGGAGTCTAAATCGCCTTTCACCCCCTTTTAAAATTTATTATCATCTATTTTTTCCACCAAATCAAAATACGTGGGATTATATAATTTTTTTTAACACCAGAGAAAACACTGACATGAAAGGTTTATAGTCAGACGATTCGACCTCATTGGAGATGGAGTATAAATCATCTTTCTCTTCTTCCTTAAATTCGTTACCTTCTAATTTTTGCGCCAATGAAATTATAATTTTTTTAATATATGTGGTACATAATTTTGACGCGCACATAAATGCTGCAGCATCCACGCATCCTGCCAAGCAAGCAAGTTATTAAGGTTTAAATCTTGGGACCCTGGCATGACAAAAGCATGTTTGTTTGTATGCAAGCAGTAGCAGATATATGGCAGAAATACGGAGTTTAATTTTCTTGCTTTTTTCTCTCGAATTTCTCATTATAACCCATCGAAAAATGACAGAAAACCGCCTCGCACTTTGTGGAGACCATCGTGTAGCCCCAACGGCTACTGCCACGACTCCATTTTCCCCTCGATTTCCGGCCATTTTACTATTTTTCCGTGCCCAAAAAATTTCCCTTGGAAGTCACGGAAAGGTAAATAAAGGGGAGGGAAAAAAAACAGAAACCCAAAGGCAGGAAGAGAAGAGACAGGACAAGAAAGGAGAGGAGAGCGGGCGGAGGGAATGGTCTCTGCCCTCTCCCTCCTGTCTCGGGCTCTCTTCTTCGCTGCTCAGGTGAGCCCCGAGCCCAATTCGATGCCAAGAATCGCACAATCTTGGTGTTTTTCTTTATGGGTGGCTCTTGGCTGTGCGATTATCGTTTTGGCATTTTCTGGGTGCGGAGTTCGTCGAATTTTGGGGCAAGATTGAATGGTTGGTGGGAGTGTTCTTGGATTTGGGTCGCATTCTGGGTTCTGGCTACAATTTGGGATTTTTTTTTTCTTCACTGGCCCGGCTATGCTTGCCTCTATCGGTTCGATTGTGCATTTGTGTTGTGCCTGCTCAAGGACAGAGAGGTGCCGATTAGTGCGTGCGTTCCATGGCTTCGAATTTGATTGCCTGCATGGGGTGTTTTTGTTTTGCCAAATAAATTACTCCATGAATTATGGTGTATGCTCGTCTGAGCTGCTTGCATTTTTGCAAGAAATTGTATGGAGTGGTATGAGAAAGGCTACATTGTGAGCAATCTTTGCTTCTATCTTTTTGTTCTTTTCGGCCAAAAGCTGTTGGATTTAGGAGAAAATGGCCTTTGAGCATTTGTTGTTTTTGCTTCCTATTTGTGCATCACTGGAGTTTGGATGCTCAAAAAAGCTGGTTTTTTTGGGAGTACCCATGTCTGTAAAGTTTTGGGTGCATCTTCTAGCTACTTGGTTTCTTGATCTAATGTGTGGATTGTGGAGTTCTAGGGTTGGAGCGATCTCATTTGGGACTTGTTTCTGATTTTTAACCACACGATGGAATACGAACTTAGTCTGCATTTCTCAAACTCTGCCCAACGTTTCTGAAAGTGTGTCTGTCGCGTCCTCGTGGAGAACGCTTCATTTTCAATCTGACGCCCAAAATAATTGTGCCGTGATAATCAATTGGGTTGCTGTGTAGAATTAGCTGTTAGCATTGTCGGTTGCGCCTTGTTAACTATGTTGCTGTGTAGCATTAGCTGTTTGCATTTTTGGTTGCTCCTTGCTTGCGTACTCAGAATTCTTGGTGAGAATGACAATCATCAGATGAAGGAATGACAGTTATTTTGTTGCTTTCAACTGGCCTTCTCATATTAGTGAGGTCCTTTATTGCGTTGCCACTAATCTTGGTCTTTTTTGCTAGTTATGCTTATTTCCATGGATCATAGTTCATGTGAAGGATTTCAAATATTTTGATTCTTGTTTTAGCATGTCGCATGTGATTCTTGTTTCAGCATGTTTTAACATCTATACTATACATTGCTTGGAGTTCTGTCAGTCTTGACGTTGAGGTTCTTGGTTTTAATCTGTACATACTCTTTGTTCTTATCTTAAGTTTTAAGCATACTTTACTTCGACAGCACAGTAAAAATTGGAATATTTGCAGGACTTATGTTATTGAACTAGAAGAGAGGAAAGGTTGTTATATAATGGGCATTTCGTCCAAGTGGATTAAATCACTAGTTGGATTACGAAAACACGAGAAGGGGCAAAGTTCAGAAAAGCAAGAGAAGTCACAAAATGCTGAGAGCAGTGAAACTGTAAGTCATGGTATTTTATCTCATGTAATCATGTTGAATTGCTTAATTATTTTGGTCAACTTAACCATACTCTGAATTCTGAAGGAATGATTATTTTGTTTGTCTGTTCTTTTTATTTTATAACATAACTTGATACGTGGATATGCTGCTGTTTTTGTCTTCCTCTGTGGGAACATGACAAATCTTAAAGTGTGAGCAAAACTGCAAAGGAGTAGATGGTTTACCAAAGCTGGTTCTTTGGATGCCACACAAATGCTATTGTTGACATGTCATTGTCACAGGCTGAACAAGTGACAACGCTGCTTCATTGTCTGGCCAAAGAGAGATATTCTTTATATTCCATCTGAACTGATAATACAGATTACAGAATAATATGGGGCATGAGGAGAAACTTTGTTGAAATTATGTAGCATTCTTTTTGAGTTGGTCATGGTATGATGTTACTGCTAGGATTCCAAAGCTCACCCCCTTACCCATGAGAGAAGAAAGACACAAGCATACTGGGATAAAGTTTTAAATGACTGTCAATGATGGATAGATGATTGATTTTTGCACCAAATAGATGATTGCATTGCCCTCTGTTCCTTTAGGGAATCTGTCTCTTTCAGAAATATATCTTAACTTTTCAAGGTTTCAGTGTCTGAATGAGACAAAACTTAAGTTGCAACTGGCAAAGTGGTTAGCTATTTCATGTACGTATAGCTGTTTTCATGCTGCTATTCTTTCTTATCTCCATTTAGATTCATTTTGTTTACTTCTATCCGATTGAACAATATTACAAAATATATCATAGATTTGAACCTTTAGTTATTTATATGACAGTTTTCTAGTTTATCATGCACCCTATGCAATGTTGTTAAGCATGAATTCCTAACTAGCTCAGTACATTACTATATTTACTTTATTGTACCATCTAACTACTTGACTTATTAGTTGTCACTTCTATACTTCCCCAAAATTGAGTATTGGTTGCTGCTTTTTATTGGTCTGCCTTGCCATCATGACAATGTATCACAAATATTTTAGAGCTTTTCTACTCGGTTGCTACACAAACGGAAACATTCCCTGGATCCTGAAGGCACACTAGCAGTAGAAGAACTTGCAGTACAGAGTGAACGATCTACTGATTATACCAATACACAGACAATTTCAAATTCCATTTCTTCGGAGAGTATATTACTTGAAGTACATGTTTCTCAGACCGAAGAACATGCTAGCAAAGAGGATTTGGCTGCAATACTTATTCAGTCTGGGTTTCGGGCATTCTTGGTATGGTACCTTTGAATAACCTTAGCATCATTTAATTATTTTGCCATTTATGAGTTACCAAATAATGAATGTACGTGTATACATGTTCCAATGATTTGTCCAACTAAACAACTTGAAATTGCCAGAAAATGTGATAACGTTTAGAGATGCTATATGTGAATTATGCAAACCAAGAATAAAGACAACTTTAGGGCTCGGTGATCCTACTTAATTGTTCGTTAGTGAGCAAAAAGCACATGGAACTGAATCTTATTGTCTGTGATATGATGTAGTTTGTGTATAGGAAAGCATGGATTAAAGAAGCTATATAGCTTGTTATTTTCAAACAATCATCATATGTCTCTGGTTCTGACATTTCGATCTTTCGTGTTGCATTGTACTTAACAGGCTAGAAGGGCTTTGCGAGCATTGAAAGGAATAGTTATACTGCAGGCCCTTGTCAGGGGTCACATTGCAAGAAAGCAGACAGCAGAAACACTTCAATGTATGCAAGCACTGGTAAAAGCCGAAGCTCGTGTCAGAGCAAGGCAAGTTCGTGTTTCTTTAGAAAACCAAGTGGCACGGAGCAATGTTCCTGAACAAGATCATAAGAACCATGTTCATGAAATTGAGGTAGCCTGCAAAATTTTTTAGAAGTGAATATGCTACCTGTGCACCATTTAGTTACATCAATTATATTGTTTTCAATTAACAATAGCGAGTCAACAGTATTTTTAACAAAAAAAAAGATTGAAGATTGTGAGGTGTTCTATGAGTTTTGTCGGAAGCTTTGGTCCTTTAGTTTGTTAAATTTGGTCGTAAGTATTTTGTTCAAGGGTGGACATGGGAATAAATAAAACCACAATTGCCATTAAACAGACGACAGTACATCCAGTGACTTGAATTGGACTCCCTCCGTTTTTTTTATCTGACGTCTTTGACTTTTGGACACACCTTTGACCATTCGTCTTATTCAAAAATGTAGTGCAAACATGCAAAAATATAAGCCATGTTTAAAGTACCTTTAATGATAAAACAAATCACAACAAAATAAATGATATTTACATAGTTTTTTTGAACAAGACGAATGGTAAAAGGTGTGTCCAAAAGTCAAAAACATTTAATTAAAAAGAATGGAGGAGTATTTGGTTTAGGGTTGGGGAAATAATTCTTAGGCCGTATTTGGTTCAGGGTTAGATTAACTGGATTAGTTAACCTGGTTGGATTAGTTTATCTTAGCTTAACTCAGATTTTGTGTTTGGTGGGTTAGTGGGGTTAGTAGAGAAGGATAAGTTATTCCACTGTTTTGTTGGGTTAGCTATACATAGGCTAGCGGGACAAATAGCGTTGACAAAGATTAACTTAATCCTGCTTAACCCAGAGGAGTTTGGCAAATTAAACCCTTAATCCACCCCTTAACCCAGAACCTAACGTTGTCTTAAAACTGTTGACTTGCTCCAGTCACGCCTAGTAATAACCAGTTAGTGTGTGTTTGTCCCAGCTTAATGCTATATAAATGAGCAATGGTTTCCTTCAAGACATTGATGTTCTGCCGAGTATTGAAATAAACCACTACCGCAATAAAATATTTAGAGCTTATTTGACCTGGAGACGTTAACTGTTTTTATTTGGTCATCAGTTTTTTTAACGCAATCATCAGTTAGCTTTTTGAAGATTGGAAATATAAAAAAAAAAAGAGTCATATATGAGTGGGATAAACTTGTTTCTCGGATGACACTGTTTATAGGTCAGCTTAACATTGTTTATAGCTGCAACAAATGCAGGAAGGCTGGTGCGGCAGTATTGGTTCCGCAGAAGAAATGCAAACTAAAGTATTGAAAAGACTGGAAGCCGCTGCCAAGCGTGAGAGAGCGATGGCGTATGCATTAACGCATCAGGTAATTTTGAAGAGCGCATCTGATATACTTAAATACATTAACTGATTTCAGGTGGATGGTCTAGTCCTGGACTGGGCTTGTTGAATATTTGAATATGTAATTGATTAATGTACTTTACTAGTGCTCTTCGGGGGTAGATTAGTCTGTACTATTTTTCGATGTTCTTTAAACTCTGAAATCACTAAGTTGCGTTATTTTTCTGTTTGTCAGCGGCAAGCTGGTTCCAGACAACAGAAACCTACAAGTCTGCAAGGACTCGAACTTGATGACAACCACTGGGGATCAAACTGGCTAGAAAGGTGGATGGCTGTACGTCCATGGGAGAACAGGCTACTGGATAGTAATACCAAAGAGAGTATGCCAATGTGCGATGACAAGCAGGATGAGGAAACAAAATCTCAGATCACACCGAAGACCAAAGTGCTAGTTTCAAGTACTTCTAATGGCCCAAACAAGAAAAAAGGCGTTAACCACAAAAAGTCATATTCTGATGTAAGTTGTACTTCATATGGAAGATCGGCGATTGTACTACCATCCACCTCCTTGGGGTCATCCAAACAAAAGCTGAAGCTGTCAGATGAAGTTTTTGATGAAGTCAGCTCCCAGCCAACAAATCTAGCTTCTCAGTCTTTGCGCAATTCAAAAGAAAGGCTTGCTGTGAATACTTCAGAAGCGAAGAAGCGGTTATCCCTGCCAAATAACGGTAAACAAAAGAATTTTTTCACAACACTTGCAGCATTCCTGTCCATTTTTGTAGTATACATGCTTGCCTCATTGAATGTTTCTGTGTTGTTACTGGCAATCATTCAGAGACCTGTTGGTCACCATTTTGAGCCCTCTTTTTACAGAACAAACGATTAGAACCATTCAGTGTAGAATACCAAGCACTATACCCTGCAAGAATTACCTCATATTACTTCTATACTCTCTCTTCGTGTTGTGCATCACTCATTTTTCTTTCATGAAATTCACAAAGTATTGATGTTTGTATATGTGTGCCTTAACAGTTGGTGCGGGAGCAGGAAGGGGGCCAGCTAACAGAAATTTGATATATCAATCTGCCAGTGCTAGGTCTGAACTGAAACCTCGGGCAAGCGCTCCTAACCAAGCCAAGAAGCAAGTTGAGTCACTGGCCTGATAGCACATTCCTGGCCCAACCTGACTTTATCTGATCCGTTCTTGGTGTCATTCTCCAACTGCCCATGCTGCATTTGTGTATATAGCCATTCCTCCTGCATCTCGATTGCTGGTGTGTTTCATATTTTTGTCTTGCGAGGTTATGGTTGTTGCTGTGCCATATCTTCTTCTGTTCTTCCAATGTCCCCTCACTTATTTTCCCTACATTTTGCCCTCCTCTATGTTGTTTTAAGTGCTGAAAGAAGGAATGATGTTGTATCTCTGATGTATGATGTTGTATCCTCTTGTGCTGTGTTGTGCACCCTTCCTTTTCATAAAGAGAACAAACATGTGCGCTCCTTTATTATCCAACTTTTGCTGCATTGATTTTGATCAATGGGCCACTGATAACATACAGCAGATGCTCGCCCACAAATATTTGAACCAGTGTATTTTAGGGAGCCACACACATTATGAATATGGGAAAAATACCATGTATGACACTAAATTCATGTCTTGACATATGTGTGTATGATATGTGGGACCATCTGAGTCAGGATGTCATACGTGAAATCATGAATTTTAAATAGTGTCATACACTCTCATACATCGTAATTGAATGTATGTGATGTGGTTTAGTTAGCATGCAGGATATTTATAGGAGGCAAGCTTTCCTTTAGAATACCGTCACTACATTATATTCTCTGTTTCATGCACGTACAAAGTAGCAGTATAAATGTGTTTGGTTCCGCTTAGCTCTGCAGCCTCTGCTGCTTGCCCTCTATGATTGAGCTCTCTTTTCCGTTGCCACCTTTATCTGATCTGTGAGGTTCTCTTTGAACTGCGATCCTGCTTTTTCTATGCCCCAGCCTCTGCTGGTACCGCTGCTGCTGCATCTTCGGGTACAATCATGCAGGTCTAAGCTGCAATGCTTGCAGGTTTCTTTATGATTGAACATGGTAGAGGTGAGGTGTCGCCTTTGGGCACCAACAGGAAGCTCGTTTCTTGTCAAAAAAAAAAAAATGAAAGCTGATTTTGCCTTTCTTTAACCTGTCGTGTGCATGGCATATGTGTCCTGCCTCTGCCTGTCCCTCCAAGTTGTGTTGGTAACTTCCTATGCTACATGGTTGATGGGGGCACACAGCACACGGTTCAGGGTTACCTCGGTAGTTGTCAAGAGAAGGATGCAGGAACAATGCGTAGCATTTTGCAGTCTCCTGCTTCGTCTTAGTTTTGTGGATCTGGTATATAACCACTTCCAATATGTGCCATCCATAATATGTACTAGGATGGCATGCGTGCCCGTGGCGTGGCGTAGGCAATAAATTTTAGATAAATTTTTTACATTGCGTACGTGTTATGACTACGTGATAGCATAAACAGCCGAATAAATCAGGTTTAGTGGTACGTGTATCGAAATAGATAGGCGGGCTGTGCTTTTCGATGGACCGGCCATTTATTTGAGAGTTTTTGGTGATTAAAAATCTAAAAATAAAAAGAAAAATGATTAGCTAACCTCCCTACCATATTTTTTTTATCCATTTTGTATTTTCCTTGCCTTTTTAATCTTGAAATATTGATCCAATGTTTTTTCGCATTCTGAAAAAGTGACAAATAAATAGTGAGCCATTTCTATTTTCTTTATGCATTCTTAAAAAGGTATAACGGAAGAAATTTCTATTTTGTAATTCGTTTCTGAACTGAACTTAAAATTCTTAGGAAGAAATATTGTTATTCTTTTATTGGTCCTTACGAAATATTATGATGCATTTGCTCTGTCGTCAAAATCTAAAATTAGGAAGAACGAAGCGATTGGCTAACTCCTCTACCATAATTTGTTATCCATTTTTTATTTTAAAATTCATCTGTAAAGGTTTGGTTTTCAAAAAAAAATTAGTTGGACATATTCTTTTATGGGTTCGTACAAAATACTGCGACGCATTTGCTCCATCGTAAGAATCTAAAAAAGAAAAGAATGAAGTGATTAGCTAACTCCGGTACCATAAATTTCTATTCATTTTATTTTTAAATTCATCTGTGAAGGTTTGGTTTGGAAATAATTTTTTAAGTTTGGCATTAAAAGGTAGAACGAAAGGAAAGGACGAGTTATTTCTTAATCCGTTTCTGAACTAGACATACAGTTATTCGCAAAACTCAAATTTTTTTATTCTCTTATGGATCCGTACGAAATATTATGACGCGTTTCGTCCGTCCTAAAAAACTAAAAATGAAAAGAAAGAAGTGATTAGCTAACCTTCCTACCATTATTTTTAATCCATTTTTTTTGTCAAATATGAAAATGTTGACCCATTCCTTTTTTTTGCATTCTAAAAAAACTGAGGCATAAATGCTGATTCATTTTCAATTTTTTCATATTATAAGGAAGTATGAGGAATTAAAGCAATGGGGAGACGGGTGAAAAAAGCAGGAACAGGGGCTGGGTTCGGAACCCAGCCCCTTGGGCAGCGCACAGGCAGGCCTTACCAAACCAAGGTACGCGCGCGCTGTGTTAGCCTACGATCGGTGAAAAGTACTCCCTCCGTCCAGAATTGATCATCATATAAGCAAAAAATGAAAATCCAGAATTGATAAGTGTATAAGCTGTGGGAGTAAATGCTCTGCATGTATGGACGCGCTCCAATCTCTCTTTTTTACTGCATCCACCAATCAAAGCAGGCGAGTAAATGCTTTGCATGTTGATTAATTTGCATGCAGACGGATTACTAGGGGAATTAATACGGAGAGTAAATGGAATATGGGGGAGTTAAGTGCTTCTTGGTCTTGGTGACAAGTGCTTAGATGATGATCAATTCTGGATGGAGGGAGTAATAAAGAACAGAAGGCAGGAGAGCTAAGGGCAAAATCAGGGAAAATGGCGCAGCAGCTGGGTTTCGAATAGCACTCTACGACACGAGACCTTGCGCCCATGATCAAGCGAGCCACCGCCCCGCCTTGTTCATTTCGTTGGGAAGAAAATCATTTTATATGTAAAGGAAAAACGAACGGCCGGATCTCGCCATCGCTGGCGATCGAACGGCTGGGACGGTCGGTACTGTAGCATGCTGACGCGTGTCAGCACAGCGTTGATTTGCTCGTGCGTTGTATATGTAATAGATGCCACTCTCAAGATGCACAATTCACGATATGCCACCCGATGATATGCTGGGTATCTTTTAAGTGCCATATCTTGGGTCACGCTGAACTAAAACTAAAACTTTATTATGTTACTCCATAAAATGCAATGCCTAAATGATTGGAATGATATACCTTAGTGAAAGTCCACTTTGTCTCCCTCAACTATTGTGAAAGTTCGGTTTTACATCTTAAAGTTAAAATTAGACAACCAACCTTCTTATACTATACCAGATAAAATACTTCACACACACACACACACACTTGAAACCACCCCGATTGTGGATGATGACATCCTAGACAGTAAGATATTCAAGAAAATAAATTTCAAAAAACTTAAATAAATAATAGAAAATCATAAATTTACAAAAAAAAACATTCTATTATTCATAGTTTTCTCCAATTTTTCCAAAAACTAAACTAATTTTTCCTAAATACTTAATTTATTTAATTAATAAAATACCTTATAAAACAAATATAATTTTTGCATATAAGTTTCTACATAAATATATTATTTTTATTGCATATTTAGATTGTACATATTTTCTAATTTTGTAGGTGATTTTATTTTATTTTTCTAATCTTACTATGATTTTCTATTTTTAAAAATTTATTTTCATGAAAATCATGTTGACTTGGATGCCACATCATCCAAAACCGATGCGGTCTCGAGTGAGGGGTATTTTATCCGATATTGACAGTCAGGGAGACTGTTCACTCAGATTTGGAGTTGATGGGCCAAAATTAAACTTTTGCAATAATTGAGGAGGTAAAATCGATTTGTTTTTCTATTAAGTTGAGTGATTTTTTTTCCAACTGGACTTGGAGGTCTGAGAAGCCACTTTGACAACTTTTGAGATATTTGTGGAAACAGTTTTCAAGTCCTTTGGATCCTGGCTTACCTGATCTAGATCGGATCGGATCTCCTTGCATGTTCTGACGCTTTTCCGAAGCATTTCACTTCACTCTCTTCCCGTCCCACATGCGAACGGACGCAGACGTCAATGTGACCGGCGTGAATGCAAATAAACTTCACACAATTACACCAGTGAGTCACGTTCTCATGTTCATGCATGCACGCATGTGCAGTACAGACACCGGGCCAGCCACTCGTTTGCTCTCGCTAAAAATGGGAATCAGAGACGTCCCAGCAGAGAGGGTTTAAGTTTTTCTGAGTATTATTCGGGACTGACGACCCTTCTGACGCCTCAAAATTGGGAATCCCTAGACGCCTGGGATCTGTGAGAAACTCATGGAGCTGCATGCCTGCATCTGGTTGATCATGTACGAATGCACGATGGGTGCAGAACTGCAGGCTTTGTAACCTGCAACTGAGCCCTTGATTATATACGTGCTTCTCTGATTGCATTGCTAGTGTACAACCATAACTTAATTGCCTATACTGATCTAGCTAGCCTTAATTACCTTTTAACTGATGGAATGCATGCATGCATCCTACACTTTGGGTAGAGAAGAAAACAACTATATATGGCAAGTTCAACACTACAGGAATCGCAGCTTATGTGGACAGCCAAAACAGTAATATTGGCGGCCAGAAAACCCGCCGAGAAATCCAACGTCTATTTCGGCGGCATAAACTATACTGCCGACATAGACACTATATGCCCGCCCGCCAGCGAACAGTGGGTTTCCCTCCTTACTCTATGTCGGCGGTATAAACACTACCGCCGACATAGCCACCCCAACCCCCCGCTCCAACAGAAAATTTGAATATTTCCCCTTCCCGGTACTTCATCTATGTCGGCGGCCCACATTCTACCGTCGACATTAGGCCTTGCGGGTCACAGCTGCTTGACGGCTTTAACGGCGACATCCCAAGCTGGTCCCACATGGCAGAGCAGGCACTGCTATGCCATGCGGGCCCAGAGTAAATGGACGGGTGCTGAGAGCCATCTATGTCGGCGGCCTTACCTATGCCGCCCACATAGACAAATAAAAATTAACAAGGGGCGAGGCGGGGCTCGAACCCGCGCCGCAGGGAGCCCGCGCCTTCGCCGCGCGCTGTTAACCGTGTGAGACGAAAGTTTTATTCAATCTATAGAGGCACTGAGTCCTTTTATGGCATGACGAAAGTTTATGTCGGCGGCCTTTGTAAAGCAGCCGAGATTTCTCACTCTATGTCAGCGGCCTATTTATGCCGCCGACACAGAACCTTGCACCCTCCATAGCAAACCTTCCTCACCTTCGCCGATACGGTTGATTGGCCCACCAAAGTTCTTAGGGCATGAAGTACATGTAATATCTCTTGGCACATAGCCATTTTAATATATTTTGTATTTTTTTTTGCAAGTTGCTTTGAAAATCACGTACAGTTTGAATTAATTAATATGTCGACATGATTTCATGCCGCCCTTCGCGCACGATAGAGGTTGTTAAAAATCTGAGATGGGGTATTGGGGGCATTAGTATTTAGGAGAAGTGGTTGTATTGATATAAGTCGTCATCGAACAAGACGTACTGTCAGAAAGTTTTTCGGTTTAACTACCCCTTTGTAGTGGCGAAGGTAATCGACAATTTAAACGAGTAGTCGATCTATGAAGCAAAATAGCGTGAAATTGGCACTATGCGGATTTGACCATGTAGGATATGTTAGTAGTTGTAGTGCAAGATCTACAACATTGGTTTGCCCTGTTGAACCACTCCGGAGAGCCGGTTTTTGGCTTGGAAAGGGGGGTGGTGGAGCCTCTATGTCGGCGGCTGAGTGGAAGAGCCGTCGACATAGGTGTTGGTGTGCAATATGTGTCGGCGGCCTCCCTGATGCCGCCGACATAGGTGTGTCTATCTCGGCGGCGCAATATATGCCGTCCACATTATTTTATTTCACTGGCAGGTGGCCCCGCGCAACGTTGGTGACCGTTGTTGGGGCTGTGTCGGCGGCAAATAGACCTATCTCGGCGGCAAAAGGCCGCCGACACAGAGGCAACACTTAAATCCCCCGTGCACCTGTGGTCACGGGTTAAATCCGCCGCCGCCGCCAAACTCTTGCTCCTCTCTCGCGACGCCGCCGCCGCCAAATCCGCCGCCGCCCAGCTACGGGCCGTCCCCGCCCCGGCGCCGCCCCGGCTCCGATCTGCACCGCCCCGGCCTCCAGATCGGCGCCGATTTGTCCATTACCTTTGATTACTGAA
>SPJY01029059.1:1647835-1880274 GCA_005191435.1 Raddia distichophylla | reverse complement strand
GCTTGAGAGAGTGAGGGAGAAGAAGAGAGGAAGAGGAAGAAGAAGGTGCCCCCTACCTCCTCTCATCCATCCCCAAGTTTTGCCCCTTCTCCCATGGTGTTCTTGCCCTAGTTTCCATGGTGGGAGAGAAGGGGTAGTGGTGAGAGACGGTCTCCGATCTTGTGCTCTTGGGACTTCGCCGCCGGAGAGATCGTCGTCACGCCACGGGCTTCATCAACCGTTCGACTACGTCACCGAAACCCTCCGTGTGTCGGGGGTCACTTCCATGTGTCGGAGGTGCGTCGCCTTCATCCGTTGAAGGTTGTGTACAAAACCCTCCGTGTGTCGGGGGTCGGAGCCGTGTGTCGGCACCGCGGGTGCGAGGAGTTTCCGCGTGTGGAAGAACTCGCTTTGTGTGAAGGTTTGGAGCTCGTCTACCATGTGTTGGTGAAGAGCTACCACGAGTGGATTGAGGGTTAGGGACGAAAGAGTCCCAACATCTCTGTGTGAGAAGTTTCCTCAACGGAGATGTAGGTGTTTATGTGTTGAACACCGAACTTCGGTAAACAACTCGGTTTGCGTCTCCTCGCCTCACTCATTTACTTCCGCATATTGAATTAGTCGCTTGTGTGTGAGTGCCATCGAGCCTCCTAGTAGTCGTTTGTGTTTCATTGTGATTGCATCCGCCACTAGATTCTATATCTCGTGATAGTTTGGATTCCTAATTTGACTAACTAAGCAAGCGAATTGAAAGAAGTAAAATTTGAAAAGAGTCGATTCACCCCACCTCTCGGCTTAGGATCCTCACATGCTGTAATACCTATGTCGGCGGCTTATATAGTGCCGCCGACATAGGTTAAGCACCAGGCGGACCAGCGGCGTCCGCTGTAAGCATCAATGTCGGCGGCGTAAGAAAAGCCCCCAAGATAGTTTTCAGGATTTGTCGGCGGGTTTTACTACACCGCCGACACTGATTTGTGGCACGGGTTTTCCGAAAAAGACCTATGTCGGCGGTTTAGTGTTAACACGTGTCAGGTATGCGTTTCCGGTGGTCCCCAGCAGTCAGGGCGCCGTTAAATGGGAAGAGCCGTGAGGGCAGGGCTACGTCAACGGCATGTTATGCTGCCGACACTAATTGCTTCCAGGTGGTCTTGCCCAGGCTGCGGCTTTGTCGGCGGGTCTGTCGACAAAATCTGGCTATGTCGACGACTTGGCCTCGACGGGGCAGTGTCGGCGGCTAGCCGCCGAGATAGACCTATGTGGGTGGCAATATGGGCTATGTGGTCGGCTTTTGCAGACCACACAGAGGCTGATTCCTGTAGTGCAAGTATTAGTGAATACGAAAAAAGAAGGCTCACTGAACCCCACAAACATAAAAGACAAAGGTTACGTTCTTTTCGGCTTAACGGTTTTATCTATATTTTAAAAAGACATAAGCTTTGGATTTATGAGTTCGTTTTTTCATTATTTTAAAAGTGGGTCCTAAAGCTTTAAAAACCAAATCAAACAAAATGAATCTGAATCTTGAGACTATCTCGAGAAGCTCTCGAAATTCAATAATTTCAGTTGTTAAGTTGTTCAATAGGAACCAAAATAAAATAATTATTTTAGTGGAAACAAATACTCCTACAGTTTTTGCACATTAAGCACATAGAAATTTCACCGCCATATATTATTGAAAAAACATAAAAGTAATGAGCTAAAAAATGGGCGCCTCGACAAAACGGCAAAAGCCAGGTGTTTGAATTCTAGCAAAAATATTTTTTTCTACCTGAATTAGGTTTGAACCCTGTTTGGCTGACGTCACGAGTCGAAAGTGTCCCACAAAAAAAGATTCAGACATGTCCGATTGAAGTTGCGTGGTATTCCATTTCCAGCTCTCGAACTCATTCATTTTTTGCTTTTTTTCAAGCTCGTTTGTGGGGTTTTTGGACACAATAATCATTTGTAGTTCATTTGCATTGCAACGAAAAGTTCAACGGATAATTACATGCTTAGGCACAAACAAAATCCACCGACTCAGCTGGTCAAAAGCAATCATAATTCAATCTCCAAAAGGAGAGATGGCAATCCTCATATGGTCGCCGCTTTTCGAGTAATCAGGAAGAATTTGCTGGGGTTTTGCATCTTTTTGTAGCTTATCGTGTTGTTCAGAAGAATAGTTTAGCTAGGGTTTTAGAGCGTAGCGGTAGGTGCTTTCACTAAGTGATTAGTGTATGGTGTATCGTAGAATCTCATCATTAATAAAGGAACTAAGATTATTTTGTCCTGGCATTCTCGCAGAGGTGTGCATCCGTAATCTATGCATCGTTTAGACTTGTGTTCTGTCTTGACATCCCAATATCAACTCATTAGCAGGTTATCACTCGTCTTTGTTACAATACTGGAAGGTCTGACCAAATCAAAATGAACCTGGGTGCCGTCTTTCGCTGTGATTTTAACTCGGCTAGTTGCTTTAGGACTTAGGAGGATAGATCTCCCATAATGCAACCGTAGTATCTGCCGAGCAGGAAGCCATCAGTTTGCAGTCAGATGAGAAAGTCACCGCATTACACTGCAAGCACAAAAGGATACAAATTACATGTTTTGCAGCATTCTTTGCTCCTTTTTTTTTTTTGCAGGAGGATACCTCCACTTCCATCTCACTTGGATACAAATTTTTCTGTAGTTCAAGGATCCAAAACTTGGCAAGACCAACAAACCAAAATAAATCCTATGTTCAAAACATCAGGATAAGGTGAAAAAAGTGAAAACAACCTACCAATGTCAGGAACTAAGTATTCCAGGCATTTTCAATTTTTCATTATCAATCTCATAGGAGCAAGTGTGCAAATATTCCAATCAAGATAACTACTACGAGAATGGAAGAATCCTTCCTTGAATTTTAAGACTAACTTGGGAGATAGAATTAAAATCAATGGTCTGCGCATAGCAAAGACACACCAGGTATGAAAATAAACATGATTGAATGAAATCAGACAAAGGAAGCTGCATACCGAAGCACTATGATACTTCAGCACTGCTAGAGCATTTCCTTTATTGTAGTTATACACTCGTATCCTGAAATAATGCAAAACAAATGAAAAATTAAACAAACATAATGGCTACAAAATTTAAAATCAACATCTAGAAATCATGATTGCAGAAAGTTGGCCACACTCTTTCTATGACACCCAAATCCAAAAGGAACCATCGTTAAGATTAATTGTACTTTCCATTTAGGTACACTTTGACTAACCGTACATAGTATTTATCATCAAATCAGATGCAATTACTATCTTGGGCAAGTTAATTTAACAAGCCACTATAAATAAGATACATTAGCATCCCTCCCTGATCAACAAGAAAAGCCCAGAATGGGAAAACAAACCTGTGATCCCAACCAGCGGTAGCTATAATCTTGTTGTCTGGCCGTATTGCCGTACCTGCTATACCCGGTCGGTCAAGCTCTACTTCTTTCCTAAGAGTAAATGCACCCTGCAATCACAAGAAAAAGACATGCCAATACACAACATGAATACAAAACAAGTCCTGGTTCACAAATGCAATTGTAGGCACTCCTCAAAAGCAAAACAGTATATTTAGAGGTTTGTGATGAATTGCGGAATATTTCAATTACTTCCACTAGAAATAGTGAAAGCTGCAGAACATTTTTTTTTAGAACTGTACTGCAGAACATTTGAACCAATAAAAAATGTGCTTTATATATGCAGGTTCCTGCTTGTGATATATATATCCTTAACAATATGAAGAAATTCAGCAATCATAGGAATAGATAACATGGTAGGTATTGCAAATTAATTAGGACATGTATTATCAGTTTATCACATAGATATAATGCTGCAAATCTAGGCCTACAACTAAGTATGAATTACTGATATACAATATTTTCAAAACATCATAACCATTATTTAGGATAGGGTCAATTTTTTGTATCCATCGCATAGACGGGTAGCACCTTACATGCCATCGCTTAGTCGCTTCTTCCTTATTTGCCATCAAAATTTATCTAATATTGCTATGTATGCCGTTGTTAAAAAGCTATCGTTTTTGTTTAAGCTATGTAAAAATACCAAAAAAATCTAAAAAAACATTGTATTATTAGATAAGCAATACTTTCACTCTAATTTTTTGGTATATTTACAAAAATTATTATGTTAGATTTACACTTAAAATGTTTTGAACATAAAAGATTTATCTTAAAAATACAAAAAAAATGCAGACTCGGATTGTTGCATTCTTGATGACTCCGTGTTCTTTTTAGGATTTTTAAAATGTTCACACAGCTTAAACAAAAAAGAGAAGTTTTCGCCAATAGCACATAGGACAATAGTCGAGCAATTGCAATGGCATAGAAGAGATAAGCCTCTTAAGTGATACATATAAGGCATTAGGTGGTGCTGCAATGGCATGTAAGGTATTTCCCTTTAGGATATGGACATATTCATGAACCTGGTAAAGAAAACAATGCATTGCACTGTCATTTATTCTTTTAGGGATTACTGTGGGATCTAGCGATTCGGTCCCATGTCTATAAACCGACCCCAAGTGAGACCCAAATTTTCATTGTCCCCATGGGGACTCAAACCTGGGTGGTAAGCTTCGGTGCTTCAGAACCAAAGTATTCCACCACCAAGTTACTCGCTTGTTCTCTGCACTGTCATTTGTTGCAGGAAACTATTAAATGCAAAGATATCAATCTTTAAGCATATTCCTCCCATTCTCCCAACCTAGTTTTTTTTACCGACCCAGGGTGAATCCAGTTCTTACATATGTATCATATATAGCAATAGAAAGTTTATAAGCACTCCCTGGTTGTATGAATTTATGATTGTGTTTGCATATACTTGCACTAGTGCTTCACTAAAAAGACGGAACTTGGGAATATGCAACTATGCAAGGAAGTAACGCAAGGGAATCTTTGTCCGCAGCTTACTGCAGGAGTTATTTTAAAAATACCGAGCCTTTCTTCTTCTATTCTTTTTAAAAAATAACATCATGAGCCTTTATTGACAGAGATAATATTCCTATATACCGGGGGGAACAGAATAATTGAGGGCACACCTTTTGATGATCAAGAACGAACATGACTATTTTATTATCAGCACCTCCTGAGATCCCACCATTGCATAAACCATCAATAGAAATGGATAAAGCTGGACACCTGCATCTTATTAGATCACACGTTGCTCCATTCTAACAAAGAAAGATATAACAATTACTGAAGATGTACGTTTAACAACTACTAAAAAATTAGAACTGAGGGAGCATGGCATGAGACCTGATTCTGAGTGGTATTTCACTGAAGATAGAGGTAACCCAGGCTTTCGTATATCCCACCAAAGGGTGCTGCCATCTTCATAACTAATCATAAAATTGAGGTTTATCAATAAAAAAACAATTATTTGAAATGAAAATGCTGACATACTTCAGTGAGAACAACCAATATTAAACAACAAAATACAGTTAAAACAAAAATGACCAGGCGAAACATATGATAGTATTCTTTCTTAGATCACTTAGTACATAGCTAGCAGCCTAATGTAGATATAACGGTTTGAGTGTGCCTGGATGTGCAACAAGGGACTGGAGGCGGAGGTCAGTACTTCTACATTTACTCTTGGGGTCTTGGGGAGATCATCAAACCATGGCTCAGTGGTGGTTTAACTTATCTAGAATAAAAGACATCTGAAAGAAAGTGCTTCACACAATAGCCAACAAAATGCACAGATTATCAGTGACAAAGGAAGCCTTACTCCATCCCTGTCACTACTATAAAAGAGGAGGGGAGGACTTGATGTTTAGCTGAGGCCAAAGATTTAGCGCCATTAGTCTCTTTTTCTTTAACAAAGCGCCATTAGTCTCTTGAGACATACATTTTGTAACTAACCCTTTGGATCCTGGTGATTCACAACCTTTTGTTTTTTGGTTTTCCCTACTCTATTAAATAAGGAAACTCTCCTGCTAGATTCCAAAAAATATGTGTGCTGCACAAACCAATTGCGAGACACAAAGTAATGATCAACATCGTGAATCAGGAGATTAGTACACTGTGGAAAGTCAGGCGTACGGCTCACATTGTAGAAAAAGTATATTTGCAATGAAAATTTTACCTAGAATAACTTTGTATTGAGCTTGCAAAAGTTGATCTGGGTACTGACCTTGACAATATATTTACATAGCCTCCAGATTCACATGGGATGAATGCTTGAACAGCCATGCATAGACCTACAATAAAAAAAGAGAGATCTTCAAGGTTAATTAAAGCATAAATAGTAAGGGAAAACAAACGTTATCAATCGATTTAAAGGGAGTTCTACTACTGTCCAGCAGATGCACCACGCTATTGTTGCGTGCAAAAGTGATGTGCCTGGTTAGTGGGAAAAAAATAAAGGACTTTCTTTATTTCTTTGTCAGCTAATAGAATGTGGCAGCCCACCTTATATAGATGGACTTTCCCTAACAAATAGAATCCAATCTTAATCGTATCTCTAACAAATAGAATTCAATATTAACCATATCTCTAATTTCCTACCCTATCATCCGACAGGACCAGGTACTACCTACCGAGCATGAACAGTATATGTGCTGCAGTGTCCATGTCCAATTTAATAGCTGTAAAGAGAAAAAAATGATGCAATGCACTATTTTGTATTACTCAAGCAAGCTACAGCAGCAAAGAAGTGAACAAGACACATGAGTTTCATATTACAGAAGAGGGGTTTTTAGAACGAAGAGTATGGAGCAAAGTCATGAACTTCTTTTGCTCAAAAAGAACGGAATGTATGGAAGAGGGGTCAGCTAAACACATCTATACAGCCTTGCTCAGTAATTCCAGAAAAATTTTGGTCAAATTCCTTTCAAACCCCAAAATCATGGTGACAAAAAAATGACACCAGCAAACATAGTGGGGGGCTACCCAGGATCAAAGAGTATAAATACTTGAAGGTTCTACTAAGCAAGACAACAGATCAGCACAAGAACTACATACTAGATTCAACCTACAATCGATATTTTCTCATAAGGCAAAACAATTATAGATGGAGTGGTGAAGATGAACCTCTTTGCTTGGCAGAGTGATCTGTCATGCTAGCACTGCATGATTGGGGCAAGCTCATTATTTTCCTTGCACTTGTAACATCCCAAAGTTCAACCTGCGGATATTTTCTTTTTTGAAGTTACAGCATGAAAGCAGATGCAAAAAGTAAGTAAACAACACCAAAAGAATAGGAGTTTAACTTGCTGTATTGCATCAGGTCAACGAAACATTATTTCACATCAACCATTTCATATATAATTCATTGAGTTTGGAACTGACCTGAGAAGATTCTTGACCAGCGATTGCCATTATATTTTGTCCATAAGAGGCAATTCCTGGAAAATTATAATAAAGCCAATAATGAAGAGGCAACAAAGAGTTATCTGACACGTTTTCTTCACAATAGAGAATACAAGGTTATCTATTCTCTTCAAAAATGGCAGGATACTGAATTGGCGGCACCTAACCTTGTTCATATTCTTGATATCCCTCTACAGGATTTACACCATCTGGTCCTGTATTTTCTTCAATAACTACTCTTTGTGGCTCAACGTCACTAGTTGAGCAGCTCAATCCAGGTTGTGCACCATGTGTAGAACAGGAAGACTTAACCAGTGACATCTTGCAGAAATGGTATGTACTTGTTTTTATTGTAAATATGGGCCTCCTACAATAACCCAAGAAATCGAATTTACCTCCATAAAAATTCACATAAAGCATACTCCACATGAATCACAAAAAATGTTAAGTATGTATCCTTCCAGATTCCCTTGTCAACCTTATACGCTATTGGTTTACTTATGTGCTTCTCAACAAAAACTGAGAGTGTCACAAATCTAGAACATAAGGACTGAAAATATATAGGAAAGAGAATTCTTGGCTATAAAAATCACCTTGCTAATTTGTAGAACTTCTTCACAAATTTACCGCTATAGTTTACATATGAAGGTCATTACTACGTTTGTCATATTACTCAATGCAACATCGGTCTAAGAACAAAATAATGCCAAGTTCTTCAAAAGGCATATAGGATGTGACTTTCCACAAGCTATATGTACGGAGAAATAGGCTGTACTAGAACAATAAAAATTTAATGCCAATGAAATAGTAATATAGTAATCAGACTGGTATGCAGATCATGCTCGTTGTTTGTGAGGGCTTATACTAAGTTAAAAAATAATATAAATAGCATCATTAGTAAATCTGACCAACTATGAGGGTGCCAGAAAGAGGAACTGAACTCAAACTAACTAGGCATCAGAACTTAGGTGGGAAATGGGTGATTACAGAATACAGATTGTGGCCAACATTGAGACTGGCGGGGGGCTGGGGGTTAATTTGAGGGGAAGGGTTGGGGTTGATTGATAGGCTTAAACATAATGATAATTGTTGTGCATACAGAGATAGGAACTGGCTTGTAAATATTTCCCTTGATGGGTTGTATTCCTTTTTTAGCATTTGAAACATCCTTTGCATATGTCTATATGTGTGTTCTCCTTTCATTTCCATTGGTGAGAACCTATTTCCCATTTATCATGTCCTAACTTATGTTTAAGGTAAGCATGCATCAACTCCAACCCTTTGCAGCTTGTAGTAGGCCACATGTTGGTAGTCATACCGTGACAGCCCGGCTTCTTCAATCACCCAGCATTTGCAGGACCCATCCCTGCCCTGACTGTCAACACCGGAAACATAGATATTGATCAAAATACAATCACAACCATTGCAATGAATCAATGAGAAATAAACACTCTGCTCAAGATAAGTCGCATACTAAATCCTTCCATTTACATTCTACTGTGTGGTAAGATCGTCTAGCAATGAGAGGGGAAACCAGATGGATGGTTCAATGACTTCAATCAGACTTTTACCAAAGAAGTTCAATCCAACAAGGCTACATGTACAATACCAATCTTAGAAAGACATATTCTGTGGTTGTAGCTCAATCCTGAAATTTAACACTGACTCCACCATATTGCTCTGTACATAGCTATTACAAGTTTATATATCAGAAATACCTATGGGGACTTCTAATCTAACCAGGTGCAATCGCACCCTAGAATGATCTGATTTTTATCAGCGCATCTTACAAAGCCATATTCTGCGATTGTAGCTCAATTCTGAAATTTAACATCGACTCGACTATACTGCTCTGTATATAGCTAGTAAAAGTTTATATCAATAATATCTATTTGAGAATTTCTTATTTAACCAGGTGCAATTGCATCCTAGAATGATCTAAATTTTATCAGAAGCTCTTTCACAAATTCACCTCTATTCATCACCCACCTAATGATCTTGTTTCCAAGTCCGGTGCCAGCAGCGATAGAATACACCCCAGCAGATCCACCATGAGCCCTACAAAATCACACGCCGTCACATCACATCCGCCCTAAGCAATTCACCCGTAGCTGTGGACGCAGAAGCTACCAGACCGAGGAGACGGTACGGTGGCTCGCGGTGTCCCAAACCCTGAGCTCGCCATCAGCCGCGCTGGATGAGCAAAACCACAAACCAAGGGGCAACCATTAGACGCGCACAATCTCGCGCGTATGGTTCTACACACGACGAGACGCCGTGGAGAACCCGGGAGCGGTTTAGGGTTTGGGGATTAGGGGCAGTACCCGGAGAAGATGAGCGCGAGTGAGGGGTGGAAGCAGACGTCGTTGACGGCGGCGCGGTGGCCGCGGAGCACCGCGATGGGGTCCGGCGCGGGGCGGCGGTGCTGCTTCTCCGGGTAGGCCATGTCCGGTCCGGAGAACGAATAAGAAGGTTCTGGAAGCTTCCGATGGTGGCGACGAGCCGACGGAGGAACGAGTTCGGCGGGGAATGCTTTGCTGCGTTCTAAAATACTACTCACTCCGGTTTTCTTTTTTGACGCATTTAACTTTTTTATACGTCTTTAATCATTCGTCTTATTTAAAAATTTAATACACAGATGTAAAAAATAAGACATATTTAAAATACCTCTATTGATAAAACAAATCACAACAAAATAAATGATATTAACAAAAAATAATTTAAATAAAACGAATGGTTAAAAGGGTGTCAAAAAGTCAAAGACGTGAAACAAAAAAACGGAAGTAGTGATAGTGTTAATATTGAGACAACCTTCAATCAGAGATGACCAAAGAGATGGCTATACCAAACGGGTCTTCAAATGGTCTTATATTAGGGCATGTTTGGATTGCCGCCACCGCGCACCGTGCTTAGAGTTGACGAACCGTGAACCAGGGTGAGCCGTCGCAAGCGTTGGTGAGATTCGACGAAGAAAACGAACACACGTGCCAACGCTCGCCTCGACTTTACTGTGCGCGGGCGAGGATGCGATTTCGTCGGCAAGCCGACGGAAGGTGTGCATCAAAACGAACGTCTAATTCCCACGGCGAGCCAACGGTTGGCATGGCGCGCGACGAATGTAATCCAAACAAGCCCTTAGAATGGTCAACCAGCCTTCAAATGATCTTTTTGATATATATTATATGGATGGTTTTCATATGCCCAATCTAAGTAGTTTAAAAGATTTGGTCCAAGTATGTCTTGTTGCATTTATATTGCCTTTTTCAGTATATTTTTAAAAAAATCTTTCCAAAATCTTTCGAGTGTTTGTCAATATATTCATTCAGGAGAGATTGTGAGACCATGCGGAGGTCACCTTATGTGATGAACATATATATTAACAACAAATTTGATTGCTAAAATGGATTTTATAAGTTGGATTTGAATTGTATTTCAAATGTTTTTGGGTGTGTTGTTCGAAGACCATCGGACCGTGTCTGTGAGGTTGCCTAGCGACTTGATCCCCACTCTCTTTGGAATTTGTGCATGAGACTTGTTTATAGATTATTATGAACTAATCATGTAGGTGGTAAAGGTAAGTTGTATTGGATGGACTAATATCCGTAAGACATGTCAAGGTGGAAAGAGGTTGGCAATGTGTCAAGACACGAACTAGCGATTTTGGGGTGCAGAACATGAGGAAGTTGCATGGACATTCGGATTTGGACTTGGGATATCAAAGATGGTGATGATGACGTGGATGACAAACTTAGCCGGCGTGAGGATCCGTGGCTCGGTATGCAATCGGGGACGACGGGAACTTAGCTACTAAGTCAGAAATTGGCTGCATATGGTGTGTAGGGCCATGTAAAGGAATATGTTGGGAACATTTCATGGGATACATGGAACATATTCATGTGGTCATGTGTTGTAAAGAGTGAACAAATCTCAGCTATCCATGCATCATCTAAAGGTGGCCGAGTGGTGAAGAACTGCCTTTGATGCATGGAGGCGCTAGTCTCAAGTGGGAGCCTGCTTTTCTGAGGAGCAGAGAATTGTCTCAATGAGGAATAGGAGGAGGCTCCAAACCTCGAGAAAAAAAAAATCATTTTCAGCAATTTTGCTTCCGCATGTTGTTTACTCTGTGTTGTTGCTTAGAATAGGTTCTCTTAGTTAATTGATTCGCTAAACTTGACATAAATCCAAACTTGAACCAAAAAGTTCAAATTTTGCCAATACAACCCCTCTAGGTCCAGTAGATCCTTTTACTCCTCCCACCCGAGCTAGCCGCTACTTGGTCGCACCGTTGCCGGTGACCACCTTCCCGGTTGGTCGGCAACCACGCTAGCTCGCACCTCACGCGCCGCGTTGGCCCACGCTGAGCTACGCTCACATGTGGAGACCATAGCTAGGTTGTGTCGCTGCGGTTGCACATCGGACAGGTGGATGGTGGCTAGCGACGTCACGGTCGGCTCGGGAGAGAGGAGCAGGAATAAGAGAGGAGGAAGAAGTATCTGATCGTTTTTTCTAGAAAATTATAGGGGATTTTTTGCAAAAATACTTTTTGGGGCTAGGTAGAGCTAAAGTATGGATCTCGATGTGAATCATGTGATCGTGAAGGTGATTGGAACCCAGTTAGCTTGAGAAATCCCATTCTCAAAAACCTAAATAAGAAAGCAATGCAAATAAACAAGAAGTGCCTTTATAATGTAGGAACTCTTGTGCATTTTTAGCAATTCATCCCATTCGAGGTGCTTCATCATTATAGTAGGTGTTTGGAGATTGTTGTTGAGAAAGTGAATAATGATGGGTGGAAAGGTAGGTTCACGAGGCAAACATAGTTAGTGTTGTTCTAACCACCGTGAGACACCGTAGGTTGTAGGAGCAACAACAAGGCAACTTGTGTGAGGCCCCAACTATTCTTGGATGGGTAGCAACATGCAAGCACTTGGAAACAACACAATAATAAGTAAGTAGACAGGCAAATAGTGTTGGAAAGCCAGGAGGTGAACAACGATGGGGTGATGAATTTGTTGGAATTGTGGTAATGAATGTTAAGAGACAAAAGTTAGACAACCCTAGAAGAATAGAAAACAATGACAGGCCGCAAATCTGGCCAGATCGACACGAATACCCTAATGCCTCGTCACATGATGCATCAATCTTAATTAATTAACACTAAAACCCATATGAAAAACTCTTAGAGGTGTTGGCCCTAAAATAACTACCTTGTTTTTTTTCAGATCAACAGCTTAATGACTTATCTATATTTTGAAAAAAAACATATGATTTGAGTTTCTTTAGTTTTTTTCGCTATTTTGAAAGTGGGTCCTAATGTTTTAAAAAGAGAAAATTGCAAGAAAGCAATGCAAATAAACAAGAAGCGCCTTTATAATGTAGGAACTCTTGTGCATTTTCAGCAATTCATCCCATTCGAGGTGCTTCATCATTATAGCAGGTGTTTGGAGATTGTTGTTGATAAAGTGAAATAATGATGGATGGAAAGGTATGTTCACGAGGCAAGCATAGTTAGAGCATCTCCAATGGTGCCATATCAGCTAGCTATAAGGATTCCAACTCAGCCTTTTGCTTATGTGGAGGAGAGAATGAGGGTGTGCTAGCTACTAACTTGCAGCTAGTCTATAACTGATTCCAATGCACCTACTATCTATTACATGTGGACCCATATTCAATATTATAGTTAATGTTATAGCTAGTTTCATTGGAGAAGCCAACTATATGTTATCTAGAGATGACATGGCACTTGTTTATAGCTAGCAGCTAGCTGCACCATTGAAGATGCTCTTAGTGTTGTACTGGCCACCATGAGACACCATCAGTCGTAGGAGCAACAACAGGGCAACTTGTGTGAGGCCTCAACTATTCTTGGATGGGTAGTAACATGCAAGCACTTGGAAACAACACAATAGTAAGTAAGTGGACAGACGAATAGTGTTGGAAAACCAAGAGGAGAACAATGATGGGGTGATGAATTTGTTGGAATTGTGGTAATGAATACAAAAGTTAGACAACCCTAGAAGAATAGAAAACAATGTCAGGTCACAAATCTGGCCAGATCAGCACGAATACCCTAATCCCTCGTCACAAGATGCATTAATCTTAATTAATTATCACTAAAACCCATATGGAAAACTCTTAGAGGTGTTGGCCCTAAAATAACTAACTGTTATTTTCAGCTCAACAGCTTAACGACTTGTCTACGTTTTGAAAAAGCATATTATTTGAGTTTATTTAGTTCGTTATTTAGTTTTTTTTCGCTGTTTTGAAAGTGGGTCCTAACGTTTTAAAAATCAAGTTAAACAAAAATGGATCTGAATCTCGAGACTATCTAAAGAAACTCTGTAAATTTAGTCATTTCAGCCGTTCATACATTCAGATTAGCTCAAAAAAATAGGATCTAAATACCTAAATAAGTCCCATCCTTCTTAACACCATGGGAGGGCGACATCAATATTTCCGTACACATGGCTGATCCAACTGCCGCGATCTAAAAGTAGACCGCAAGACTACCCGAGAGAGAGAAAAAAACCGGAAGCAACCAATTGACCAATTACGCACTTAATTAAGTCTAATTTAGTTAAGGCCCCGCGTGAGAGAGACGAGCAAGCGCCATGCATATAAACGGCTCACATAAGCGCCGCGCCTCCATTTCCCCTCGCCTCCTCCATTGCCACCTCTTCCGCTCACTGATATCCTCCTCTGCAAAGATCTCCAAAAAAAAAAAATCTTGATTTGTTGACCCCTGCGTCAAGAGATTTCCTTCTCCCTCTGCGCAAGATCGCGCGATTTGTGTTGGATCCGCGAGGAGGAGCCCCGTGCCGCCATTGCTGGTCTGGCTCCGGGTTTCGTCTGTTCTTGGGTCGGGGTTCGCCTATTCTTGGGTCGGGTGTTCATGCAGTTTGGCTAAGATGGGCGGGATTCTTGCTGGATTTGATCGGTCTGGAGCCTAATTTCCCTTTGGCGAGGAGGGAGGCTCTGTCCAATCTGTGTTCTTGTGGTCAGATTGATTGATCTCGGCTTGTGCTGCCTCCCAAGAATCTCCCAAAATTTCGTCGTCGTGCTGTTCTTCCGCAAGATAATCGCTCACAATTTGCTGCTTTGGCGTCGGTAAAAATCTAATATTTTATCCCACCAAATCACCCACCACCACCAAAATCCAATCTCCACCTGCGCTGCATTCGCAGGGGAGCGGCTTGCATTCCTCGAATCCTGCGGTTGGTGGTCGAAATCTCCCGGCTTGCCGCGGCCTCGCCGGAGATGACATCGCCGGCGGCGGCGACGCCGCGCGCCTCGCCGTTCGCTCTGTCCGTGCTCCTGCTCGTCTCCATCCCGGCCGTCTTCCTCCTCGCGCCGCGCCTGCTCCCGCCCAGGACCCTCCCGGCCATACCGGACGCCGACGAGGCCGACGACCTCGCCCTCTTCCGCCGCGCCATCCTGTCCTCCTTCTCCGCCAAGCCGCCGCCGCCGCCCAGCTCCGTCGCGTACTACTTCTTCCGCCGCCGCCCCGCGCCCAAGGTCGCCTTCCTCTTCCTCACCAACTCCGACCTCGCCTTCTCGCCGCTCTGGGAGAAGTTCTTCCGCGGGCACCACCACCTCCTCAACCTCTACGTCCACGCCGACCCCTACTCCGTCCTCGAGCTGCCCCCCACGCCCTCCTTCCGCGGCCGCTTCGTCCCGGCCAAGCCCACGCAGCGCGCCTCCCCGACGCTCATCTCCGCCGCTCGCCGCCTCCTCGCCACGGCGCTCCTCGACGACCCGCACAACCACTTCTTCGCGCTGCTGTCGCAGTCCTGCATCCCGCTCCACCCGTTCCCCACATTCTACAACACACTCCTCTCTGACAACGCGGGCCCCAATGGCCACCACCGCAGCTTCATAGAGATTATGGACAATGCCTCCACACTCCATGATAGGTACTGTATTAATTTTTCCTCCCCACACAACAAGGAGAGGCTCGCTATTCCTTTTTTTCCGATATTTTATATAGGTTTTCTAAAGATCTCTTTTTTATAATAATTTTTAGCCTTTTCAACCACTTTTAAACAGATCAAAATTTTCAACTACAATAAAAAAAATAAAACTAAACAAGAAATTAGAGAAGCCCTCTATATCAATGAAAAAAGCAATATTTACAAGCGGCCAAAGACCAAAAGCACATTATGAATCATGTAAAGAACTAAGCCCATTTCTCACATAATCTCTCATGCCAAGCTTCAATCTCATGATAGGTATTACGCCAGAGGCGATGATGTGATGCTTCCAGAGGTGCCATACGGCCAGTTTCGAGCTGGATCGCAGTTCTTTGTGCTGACCAGGACTCATGCCGCCATGGTTGTGAGAGACATGCGGCTGTGGAAGAAGTTCAAGCTGCCTTGCCTGATCAAGCGCAGGGACTCATGCTACCCGGAGGAGCACTACTTCCCAACGCTGCTGGATATGCAGGACCACGAGGGCTGCACAAGGTATACCCTGACAAGGGTGAACTGGACGGATTCCATGGACGGGCACCCACACATGTACTGGCCCTGGGAGGTATCGGCGAACCTGATCAGGGAGCTGAGGAAGTCGAATGGAACATACTCGTACATGTTTGCTCGCAAGTTTGCCCCCGAGTGCCTTGAGCCACTGATGGAGATCGCGGATTCTGTCATTCTACGTGACTAGGACCGTGGCATCTCCCAATTTGGCGGTGAGGTATGGGGATGCATGCGCTATGGTGAGGACGAAAGAACTAAGCTTGATTCTTCTTAGTGTTGTTGTTGGAGGGAACTGTCTCTGAATGGAGTGTAAATAGTACGAAATGCGGGAGTTTTTAGGTTGCTCTGTGATTTGTATGCTTAACGGTTACATAATAAAGTGGCATACTACTGCATAAGGTTGTTGTTGTGTATGTTTAATACAATACTTTTTTATCATAACCAAGACTTAGGTCCTGTTCTTTTGAGCGGATCTGAATGGCTGAATAGCTGAACGACCGAAATGACTGAACTTCGAGAGCTTCTCGAGGTAGTCTCGAGATTTAGATCCATTTTGTTTAACTTGCTTTTTAAAGCGTTAGAGCATGCCCAGCACGCTCGGCATCATCGGCCGGCGTCAGGCAGCTGATGCGCCAGCAGCGCAGCGCCCGCCCGCCCGGCTGCTCGCATGTGTCTGTGAATTTTGAATCAGACGCGCGCGCGATGTGCTGAATTAGTGATGCTACAGTGCTTTACAGGGTGTGCTGTGGATGCTCTTAGGACACACCATGAAAGCAGAAAAAACAGACTAAAAAAACTCAAAGCATATGTTTTTTCAAAACATATATAAGTTATTAAGCTGTTAAGCTGAAAAGAGCTGGGCCTTATTTGATGGCCATCTATCCAGCGAGTTGGGCCGGTACAATGGCAGGCCCAAAAGGCCCACCATCCCCGCCGAAGCGATACGCCCACTCCAGACTCCGCCTTGTGCTCACCTGATGACCTTCCCACCCACCTCCATCGCTGTCACCCACGAGCTACGAGCCCTCTGCTCGACGCACCGCCTCCCTCTTCAAACCAAAGAGGGAAAGCTGCTGCTCTCCAGCCGCCTCAGTCCACCTACGAGCCCGCGAATCTCGCTGCCATGGCCGCCGCCGCGCCGCCGCCGCCGCGGGCGCTGCTCGCGCTGGCGCTCGCCGCCGCCCTGGCGTCGCTGGCGGCGGGGGACAGCAACGGGGTGTACGAGCCGTGCAGCGACGCGCGGATCCAGCGCGGGGACGGGTTCACCTTCGGGATCGCCTTCGCGGGCTACAGCGCCTTCTTCGCCGGCGCCACCCAGTTCTCCCCCTGCGACCGCCGCCTCAACCTCGCCTCCTCTGCCCAGCTCTCCGTCTTCCGCCCCAAGGTCGACGAGATCTCCCTCCTCACCATCAACACCACCACAGGCTTCAACCCCGTAAGCCATCACTCTCTTCCCCCGTCTCCCAATCTCCCTTCCCCCGCGTGTATTCATGGCCGATTACTTGATTTGGTTTGGTTCTCTCCATTTGCTCGGGCTATGCAAGTTTGGTGGATCCGGAGGAGCTAGCTAGAGCATGCTTGTGGAAATGTGAGAGTATCTGGAGATCGGTTTGTCTGGTCCCGCTGGTGTTCTTGGTTTGTTCTGAGTTTGGGTAGCATGGGCTAGTGGATCCTGGCACTTCATGTGCCCCCCACCATTTGGTTGTTGCTGGGACTAGCCTGAATTGGTGGAATGTTCCAAGGATGCAATGTGCAAATGCTTGAGTACTGAGTAGGATGTTGCTATAATGCACATTTTAACGTGATTACCCTCACTCACATGAGATCCTGCCATTCTAATTGTCCAGTGGAGCAGACCACATCAATATGTAGAGAGCCAGGGTCCGGGTTATATGTTGTTGCGTGAGCACGCTCTGAATGTTTGTTCTGGGTAATAGAACTAGTTACATGACTTTCTGTTTAATAGTTTACTAGAAATAAGTAACATTTATTTATCACCTAGCCCTCCACCTCAAACATAATCCTTCTTTTCCATCTTCTTGAATCCTTCCTGCAACACACTACCTCTTGATGTCACTGATAGTCCCAGTGTTGATCCAATTATTTCACAATCTCAAGCACGGAAGTGAATTTTCTTGAATTATTTTTTGTCAGGTTTTTTATGCGCAGAATTTCGTGCTACTGTTACCGTTTTTGATCCAATGTGTATCTAAAGTGCAGTAATGTTGTTAGAAATGAAACAAAGTTACCTAGGAATGTTTATGGATGCACTTTAGGTCCATTGTTATATGCACTATGCAGGGGGCTTAGCGAATGTGCTGGGCTTAAATGGAGGAAATATCCCTTAGCTGATGTTGTTTTCTTCTCCCAAATCAATTTACTTGTCAATATAGCTTGATTATCAGATAAATTAACTGTACTATTTGATTCTGTTTAATCACAAACGATCATGGTTTGTAGGAAATATCTTTACATAGCACATTTGTTCTCTTTGGTACATCTTGAATAATGCTCATAGTTCATGTAAGGCAACATATGAATATGCTGCATTTTCTGTTGTTATCACACTGTGTTGTGGTAAAGACAACATTTAAATTATTACAGTGTATCAGGCTTGTTTGATAACAAGATGTATATGGATGGAAATGTAATATTCGATTCACTGTTTCTAATTGGAGACAACAAGATGCATAGCTTGTTTCAAGAATCAAAAACTATGTTACAGAGTGCCACTGCCAACTTGGCAGCAGACACCTGGGACACTTTTAGATTTGGCAGGAACCAGGACAGCAGCTTGTCACTTTTTGCTAATCAGCTTTCTTTAGTTTGTACTTTGTTGTGAGGAGATGCTGTGCCATGTGTGTGAAAACTTTCATATTGTGCATGTGCTGAGCTATGATGTCCACGTGTTTCTTGGAAAAAATCATTCTGGAAAAATAACTCTGTTTTAAGCATTAACAGCATGTTCACAATAGCTTGAGCTTATTTATTCAGCCAGCTCATCTATTCAGCCCTACACACAACCAGGATAAGTTGGCTGAATAAATAAGCTCAAGCCACTATGGCTAGCATGCTCTTATTTATGTGGAACCAACTTCTTAAGATGCTAAATCACTGCACATATTTTTAGAAGAGCAAATTGCTCCATATGGCCATGAATTTACATGCGGGTCTCAGTTTGATCCCCTGAATTTGATATTTCACTTGTATGTGCCAACGAATGTTATAATCCCACTCTGCTGGTAATTAAAAATGATATGGCATCTTAGCTTAATCTAGATCATAATTTTACAATGCGATCATTATTATATTGCAATTTAGCATTACTGGGAGGTTCATATATTTAGATTTGAAGCAAGTTTATGCATGTCATTGAATGATTTCCACAAGTTCCTCTTTGATCCTAATCAGCAACTCCATGGTCAAACTTTGCCCTAAATTTGTCCAAACTCCAAAGTGCCATATAATCATATAAGGTCTCATTTATACCTATAAAGTCAAAGATAAGTTAGATAAGGCGAAAAAAGTGAGGCCTAAGTTGCTATTGACTTCTGCACCGTACAATGACGCAAAGATGAACTAAGCGCTCTGGCTTCTCAAAGTTCTCGAAACCAAAGTTCACTGGAGTTTGAGAAGCCAGAAGTGGCTTTAAACCGTTCCAAACAAAGCCATCACCCAGTAGTTGCTAATTGAGTGCTCTTTGAACCTCTATTTTTACATTTATACAAGTTTATGGACTTAAACACACAACTCTCAAGTTCAGATATCTGTATGACATTTTTGTTCGAGTTTCTTGTATGGCGAGCTTTACTCTTATTAGAAAATAGTTTCACCTTTTAAACCTTTTGGAACCATGCTGTGCCAAAGCAAGAAGGTAAGCTTCGGATTTGAGAATTCAACCACAATATATCACATATCAAGAAACCATGGCTAAACTTCTGATTTACATATGTCCATAGCTGTATTTCAAAGAAAGGCCTCACACAATTGTGGGATGAGATAAGCTTGAAAATGCCTTTATATAAGCCCAAAGCTTTTGTGCAAAATGTTGGTCCATTGAGATTTACTTTTAAAGAGTACATATTGGTTAGATTATTTAAATCTAATGGGAATTTAACTTGTGTCTGGCCATATGTACTGTGCTTACTGCAACAATTCATTTTTCTGGCAGAAATTCTAATCCACAATGTCAGAGTAGGATCTAATGTAGACTACCTAGTGCATCTGACAATAACCGACTAGCCACCCATAAATTACCAAGATTAGTTTTTCTGGTCTATCCCATTTTCAGTGCTTTGCTTAACAACTCTGAAAATGTCTCAGTCTTGTTCATAAAAATAAGTTATGGGAACTTTTAATAGCATGCCCTATTGATATATATGTAAATACGTGACTGGTAGCATTGAACTTATTAATTTGTTGATCGTCATTACGTTGTAAAGTTATTGGTGATATACTTAGAATTCTTTTTTGTAGCCATTATATTAGATTTGCGAATGTCTTAGTATGGTTAGAAGCTCAAATCGAAACAAAAAATGCTTGTGCGTTATAAATTGTTTACATTTTTAAATAGCACAAAAATTAAAAGAGAAACAGTTGTTTCTTTATTTTCTTCACTTTAATTGATATTGTGTAATTATCCATCAAGTCTATGCTGTAATGGATTATGGATCACTGGTTAAGTGGTTAGTGCTCAGTCATGCATGGTCAAATCATGCATCTAATGATGGTATCATTATATGACCAACACTTTTGTGTGTTTTCTAGGCCTCAGCTGGTGGGTTCATGGTAGCATTTGCTGGTAGGAAGTATGCAGCCAGATCTGCTCCAATCTTTGTCTCAAATTCTTCGTTTACAGTGTCCAGCTTCACCCTGGTATGGAACAAATGTAACGATGCTCCATCATCTATGAACTTACAACCAAGAAATATTCTGAATGTTCTTGCAATTTCATGATGCTTCTCTAGGTTCTTGAGTTCAATAAAGGCAGGCTTCAAAACTTGCACTGGAAAAAGGATGGCTGTGGTGCTTGCTCAGGTAAATCAAACTTTGTTTGCCTCGGCAAGCAAACATGCGCCATCAGAACACAAACCTGCAAGACCCAGGGGCCTGTTGACTGCAGCATTGGCATCCAACTGGCCTTCTCAGGCACTGATAAGCATGAGTCAGTTCTAAACTCATGGTATGAGGTCTCCAACCTTCGACAATACTCCCTCTACGGGCTGTACTCAAACCTGAAGGACACCCTGAGTGGCCAGTTCAACAAATTCTTTTGAGCTTTCATCGTAGCAGATGTTTATATTCTCTTGGCACTACTCTGGAACTCCCTGCTGTTGTACTTATGGCTCTTTAGGTTTGTCCGGCAGGTTACTTGTATCCAAACTGATTCTGGCTTGTGCGAAAAGCTCAACAATATTGTACCCTGAGTCATTTTCGACGAGTACTTCTCCCATTGCTATTTGGTTTTAACTTTTATCATATGTTGAGTTGCTGACGGTGATGTATTGATGTCTTGTACCCTGGAAATCTTGTCCAGTTTGCATAGTTGTAAAGGATTAGCTGAGGGCATATGTCGTTCGCTTGTATCTTCCTCGGAATGAGATCCTCTGTAGTCACACCGCGTCACTGACGCGTGGGACCGGGCCCACGCGTCAGTGACGACTGCACGGTGAAGTCG
Source organism: Raddia distichophylla (assembly GCA_005191435.1). NCBI lineage: Eukaryota > Viridiplantae > Streptophyta > Magnoliopsida > Poales > Poaceae > Raddia > Raddia distichophylla. The sequence goes on along the minus strand of SPJY01029059.1, from coordinate 1,858,802 downwards.
ACTGCAGAGGAATCGTTCGCCTCTTCCTCCAGTTACCTCGAGGCTCTTGACTTTTGCCTAAGTTTCTGACGTGTGATCTGTATTTTCTCCATCTTAGTGGGTTTCTGACTATTCAATAATACAAAATGTTATTGCTCGGTTGTTTATGAATTCATGTCGCTCAAAATAGTTATCCAGGTTAACCACGAGTTACGACCCTTTTGGGAAAGGAGGGCTTTTTATATAGAGAAAATACTGTGCATGCTATTGGTTTAAATTACAATGTCATCTGTGTCATAACAAAATCACTGTTATCTTATATGCCATGTAATTCGTTTTTATTGTTTTCTATGCCATTTTGTTAGTTGATACCGTTATAACTTAATATAATGCCCATATTGCCCCTACTAACACATTGAGTTAGACCAAATTTTGAAATCTAATTTTGTTAAAAAATTAGAAGATTTAAAATTTCAAAATTTGGGCAGATAAAATTTGGCCAAAATTTTAAAAATGTAGTCAAATTTCTAGATTCAAACTTTGGCCAGGTTTCAAATTTTTTAAAATTTGCTCCAATTTCAAAATTCAGATTTGGTCAATTATAAATTTTAAAATATGACCAGGTTTCAAAACATTTGAAATTTAGTTAGATTTCACATTTAAAATTTCAATCAGATTTTTGAATATTTTTATCTGTTAGATTTCATAATTTCTTAGATTTCAAATTTTCCAGATTCGATCGAATTATAAAAATTGTAAATTTGATAGGATTTTAAACTTTAAAATTTAGTCAATTTTCTAATTTTATGGGATTAGGAAACCAGAGGCAAAAGGATCATTTTATAGGCCAAAAATGCTTTGATCGACCGAATCTGGATAATAATGACATAGAAGACAATAAAAAGCGATTGTAAGGACATACACAAAACAAACAACTTTACAATGATATATATAGACATGAAAAAATGTCGCTTTTTTATACCAGCTATACAATCTCTTGCAACTTTACAATGATATATATAGGCATGAAATTTCACCTGTTAAATGATCGTTGCAACTTTTGAAATCTCTCTTTCAGATGTTTGTTGCGAGTTACAATCGAAAATCTGCTGAAATTTCTACCTTTAAAGGAGCGTCGCAATCGCAAGTTGCAACAGACGAGACAGTTTAAAATTCCAAAAAAGAGTCGAGCCGGCCAAAGGTTCCAAAGGGAGAAATCGATCTGGCTCCCTTGTGGCAAGTGACACAGACAGACGGGGCGAGAAACATCAGTGTGATGATAAATTTTGGAGCAGGACTGCAGGAGGGCACCCGCAATGCATGGATTCTTTTCCCCTTAAGAACATCCCCAGCCGTCCCTCTATAATATTGTACCAGATATAGAAAAGTTGTTAGAGGAAAGAAATCTTTTAGAGTGTGTGGGCATTGTTAAGCCCTAATTTTTATTAGTGGCATTGATGTCAAAATTATTTAATATTAAGTGCTAGGGGATTATTGGATTTCTCGGAACCCTAACGAAGACTCGGCTTCTCGTAAAACCCTAATTTGAAGCCTCGACAAATTTGTGAGCTGCTCCAAGATTCTAAGTGCGTGACCGGACGAGAGATGAAGTCACGTGTAGTTTAGGAGTAGTTAGGTTTTTAATTTCTGTTTTGTCGGATTTCAAAAGGAGTTTGAATATCTCGGATCATGCAGGATCGTTGCTACTTCTTGAAAATCGGTTTTCGCAGTCCACCTCTTGTAAAAATACCTAAAAATATCCTTGTGAGATTTCTAGAGTGAAAAGTAACCCACCTCAACTCTCCCTCACCTTCGAGCACTTTTTCTTAGAAAATATCCTTCGTCGGACAGCGTCTGGAAACCACCGGACAGCGTCCGACCAGAAATAGAGCGAATTTTGTACTCTGTCGGACGGCGTCCGGTTGTGACCGGACGGCGTCCAATGAGGTTAAAGTCTGAGCCATTTTGCTTATCGGACGGCGTCTGGGAGAAAATGGCTAGCGTCCGGTAACATTTTTTTTGTGAGCATCTCACTGTCGGACGGCGTCCGGTCATTACCGGACGGCGTCCGCTTGTTACTTTTGAAGACGGCATCCTTCGTGGAGGCGTGGGCTTGGGAGTAGGCCTTGGCGTGTGGCTACTCTCGAGTCGGTGTACGGGTGACGGAGTCCACCTCGCCGGAGTGGCGGAACGACTACCGGGGAGTAAGTGAGCGTTAGGCTCGAGAGCGAGCCGGTCCTTGTGCGCAAGGGGTAGCCTCAATGGAGAGTAGGAGTTGCGGCTCCGAACTTCGGTGAAACAAATATCGTGTCGCTCTCTCTCATTTACTTTCCGCACTTATTTCCCTTGCATTGTTCGAAATGAATTGTGATGCCATGTCTTAGTTTTCATACTCTTGTTTATCGCTTCCGCTTGCTTGATAATTGAAATTTGGATTGGGCCACTCTTAATTTGATGCTTAAATCAACAATAACCGAAAAAGTTTTAAAATTTGTCCATTCACCCCTCCTCTAGGCCTTAGGATCCTCTTTTAGAGTGAAATGTAAATTGTGAAGAAATTTTAAAGAAATGGATAGAGGGGACGCTGATAGTGTTTAGAGGGAAGATATAGAGAAGTTGTTGCTCTAAGCATATTCACACAAAACGACGGTACGCGCAATTACACAAACCTTCATATACATATTCCTATACAAATTGTATCCGTAGTTAACTTATACTTTATCCTCTATATGCGTGAGTCCAAAATAAATAACGCAATGCTCTTAGTAGGAATTTCTTATTATTTATTTTCTTTATTTTAAAATATAGACCATATCTTGTATAATAAACTACCATATTCTTTTATTAGTTATTCTCCGCCTTAAACAATTCATTCTACGGTTACTCTACGTGTAGTTATAGAAACAACTAATGTAATCTCATCAATAGTGCTGTAAGGGCGAATGTTTTTAATCTCGGTTTGATAAGTAGACAATAATTTAACCATAATACTAAACAATACTATGTGGGAGAGGCTTGATGGCAGTCGACTGGACACGCCTAAAAAAGTGTTAATGGTTGTTCATTGATTGCGTCAGGTGGCGCTTTTTGGTCGTGCCACACGGTGCTCTCTCGTTGCGTCATATCGGCCACAGGGGAATATATCAAAAAAATTAAAATTTTAGAAGTTAACAAATGGAAGCAGCACTCGTGGGCAATTCACTCAAACAGTCGCTACCTGAATATTCATGCTGTAACGCCCGATGCGCGATCTGTCTGTCCATTTGCATGTTTGTCAGTTAGACATCGATGAAAGGAAAAGAAAAAACTCGACTCGCATTGCTATTTGGTTGCTCGCCTATCACGTTCCTTTCTCCAGCCTGACCCTAAACCTCCTGCTCTGATTTCTGAAGGTCCGTCCATTTGTTTCCTGGGACAGAGATTAATTTGTCAGGATGTTTTGCAGAACCATTAAGAATTTCAGATGTTCCAAAGCTAGTGCACGAGGTTTACACCTGATAACGGCTGTTGCCTGTTGCATTGCATCACAGTACGTTTGCTGCTTTGATCAGTTGGCCCGGATGCAATACAATGGACGACGAGATACATGTACATCACTTCAGGAAATGCTGGCTTGCCATGTTATTTGGCAAGCCTTGAAGGTATCATATTCCTGTCCCGGCTTCTTGGCTTCGTTGTCAGCTGGTAGTAATGGACCAGTACTAGATAGATCATATAATATTAAGAAGAATTATCTGAACAGCATTGCATGGAAAAGATGCACAGCTCACTAAAGCTGAAGCCAAAGGGAATCGAATTTTGTGTCATAGAAAAGAAGCAAAAGATGCATAAATTTGCACTACGAGAGGACAGAGTTGTCATGGGGTGAACCAGACCTAAAGATCCTGAAACTTTTGCCAGAGTGGAGCACCTGAAGGTTCTTACTACTAGTTAACTAGTACTTAGAAACATGAAGTAGTAGTGAAAGTTGTCTGAATTCAACACCTTGGAATCTGAGTGCTCAGTATTGCCACAAAAAAAAAATTTTGGGTAGCAACACAAGAAGCTGCAAAGGTGAATACGAGGGTGTTAAAAATAGGAAGAGGATAAGGTGATGAATGATTATGATGCCAGGGTGGGGAAGAGGCAGGGGAAAAGAGGGGTGGCCACTCATCAGAGCAGCAGCACTGTGAAAAGATTTCAGTGCCACATCAGAGAAGATTTTCAGTGCATGCAGCATCAGGGCTCGCAGCTGAGCTGGACTTCCAAGTAGTGCTTGCTTGTGTTTGGTTTTGCTGTGGCTGTTGCGTAGATTAATTACTAATGTGATTGGCCATCTATGTTCTGTTTTTTTCACTATGATACGATACATACTCAAATTGATATCTGTGTCTTTGTAAAGTGTGAACATCGACCCCTGAGTGTTCTCCCTAGGCGACTCGCAGGGCAACAGGGGTGGACGCAGAAAAAAATAATAGAAGGGGCTAACGTTTAGCTTAAGGCCCAAGTCTAAAGTTTAGCCTCTTTTTTCCCTCCTATTTTACACTAAAAATAGTAGGTGTCTAAGGTGGGGACTCTACTGTCATAAACAGCGTAGGTGGGGATAAAGGCCCCCGACCCGATGCTAGATCCACCCTTAAGGGCGACCGACTCCTCTGTCACCTTCGTTCCCCGCTCCTTCCCCCTCCCTCTTCCTTCCTCCTAGGCATCTCCCTGGCTGCCGGTCCCCAGATGACGCATTGTGGCGGCCAGATCGGGCGTCACGGTGGTCGGATCCAACGTCGCACGATCGGATTTGGCGAGTGGTGTCCGAGGCGGCGGTTGGCATCCCAGCGGTTTTGTTCTCCCCCGATGGTGCAGTGTGGTGTGACAACCTGTTCCACCGTCCATCGTGCAGGGATGCTCCATACCGAGCGTTGATTGTGGCCGACTGGCGGAGTTGGCCCTGCTGTCGTCTTATCCTTCCAGCAGTGTGGTGACTGGATTTGTTCGGACGACGCTTGTGCTGAGCGGCAGGTCAACAGTGAGCGTCCACGTGCACGGGTGCATGACCGCTTCTACGGGCTGCGGGGCTAGGTCCTAGTAGCAGCGGTCGGCTAGGTGGCATGGGGCCTATCCAGGTCGATCCTCTGGCCTTGCAGTAGTTCTTTGTGACCGTCATCCCTCCCCTTTGTCACGGAGCATCCTCCTTCGTGGGGTGCTTGGTGGTCTTATGGCGTTTGAGGTTTGGCGGTTTGAGCAGCTACTCATCGGGTCCGCAACGGCATGTTGCATGTCTTAATGACTTTGGGCTTCGTTGTTCCCCCTTGAAGGCATGGCGGCTTAGGGGGTGAAGATGCTTCGACAGAAGCCCGACCTATCTTACTGGGTCGGCGATGGCGATGCTTTTGGTGTTATTCCCTCCTTGGAGGTCTCATCGTGTTGCTCCTCCCTGGTTGGTTTTCTAGGTCGGCAATGGCGGTGCTTTTGGTGTTATTCCCTCCTTGGAGGTCTCATCGTGTTGCTCCTCCCTGGTTAGGTGAAAACCTAGTCTACACTGCTGGTGAGCGTTGGCGGCGACCGCTAAGTTGTCGCTTCCTTGTTGAAAGATTCGTCGTTTTCTCCATGCCAGGGGGCTCTGTTAGGATGCCGTTGAGTTTGCTTGGCTGTCGCGGTTAGATTGATGGGCATCATCTAGTTGGCCGCCAGCAGTTGGTGGCATTCTTTCCCTATGAAGATTCCTCTAGTTCTTGTCGTCCCTCCTGTATCGTCCTTACGCCTCAAGTGCCAGTTGTTGGTGGCGTCCTCGATGGTCACTGCTGCTCCGTCATAGCCCCTTGCTTTTCCTATCTCTTGGAGAGGTTGCGGCTTGAGCCATGTGCTCCCACTCCTTTCCTTTCCTTTGTGAGGAGTGGCGGCCTGGTTGGGATGTGCGCCCCGCTCTTTGGGGTGCAAGGCTACTTTTGAAGCGTGGTGCGCCATCACAGAGGTCCTTTGTGGCTATCGTCATCCACTCTTCTTCTCCTTGGCAACTTGGTGTTTGAGATGTGCGTTCAAGCTTCGGACAAGTATCTCGTTTGACGTTGGTGGCTGGCGTCAGCTCTAGTGGCGTCCGATAGGGGGCGGTGCATGCGCCCGATAGCGGGGCGGCTGGAGTTTTGTGCTAGCTTTGTGCACCGTTTGGCCGGTTCCCTAAGCTAAGCTTCATGGGCTCTTTAAGTGTCTTCGATCGTTGTGGCCCTAGGTGTGTGTCTGGTTGCGGTTTACCAGGTTCTCTTGTTTCTTCATTGGTCGCCGCCCTCTGGCGAGGTGGTCTAGGCTGAGGATGCATGCGGTGGCATGCGTGGTGGCGGCATTCGTGCTACGGTGGGTCGGTGTTTAATGTTTCTCTTCTTCCTTGATGGAATAGCAGAGTTTCTGCCCCTTTTCAAGATTGCTAAAAAAATTGTTATGCAATACTTTTGTATGCCTAGTTTTTCTTTGATAATCGAATAATATTCGGCCTATACATATGAAGATGCACGGAACTCAAATAAAGTCGCAAACACCCTTTGTTACAACACTAAACTGACGCAATAGAGTAATTACCAAAGGTAAGATAACGAGATACACTAGGAATTGATAATTCTATTATTAAAGAAAAAGGTCTACTTGATTCCCTAATTATATAGTTTCATGTATTTAACTCTCAAACTAGAAAACCAATTATTCTACTACTGAACTATTCAACCCTTGAGTGGTTTTAGAGGTGGTTTTTGCATGTGTTAGGTGGAGAAGATAGCCACGTGTCTCGCTACATGGCAAAACAACCTCAAAAACCACACGTAGATGTTATTTGCTTAGTTTTGAATAGTTCAGAGGTTCAAATACATAGTTTTTTAGTTTATGGGATTAAGCTGATGAAGTTATATAGTTTATGGAGGGGCAAGTTGACCCCAAGTGTGATGCTATGTTTAGTATGTCTAACTGCACGAATGGAATTTGGTTAGCACTCTGTTTGTTTCAATTTTAATTATAAGGAACCTGCTAACATTGCTTATCAGTCGAGTCAAAATTTAGGAGATACGTATGGCATAGTTTCAAAAAATATCGTTGTAAATTGTTTCTAGAGCGTCTAATGGATGTGGGAGTATTCAAGTGAACTGACTAAAAGTGGCTTTGAGGGAAAAGGTAGTTTTGATACTACAAAATAGGGAGCCAGGAGAACTCAAATGCTGGCAATTTGGTGGACGATGTTGACAGTGATCGAAGATTGTTTTTCGATGCCTACCTCATGTGCAACTATTACGGGTATTTGTGCTACCACTACTATTGTTGATTTTGATCTTACTTTCCGTCTCCCTATGTGGATGAGGCCATGGATGATGGAGATGACAGCAGCGCAGAACACAACGATCCTCGTCTTTGGCGATGGCGGTGTATGGAGAATCCCTATATCCCTATGTACTCAGTTGTAATTTGGCTTTTGGTCGGAGGCCTTTCTATAAAAGAATATTTGATGTGAATAAAGTATTATCCCTTTCTAAAAAAAGGAGTTTTACGTTGATTTTTTTTAAAAAAATAGTCAAGAAAGGATGGATAATGGAATTGGATTGACAAGTACTTCCAAACCATAATTTGACATTGAGAAGGGGTCACGTTAAGCGTCATTTAATCGGACAATGTTGTAGTACAATAAATAAAAAATATTGCAATATTTAAAATGTGAAGCAAAGATACTTTGCTACTAGAACATTTTAGGACAACAGATGAATAAAAAATGTTGCATAAAATTGAACACTTGCAGTGTGCTAAATCAAACATTGTTAGGTGTTAAACCAAAATATTGCATCATGTTAAAGCAAAATGATATTTTATGTTAAAACCAAATATTGCAAGACTGAAAAGTAAGCACCGCAACATTCAAAATAAGTTATTGTAATGTTGAAAAGAAGTTGCTGCAAAAATTGAATTAGAGCATTGAAACATTTGAGTGAAAATATTAAAACATTAATATAGCACTGCAACATTGAAAAGTAACTGCTGCAACAATTGAATTAGAACACTACAACTAGTGACAACTGGGAACAATCTTTCTGGTTGAGCTTACTTCTGATTGCAGGACCAGAGAGCCCATTTCAGTCGCGATCTGGACTTTCAAAATATCGAAGAGATCTTGGCGTAATGCACATAGAAGAGAGAGAAACAATAGGAACTTGTTATACTGGTTCAAGCCTCCTGGGCAAGGGATAATAGTCCTACGTCCAGTTCTTCTATAATCAATAGATCACAATAAAAGGTTTGCGTGAGAAATAAGGTAAGTAGGATTCTTCTCGATGCGAGTGAACAATGAAGATGTGTTGGTGTCAATGGTCGTGGTGGTGATGTCTATGCTTGTATCGATGGTCAACCTCCTCTCCACATGGGGAGGCTACAGATACAAATCTGTAAAGATAAACATATACATGGTAATTGATCCTTAGAAATCTGAGATGTGTTGGCGCTGTCTTGGAATCCTACGCACTCCATGGTCTACCATGAGGAAGCCTTAGTCATCAAGTCTTCCAATGCCTTGCTCAACATGCCACCTGGCAACGCCTACTCGATGCGTTGTATGTTATCTGAGTAACTGTATGTGAATGAGCAATGAGTAGAAGGATACGTAGGAAACAACATGAGGTGTTTTATTGTTCAAGAAATACAAAACTCAATCCCCTACAACAACATTTGAGTGAAAAGCACCAAAACATTTGAATTAGAGCACTACAACATTAAAAAGTATTTGTGGCAAAAATTGAATTAGGACACATGTTGATGCAAAAGGATGTCGAAAATCGCAAATTAGATCAAACAAGTCGTGGCAGTAATACTTGTGACAAGATAAATGCAAACTATATATTGAACTTAATCAACACACTATATCATACAAAATAAACAAGAGTAGAAGGATCAGCTTACACCGAGATAGCTTTTACTTGCGGGATGAATCTTACTCTACTAAGTCAATCAAATTTGAGATATTATGACGAAACTAATAAAAACAAAAAATAGGGTTTTGCAAAGGCTGCTGATATTGCATCTCTCCAGTTAAAGATTCTGGCTGCTTCTCCACTACGTAATTCCAATTCTGTTGGGAAGACTCAGTTCTCTACGGTTTATATTATTTGACTTATTTACTTATCTGACATGTCCCCTTACTTCGAGAGCTTTTCGAGACGGATTCGAGAGTCACGTCCCCATTATTTGACTTGCTTTTAGAGAGTTTATAAACACTTCTTTAAGATGAAAAAAAAGACAGATTGAAAAGACTAAATTGTTTATATTTTAAATAAAGATAAGCACATAAGTCAAAAAAAATTAACTAAGCTATAGAGAATTGGGTCTTAAGTTTGTGGATAGGGCTTAGATGACCCCATGTTTTCTTTTCAGGCATGCCCTGCATCTGCATTGCATGGCATAGATAATTCCTCTGATCTTTTTGTACTGGCAAGTGCTCCGTGCACAAGTATCATTTGAGGAGGGCTTCTGACCTTACTTAGGAAAAGTTGGGCAGAGAATTAAAGTGTTGATGGCTGCTAATGGTTTGTTGACAAGTAGGAGTCTGCACTATATCATATAATTAAGATGTGTTCTTATCCAGAGCTTTGGTGCGACTTGATGTCAGCCATGATTTAGAGCTATCTTTTCTTCCACAATGATCATGCATGCAGATCCAAGAGAAAGTATGTGTGGGCTCCTTGGGTGGTTTTATTAAACCCAACCTCCTCGGGTGAGTTTTTTTGTGGTAAAAAAATCCCCATTTGTTTTTCATACTTCAGCTCACATATATCTTCTTGCGCATTTTGTAGATAGCAGGATGGAAGCAGGGAAAATCAAACCGAAGCAATCTCCAAAACCAAGGCGCAACGGTTTAGCAGGTTTTATTTTAAAGTTGCCCAAAAAAGGACTAGTTCGTACTATTTATCTAATTAACCCCAAATATTTTTTCACGGTTACTTGGGGTTGACTGTCCTGTTTCGTGAACCATGGATGGTAGTATGTTTGGTCAAATAGGCAAATTTTAATTTAAAAAGGTGTCAATTGTTCAATATACTTTATAAAAGTTTTGCTCTCACAAGTTTAAATAGTATTTACTTAAAACAAGTCAGGTTCATTTTTGCTAATACACTGTTCTCTACAGACTATTTGACTTATCTGCTTATTTGTTTATCTTTGTGTCAACGGTTGGGATATCGGTCCCAAGTCAACTAAGGTTCTTAAGAGAGGGAGATAGAAGACTTGCTGAGCAAGGCAAACAGCAATCAGCGAGCAACGGGGAGACACAGGGTTTTCATCCTGGTTCGGGCCTCTCCGAGGGAGATAAAAACCCTACGTCCAGTGCTTCTTGATATGACAAAGGATTATAAGGAGGAACTCGGCGAGAAGAACAAGTTCTCGACGAGATTATGGGTGTACAGGAAATAGTATTCGACGATACGATGTTGCGTTGCCCCCAACACACCGCGGGGGCCTGGTTTATATAGTATTGAACAACCAACCTACCGAGGGATAATCGGGCCGGGCTAACCACGAGACCGTAACGAACTCATATACATGCCAAATACATCCCGCGCTAGATAAGGTATACTCCAATTCTTGGGATTACGACGTCTGCTCCAATCCGGGAAACCAACGTCCGGGTCTTCACGTAGCGTGCAGAACTCTTGTTCAAGACGGACTCGAACACGAAGCCTAAGCCAATACGCATTGTGCCGACCATGAATCTGTTCGGCAGGATGCACATGCGTCTGATAGAACCTTCTAGGGAGCCAGGCCCTAGGAGGCTGTTCGATTGGGCCGTCAGAGAGTAGGCCATGGTAATGGGCCGTGATTTTATCCCGACACTTTGTCTAAAATATAAATAATTTTGTTTTTTCAATTTGTCTTTTTCCTATCTTAAATGTGTCTAAAAGTTCTCTACAACAAGACAAACGAAGGGACTCGACTCTCAAATCCATCTCGAATAGCTCTTAAAATTAGAAGATAAGTCAAATAAGTGAAATAAGATAAGTCAAAACCTAAATTATGTGACTGATCCGTTACCAAATTTTCTCCAAAATTTGAATATGCATTCAAGTGAAATAGTTTTGAGGATCACCAATATCTCGTGCACGTCCATCTACTCGTTGTGCACCGAGTTGACGCGTGAGTCGTGACCCGACTCCCTGGGCACTAGTCTGTTACACACACACAAATAAATAAACCTAAAACCTAGCTTTTTGTCTGACAGCATTGGCAAATCTACGTGCCAGATATGCACTGTTCGTACACTGTATTCTCCCGACGATATGTGCACTGTATTCTCCCGACGATGCAAGATAAGGCCGTCGAGGAAGTGTCTTTTCCCGACGGTTTTATTTTGGCTGTGTCAAACTTCCTCCGGTAAGTTCTGGTGGCAATTGGCTCAACTGTCATTTGATAGCAAATACTTGTATAGATGGCAAAATGTGCGTGCTATATGTTGTATGCATTCCACTAATAGATGGAAAATAGGAGGTGAAGACAAGTGATGATTCAAACGATTTTACTATGCGGGATCGACAACCACAATTTTGTATTCGAGGGCTTTTTGGACCCTCTATCTTTGTTTACCAACGGTGAAAGGCATAGCGGCAATTCAATGTAGCAAATGTATGTTAAAACATTATGTTCTATGTGGTCTAACTACCGCTACTATTTTTATATTGGTTTGGGTCACCTCCGTTTACTAATGGTGGAAGGCATAACAAAACATTGTTGCTATAGTTCTAGCAATTTTGTAGCTAAGTAAAAGCCTTTGTGCATGCATTAAGATTGATATGTCTATCTCCAAAACAAAGGGTTGCGATTGGCATTGACACGCGGAGATGTAGCCCTATGCGTCTTCCACTCTTCCGCATTATTAAGACGAATGATATGTCCAGGTTTACAATATCAATAATCAGAGATAATTGACTGTATTGGTGCGGTATAGTAAGGTAGCTATATTGATCTATTTAGGGTTTCAAAATCTTAAATCCAAATTTAATCTTGAATTCAAAATAAATCGAGATATTGATCGATTATCAATCAATAAACCGATTATATATGGATAATTCAACCTATTGATTGATCTAGAGTCCATTATCGACAACGGCTCATTATTGATCAGTAAACTCATAATTTCTCAACTTTGGATTAAAAATTTGAAAAATAGAATATGTTTTTTATTGGTTATGAGGAGATTTTGGAGCTGTACTTTTGGAAATCACTTTGAGATCTGTCTCCATTCTGAAGCAGGGTTCCTTCTATTGATTTACATGGATTATATGCAAATTTGGAGAGAGAGGGAGGGGGTCCTTGTTCTTCTAAGTTGAAAGTAGCCGAAAATTTTAATCTAAAATAGTAGTGATCCTTCAAAGGAGGCCGTGGAGAATCCAAAAAAATATTTTAGAAGTTCTGAAAAAATATTTAAAACCTCACAAAAATTACCACAAGGTAACATCATTTGGAGAGTGAGAGTGTTGTGACGAACCTACAGTTATGGAACACATAAATTAATCTTATTTATAACAAGCTTAGGCATCCAACCAAAGAGGACCGGCCCTTATTATTCTTTGCCACTGAACAAGATAAACTGTACTTAATTTTCTCTCTCTCAATTTTATTAGCACCAAACCACATAACAACGTTGTCAACCAACCAAACCCGGAAACGTCTCGATATGACGACGCTTTTCGTTTGCTGGTGCCTGGAGCAGGACACTAGAATCCGGTGGCCTGCATGATAAATAATTGTAGTTTGTTTTGCTGGACCAGCTCGAAGAGGCTCCGTAGCGAGGCATATTGGTTTTTTCTTCTCGGCTTAAAGTTTCTGAAAGTTTTAATCTGAAAAAATTGTGCTATATTGGTTTTTTCTTTTCAGCTTAAAGTTTTCGGAAGCTTTTTTCATCCTTTTTTTTTCAGCCCAAAATTTTCGAAAGTTTTGATCTGAAAAGCTGTGATTTCTTTAGAGGGGTTTTAAAGAGTCTAAATAATATAAAAATATATTTTAGTAATTTTAAGAAAAACTATTTAAAATCCTACAAAAATAATTGTAAAGTATGACATCGTTTAACTGGTAAAAATAATATTTTTTATTTAATTTAATTTAAAACAAAAAAAAGACATTCTTTGCATCGAGCCCTTCATATCTAGGGGTTATTGCAGCATTAGGTGTTGGCCCGATAACACCAAAGTGCAACCCACTCGATCAGTCGATCATGCATGTTGTTTTAACAAAAACTACTCTTATATGTGAAAAAGCCTGACCATATTTTGTTGTATTTCAAAGGCTGAATACATCACCCCAATTCCATTTGGTGTGCCTATATAGTTCAAACAGCTGGTGGGTGAAAGTGATTGATACTTAGCACTAGATTAAATTTTGAAGGTTGTATTTCAAATACCAAACACAACCAGATTAATCTTTGTACATGACATGTTTTGGTAGTTTTCTTTTCTCTATTTCTCTTTTTTTTAAAAAAAATCCAGCGATGCATAGATGACATGCTAATATTTCAAAGGCTGAATACATCACCCCAATTCCATTTGGTGTGCCTATATAGTTCAAACAGCTGGTGGGTGAAAGTGATTGATACTTAGCACTAGATTAAATTTTGAAGGTTGTATTTCAAATACCAAACACAACCAGATTAATCTTCGTACATGACATGTTTTGGTAGTTTTCGTTTCTCTATTTCTCTAAAAAAATTTAAAAAAAAAAATCCAGCCATGCATAGATCTCGACATCTACAGTTACATGGTCCTTTTTGAGAGCGAGCTGCGTTTGATATGCGTACCTGGCGACCTGCTTTATGAGAAAGAGATTGCTATGTAATTGTCCCCTTTAATTGTGACCGCTCTCTGGATTGTATGCCTCAAACTACTATATCTAGGGAACGAAAGAGCATCGAATTTTACGTTCACGATGTACGATAGTAAGAGAGCAATGATAATTAGTTATTTAAGTTAATAATATATTTTTAAATAATAAAATTGCGTACATGAAAATTATATGCATAAATTCATCTTAAAAAATACATCAATGATATTATAATTTTAGTGGTGTTATTAAATAAATTAAAATAATAATTAATAGTCAAAGTTGTATCTTGGAGACTGTGCAAAATAAAAATATCAACTATAACCAAGACTACAGCGTGTGTTAGAAGACTTTTACAAAATAAACAATTGTATACGTCATTTGTGTGTTTTTATTCGTTATCTATAGATCAGCAGATGACATGATAAAAATGTTATAAAGAGCTGCTGCCTAAACTGTAGCACAAGCCTGCGCGTAGTCATCCTCGTGTGGATGTTTGGTGGGCCTTCAATTTTGTGCATGGGCGAAAAGCATATATATGCACGTACTACTTCACCTGTGCATGTGCAGTGCACTGCTCCAAAAACCAGTGCAATTCGATCGAGGTGATAGGCTAATTACCCGCATCGACTATTCGATCTAGTTTGGACTTTTCTACTCTCTCCGTTCAGAATTGATCATCATATAAGCAAAAAATAAAAATCCAGAATCAATAAGTGTCTAATATGTGGAAGTAAATGCTCTACATGCATGGACGAGCTCCAATCTCTCTTTTTTACTGCATCCACCAATCAAAGCAGGCGAGTAAATGCTTTGCATGTTGATCAATTCGCATGCAGATGGATAACTAGGGGAATTAATATGGAGAGTAAATGAAATATGGAGGAGTTAAGTGCTTCTTGGTCTTGATGACAAATGCTTAGATGATGATCAATTCTGGATGGAGGAAGTATTATATAAAAAAATTCTCTAGCAAGTGTCAAAACACTATGTCCTACGCGTGTGTTGATGCTAATAGCCACTTCAAATGAAAATTTGGTACTTAATACACCGATCCTCGATTACAAGAGGATATAGTTAAACCTAATAGCATATACAATGGTTGAGATAACAGTTGTCTCTAACTATTGTCATATCATGTACAAACAGTACTGTAGATAACATATATAATGGTAGAGATGATTGCATGTTTTTATAGATAATTTGCTCACACACAAAGGTTCTTAATTCTCGTGTAGAGTCCACATCATCAATTAGCTAACATGACACTGCTTAGAGATGGCTTAGAGACCGCTGAGGTGAACCGTTGTATATGCTCTGAGGCTAATTGGGCTATCATCCTATCTTGATGGTGCTAACAAGTTTAGAGCTCACCATTGGTCCACCACCTGGTCTATATATAGGGGTGAAAATGGTATGGATAATTTTTGATTGATTGACCGATCAAATCACCTCAGATAGCGATTTAGATAATTATTTTGATATCCAGAATTTTTTTGGATACAGATAAATGGTCTCAGATTCGAATATCTTGGATAATATTCTAATAATTTTCGGGTAATATCCGTATCAACATTTCCCATTAGACCACCTACAATCTCTTTTGTTGTTGTGAATTTTTCAACACGCTCTTTGTTTCTTTTGCATATTTATATTGATGTTATGGATACAATATAATATGTTGTAGATGTCATTTTGACATTAGTATTTATATTTTTCTTAACTAATTTTGATTTAAACGTATCACATTCTATTTTATTTAAGAACATAAGTTTAGTCTCCACAAATATTCAGTGGCTACGGTCTATCATTTAATCTATAAAATTGGTTTATATTGCATGTATTCTCATAAATATTCATTCATATCCGTATTTGTTCGGATCTTATCCATATTTGTGTTCTGCATTATCTATGTCTGAATCCGTATCTGATACTATCCGTGTTGCTTCTGTATCCTAAAAAAGTATATGAATCAAAATACGGTACAAGTGGGTTCCGATTCGTTTCATCCCTGTGTATATATACCATGTTGAAAATAATACTACGGCGTGCAAACTCCCTCGCTCATGGTTATGCCTCTACTTTATCATTCATTAAACGTTTCTCGAATGGTGTGACTTCGAGGACTGTTCTATTGGACTGCAATTAAAGAAGAGAAGGAAAAAACAAATAAACTTGTTTTACAAAATAAGTAGACCATACCCCTCTTCAAATTAAGCCGTTCGAAGCATGCAAACCTAAGGCTCAAGCCAGGTGAGTGATTGGTAATTTGGTATATCAAGCAAGGATTACAAAACCGCGGAGGGGCTTCGAGCTGTGACATGCGCGGAGACGATTAATCACGGTTAATCGGCGGTTAGCCGTGGTTTTTACCTAGTTTTTGTAGCAAATTCAAAACTACTCTTTGTCGGTTTTGTTTGAGGTTAGCCGTGGATTTTTTGTGGTTAACTGGCGTTTTTCGCTGTTAACCACTGTTTTTGAAAAAAAACACGGTGAAAATTGATAAAATCCTTTAAAATACACATTAAATTTTTTTTCTTAAGCTAAAATGCTTAATAGTATTCTTAGAAATTTTATGTACATTTTATGCTCAGAATTAATTTAAACAAATTTTGGCCAAAACCATAAACCACCGGTTTTCCAAACCGTGCCTCTGTGGAGGCGCGGTTAGCTATGGTTAACATGCGGTTTTATAATCCCTGATGTCAGGCACTCCGGCTAGCAATTACTCCCTCCGGTTGGAAATATTGGTCGCTGGAAGGTTTTGTAAACTGACTGCTAATTATTGTCGCTGGAAGATTACAATGCAATAATTAATGGGCATGGGTGATCGAGCTTTGCATGCAAGACGTTTGATTGGCTGGGGAAAAAATCGGCTGTACCAAGGACTCGATCGCAGATCTCCAGGCTTGAAATTTGTGAACCAACCATTGAGCTATTTGCATTTACTTGCTATAAGCATGTACTCGAGACTATTTAATATGGACTCAATACTCTTCTAATTAACAACTTCTTGGCATGTGAGATTATGTCTAAAACGACAGGAATTATCAAACTGGAGGGAGTACCCTTTTTTTCCCTCTTCATTTTAATTTTTCAGGGAAAGGCTTGGCCGTTACCTTGTAAAAGGGCCGTTACCTTGTAAAAGACTGAGACAGTAGAATTTAACCAATGATCGGCGGCTATCGATAGCAGCATGACCAATTTGGTAAACCGTACGGCTCGCCATCTCCTGGGGATCTTTTACCCAGGTTTATTTAGTATAGTCCGGACTCCGGTACCTCTACAACGAAATAGAATCAAAAGTGGCAGTACCACTTCCACCCCCACCAAGCTGGATGCAGCTACTAGCAAAGCAAAGGGAGGGAGCTCAGCCATGGGCCATGGCCAGGACTCCAAGAGCCATCAAGGCTCACGCTGCTAGTGGCAATTTTTTTTCTTTTTGGGCTCAGATCAGCTCAGCTGGGACTGGAGAGATCCGTCGACCTTTCTTCCCTTCACCTCTGTGCCCACTTGCATATTGTATATAGTATATACACTGCCACTGTCTTCTCTCTCTCTCTCTCCCTCTCGTTGTTTGCTACTGTTGTGCCCTCTTTGGTTGCTCCTCCCATTATAGGTGTCCTCCTGGCTCCTCCTTGCAGCTGAGATGTGAGTGGGGGGCACCGCACCGGGGCTTCGTCTGCTTTACCCCCTCGTCGTGTGCACCCTCCTCCATTGTGCTGGCTTCGCTTGGTTCGTCCTAGATCCTTCTTTGCATGTGTTCTGGTGTTCACCGGCGCGTAGGAGGGTTCATGAGCTGATGGGCCTTGTTGCTGAAGAAGCTCTTGGCTTCTCTATGCTCTTCTTTGGAATTCTTTTGCCTCTTCTCTGAACATGCCATGGGGGGTCTGAAGCTGCCACCCTCCCCTTCTTTTCGTGCTGCTCTTGAATTCTTGATGCTGGCTTCTTCCCAGTGGCCTTTTCTGAAAGTCGAAACCGATTTCCCCCTTTTTCTTGGTGTTTTTTTCTGATAGTTTCTACTCCTATATACGCAAGCATTTTCTTTTGCTGGAGGAATGAATTTTTCTTGGGTTTCTGCATCCATTTATTTATGGCTGTTTACCGTTCCCTCGATTTCCCCTGCCAGTCTCCTCGTTTCTTGGTGCATGTTTCTTTGCGATATCCACTTGCAGTAATTCACACCTCGATACTCCTTCATACACTTTACCAGTCTACCAGATGAATAGTACTATTTCATACGCTTCTGTGCTACTCTTGACTCTTCCGGCTGTTGTTCTTGCTCCCTTGTGCCCGGCGATTTGGTTCTTGGAGGAATTTCCCAGTTATATATTGTTTTGTTTTTTCCCCTGCATTTGTTAAATCTTTCTTCTTACCTGTAATTGCACATCGCTTTCTCTGTTTTTAATTATTTGGCCTTAGGTGGGGTGGTTGGATGCTTAATATTATCTCCTGAAGCCAAGGAGATTCTACAAGAGGATTGGAGTGCTGCTGTCTCCTGCTTTTGTGCCAAACAAAAAATCCTGACTTCGGTTTCTCCTTGACAAGGCAGCAAGAATGATGAGCTTCAAGAGCCATGAGGGATTTGGGCAGGTTGCTGCTGTGACTGTGAGCCAGGGCCCCAATGGAGGTGGAGCCCCAGGGCCATGGTGGGCAGGACAGCAGCTGCTATACGGCGAGTCGCCGACGGCCTTGTCGTCGCTGGAGGAGCCGCGGCGGGACGGCCAGTTCCAGGTCGCGCGGGATCCGGCGCCGCCGGCGAAGGCTGTGACGGAGCCGGCGCTGGCGCCGGCGACGAAGAGAGGGGTTCCTGAGGTGCTCAAGTTCTCGGTGTTTCAAGGTGCGGCGTTGCATGCCCCTCTGCAATTAAGTTTGTATGATAACTGCAGGTCTGGAAGGGATTTGGCATGGCCTGTGCTGCCATTGTGCTAGCGAGTACAAGGGGATATTATCCCGAATTATCCTGTTTTCACATGGGCTGAATTATCCTGTTGTCACAGGGTTGATTGGTTGAATTATCCTATGGCCTAGTTGCTTGCAAGATAGGATTTCACTATCTAAATCTTATATCTTGGTTGCTTACCTACTTGTTAGGATTCATTCTACATATTGGTAGGTTTCCTCTAAATGTGATCAGTTTCCTGTTGCTAGATATGTGGGTG
Source organism: Raddia distichophylla (assembly GCA_005191435.1). Lineage (NCBI taxonomy): Eukaryota > Viridiplantae > Streptophyta > Magnoliopsida > Poales > Poaceae > Raddia > Raddia distichophylla. Next base: position 1,839,864 of record SPJY01029059.1, on the reverse strand, counting down.
AGTTTTACAAATAAAAGTGGTAGCTGAAAGATTAGGTACTCCTCATCATATGCAAAACCATAACCTTGTTGCAGGAATTTGATATGAATTAAATGGATTTGCATATGTTTGAGAAGAAAGATGCTGCATACTAGTATGCTACATCAGCTGCCATGTCAGAGGGGAGCAATTAGTTGGATTGTCAGATGTTTTGGGCCCAAGAAACTGTTCTCTGAATATGGTGGCCCATCTACTATGATATCACTGTTCAATTTATAGGCACATTCATTATGATTTCTTCTCTCTCTGTTGCAAAACTTGTCAACAAATCTGGAGGATACTAATGGCTGCTTGATTAGTTTGTGGACGCATCCTGTTTCAATCAATTAAACTAGAGGGATGAACTAGCTAAGCCCTTGAATTAGTAAAGAAAAGGACAAATTAGAACATTAAATTATGTCGTACATTAGTAGGAGGAAGCAAGTGGGACTCTCTTGTTTATGTAAATAATAAATGTTTGTTTTGACGAATATGGCATTGCAATAGTTTGGCGGAATTAATAAGCATTAAGGAGTCTCTATTTTTTATGGAGCACAAAAGCATATCCTACATCAATGTATACAACAAGAAACACAACATAATATGTGATGTTGGAGGCCAACTACTATCCAGCTTTGAACCATGGAATAGCTTTTTGGTTCATACAGCCTTAGCAGTAATAGACTAGTCCAAGTAGTTCTTGATGGAATCTAATTATTTACTCAGATTCCATGAGTAACATGCACGTCTGTCCAACCCTATAGAGCTCATTTCTAGAATATTAAGTACAGATAAGGAAGCATCAACATTTTGATAAGACGTATAATGTTTGGTCTTCGGTGCTCTGAAAGAGAATTGGAAACACTTTCTATCAGTTAGATGGTTCTAATGGTGCATAGATCTGTTGATTGCTGTAATCATTTAGAATACATGCAAAATTCTTATAGGTTGGAAAAATACACTACATGAATGCTTCTCTTTTTTTTCAAGGTTGAGTGTTTGGGAATTGAACTTGCAAATTAGAAGTCAAAGAAATTTGCATTGGTCTAATCTGTAAGGATTATTCATGAAGAACTGAAAAAGGTAATCATGCAAAGGAAATTGGAATAGGATTTTGCTTAAATTTAAAAAAACAAATCCTTATTCAAACAGGAAAATGTTTCCATTCTGTTGTAGTTTCACGGAATTCTAATCATGCATAAACAAGTTTTAGTGTTTAGCGACTCAAATATTTTATGGATATCTATTTCTGTCTGGTTCATTTTACATAGGATCCATAGGACTCTTCTGTGCTTGTGGTTTTGAGAATTGTATAACGTTTCAGGTAATTTGGAGTCAGTAGGTAAAGGAGAAAAGACCTCAGATCACTCTGCCACTATTGCGCTGCAATCACCGTTTCCAGAATATAACAGTCGTTTTGAGCTTGGTCTTGGTCAATCCATAGTAAGCTTTTCATTGAACCTTGTCTATGCATGGCAAAGAAGATAACTATTCTATTATGCTTGCAATGCAGCTGGAAATTATCTAAGTTTACAAATCAACATTTCTTTTCTGAGCATTTTTAGTTCAAGTTGCTGACTGCTCGCATGTGTTTTCAGGTGTCGTCCAATTATCCTTGTGCTGATCAGTGCTATGGTCTACTTACCACGTATGCAATGAAATCAATGGTAGGATTTAGTTTGTTCTACATAAAAGAAACATTTTATAAATTCTATTTGGTTGATTGCCTAATTGTATGCCGGACTAGCAAGAAACCAAGCTAGTTATTGTCCACTTGAATTGACAGCTTGCTCCTATCTCATGCCTTAATAATTTTTCTAGTTTCTTAAATTTGGCAAAATCTTTTATGTTTGTATAAGTACCCGTATTTAGGAACTGGAGTGGTCTAAGGTGTCTCGCCACAAAGGCTAGTCCTCTTAGGCTTGGGTTTAGGTGTATTTTCTTCTTAATTAATATGATACCTAGTTCACATTTTCACTTTTGTTGTCCCAACCTTTTATCGGTATCATCACATCATGAGTTGATAGAATAATTTGGACCAACTAAAGGAACTCAAGAACATAACTGCATGCTGTTATACTACTGTCCATCACGAAATAGGGCATCTTACGGTGTTTGCGTAGTGGATAAAAAACAACTTCATGGGCTTAAAACCAAGTGTTGATGAGAAAAATGTGATTTAAAAAACATCAGAAAATTTTATGTCCAAACTTCCATGCCTTAAATCGTCATTGGAAAATATGTCATAGGTAACCGTGCATATTTAAATTTATGCTCGTTACAATTTGATGGCAATGGATCTCATTTGTTCGTTCAGGACGATGTTTGCTAATGCCTCTGTGGTGTATGGTTCTCTAACGGCATTCATCTTCATATTTCGGGGTAACGCAGCCTGGTGGGCGAATGATGCTGCCACTGAACACGCAAGCCGATGCGCCAATCTATGTGAACGCCAAGCAGTACGAAGGCATCCTTCGCCGCCGCCGCGCTCGCGCCAAGGCGGAGAAGCAGAGCAACATGGTGAAAGGAAGAAAGGTCAGGTCACTACCTGAGCTGGCTAGCTCCCAGCCGAGTTCTTGTGCCATTCCATAGCCATGCCCATGCCGCATGTCTTCCCCCATGCATCTCTCTCTCAGTCTCTCTCATTATCCTTGGCTGTTACGTACCTCTCATGGAGTCATGGTGATGGTGTAGCCGTACCTCCACGAGTCGCGCCACCTCCACGCCATGCGCCGGGCAAGAGGCTCCGGTGGTCGCTTCCTCAACAAGAACGAGGGCGACAGGAAGGCCGACGCCGCCCTCGGAGCCGGCGGCGGCTGCGGCAAGAAGACGGACTGCACACCTCCGGTGGGGATGCGCCTGCCTCCGAGCTCCGACGTCGGCCGGCGTCCGGAGGCGCGCAACCCGCCGCCGCGCTCCCGGAGCAGCGTCTCCAGCCTCTCCGGCTCGGAGGTGTCGAGCATGTACGACCACGAAGACGTCGTCGACCACTACAACAGCATCGACCACTTCCGGGCGCCCTTCTTCACCCCGCTGCCGATCATTGACATGGACGGCGGCGAGCACGTCGGCGGCGCCGCCACCTTCAAGTGGGCCGCGGCCGCCGACGGCTGCTGCGAGCTCCTCAAAGCATGACGTGAGGGGGCACCCAGGCAGCCCGACGGGAAGAGCGGCCGGCCACCGGCGTCCCTGCCGCCGTTTGGCTGCCTGTAGGCAAATCATTCTTGGCTCTACTGCATAGGGGAGCCTCCATCGTCACCTACCTGAAATTCTTGTGCTGGTTTCAGGGATCCTGTGACGATCATATGGAGCTCCCCATATGCCTGTAAAAATAGTATCTGAAGCACTAGAACTTGCAGCCTCTCAGCATGAATTTCATGGTGTCAGATAAGAACCCTAAACTTCAGGTATATCCGAGGCTTGCAAGCCTCAAACCTTGTGTCTATTAGAGATGTTCTGAGTTAATTAAGTTGGGGAATTTGTTCGGTTTGTAAGTTTAAGACATGTTAGTCTTGTTGCAATCACCAGGCTCTTATTTTGGATAGAGCGTATTTTGAATTTTTTTTAGTTACTTTCGCTTTTGGATAGGGCGTGTTTTGAATTCGTTTTTCAAAAAACCCAAGCTTCATAGGTTTTGACCCACAATTAGTTAATGAAAAAGGTGTCAATTTGATCACAGCACTTTCACCTGATTATCAAATTAGTCCGAGTTGCAAAATTAGGTGAAATGGTCCTTGTGATTTTGACACACTACCATTTTGGTCTTTTAATCGATCAATAACATTTTGGTCTTTTGATCAATCAAAATCATTGGGGTTTTTTTACATGAATATCATCTCGTTTAATTTTGAACATATGGCGTCTCTTCAACGTAGTACTAACGTCTAACGTAACCAATGCAAATTCATATTACTATTTAACTACTATTCTTAAAAGCAATATTTTTTTGTCAAAATAATATTTAGCTTCTAGTCTCCTTGTACCCACATGTCATACTTGTCGGTGTAATAAATACAGGGGTACAAAGAGTCCTGAGAAGATCCAGCGGGCCCCACGCGACAGGCGGGCGAGCCAGGCCCCAGCGCGCGGGCGAGCCCCTCAAGGCGCCGGGCGAGGGCCCCACACGTCAGGCGGGTGATCAGACCCCAGCGTGTGGGCGAGCCCCACGGCGTATTGAGCGGGCCCCACGCGACAGGCGGGCGAGCAAAGCCCCAGCGCGCGGGCGAGCCCCTCAGGGCGCCGGGCGAGGGCCCCACACGTCAGGCGGGTGATCAGACCCCAGTGTTTTAGAAAAATTAAAAACGACGTTATTGGACGCTATTCCCTGATTTTTTTCGACGTTACTTAATTTATGCTTTTGTTCGACGTTATTTTCCACAGCAGTTTCGAGATATCAAAATTAATTACGAAGACTGCTCACTTATTAATGTCTGAACAAAACATTGTGTGGGTTTGTACAACCGATCAAAACATGGCAGACTCAACCGGTTATATCCAAATATGTATTGCAGGCTCCTGTTGTCGCATAGGACATAGGTCATGGAACAATGTGATTTGCGAAGCAACCCCGACAAATGGTACCTATCAACATTCGGAAACACTGGGCAGTACAAGTAGGCTCAACCGTTGAACTTGAACAGCTCTAGCACAGGCGCCTAATGTTAAAGCATGAACACGGTTGGTGATTTCAATTTCCAACAAATTTAGACAATACTATCCTGCTCACTGTACAAATCCCATCACCACGTAATGCACAGGATGATAGGATTGTTAACGATCAGATCAACAGGGAATTAGTACTCGTTCCAGGACGCAAACTACCGGCCAATGACTTGTGTGTGAAACACAATCTACGATTTCACAGCGTCGAACAAGACACATAAATCATGCCAATTTGGCATCGAAAGTCGAGACATCGGGTTTCTTTAAGTATGAGATCCCAGCATGATTCATCAGTGTTAGAGCTCAAACGCGTGTGTAATTTCCACCCAAAGAATCACATTTTTATGGGAGAGGCCAGAGATCAAACCCTTTCTCCCAATAGATCACGATTAAGTGTCACTAATCCTCGAAGAAGAAAGAAATCCACACCGAAAACGCCTCAAATTAATCCCCTCGCCAAAATTTCGTCGAAAGATCACACCTTTTTCGCGCAATCAGGCCGCGAGATCTTCCTTCTCCGAGTCCACCACCTCCTCCGCCTGCTTCTTATTGGAGTCTTCTTCCTCCGCCGGCGAGGAGGGAGCGGGGGAGGCGGCCTCGGAGGCGGCTTCGGTGGCCTTGGCGGCCTCGAGGTCCTCGGCCATGGCGCGCTCGGCGCGGAGGATGGGCTCGTAGTAGTCAGCGTGCGCGTCCATGCACCTGCGCAGCGCGGCGGTGACCTCGTAGCAGCGCTCGACGACGTCGTCGCCGGCCGCCTCCGCCTCCTCCACGCACTTCTCCCACCCAACGAACTCCTCCTTGCAGCCGCCGCCCTTCATGAACAGGCAAAACCCGCACTCCCCTTCCTCCTCCCCCTCCGCATCGCCGGCTTCCTCGGCGGCGGCGTCCACCACCACCACCGTCACTGCTTCCTCGCCGGCGCCACCGCCGGCGTTCGTCGCCGCCGGCTCCTCCGCATTGCCGCTTGACACGGTTTCAGTCGTAGCGGCGCTTTGGGCCTCTTCTCTGGCTGCCAGGTCGGCGGGGGCGGCGGTGGCCGGCGGAGGAGAAGAGGAGGAGGCGGCGGCGGCGGCGGCGGCGATTCCCATGGCTTAGGGTTTTTGCGATCGGAGCTGCGGCGAGCGGCCGAGGGCCGAGGCGAAGCTTAAACCCTGTACGAAAGCAGTAGTGTTATCGTTGGGCCTGAAACACAATTGGCTCATGGTTCATGGACGAGGCAAAGCCCAGCCCATCGTGTCTAGCTCTGCAGCTCGGCGATTTTTTTCTATCTTTATTTGGTAATTGGTAGTACTTCGGGTCACGGATTAAAAAAAAAATTGGTCTTCGTCCAACAACATAAGAGCAACCAATAGCTCCTCCATCCCACTCCCTAAAACACTACTTATGTGTGCATGAATAGTATTTTAGGGGGGGGGGGGTGAGATAAAGGGGTTGTTGGGATGCTCTAACTAGTGAAACATAAAAAAAAATAACTGTTGATCGAATGTTTCATACATATATCAGCGATGTTTCATGGTGTCTGCATCAAATGGAAACGGTGATTGCAGTTGTTTTCTTCTTCGGAGTGGCCATGGTTGAAGAACAGGTGTACACAGGAGTTTGGAAAGGCACTAGCGCACAAAAGATGCATGGAGCTGACAAGCTTTCTAGAAAACTTGGGCTTACTCCATTGACCTCATGTTGTCCAAATATATCTTTTATTCCTGTGGAGAATAGAATTCCAATGTATTCGTAACTACCCTGATGTATAAGGAAGGTTACGTGTAGGACATAGAGATGGCACAATATAAAACCCCCAAGGGTGTCGAGAGGAGATCATTGAATCCCATCGGTAAGGCATTGAGGCAGTAACTCTAGGTCCCCAAAACTTATCCACATTAGAATTATATTCTCATCAAAATTTATCTGCTAGAGTAGTGGTATTATCTCACACTACGAGACACGAACCAGGATAAGAACCCCCCGTCTCTCTTTATTTTATAGTATTTCCCTTGTGCAGTTCTCGATGTTGTGGGAGCTTAATCTATGACAAAAAAGGGTTGTAGAGGATTGGGTGGCTCCACCTTGGCATTATCCAACCCATATATGGGTCGTTGATGGCCTAGGCTCAATTCGACTTTGTTTACTGCTAGACGCCTTCTTACCATGGATGCTCATGTGGTGATAAGAAGACGAAACGAGAGGGGCCGGCTGCCACGCGGCCAGCCTAAACGAGAAGTGATTAAGTCATCTAAAGCTCATAGCACCGCCATGCGCCATGATGACTAGTTGTGAAGGAAAACGTGGTGCTACACTAGCCGAAAAACAAAATTTTCTACCGCTTCCACCGAGGAAACAATCGAGTTAGAAATCATAGATCATTACCCTTGGAGCACGTTAGCAGCGGAAGTAGAGTAGGTAAAGTCTCCCCGCGTGCTCCAAAGCACACTAAGTAGTCGTACACGATGTGATACAACTCCTCGCGGAAGTAGCCGATCCTCTTGATCAGCACCGGCGCAGAAGCGATGACTCCTCTATGGTATCCACACGTCCAGGGGTGGAATGCCACACGTTGGTGTGCTAGCATCCCTGCGCGGCGGCGGCTAGGGTTTAGGGGAGAGGGTGCGCTGGCGACTAGGGATTCGTGGTGGGGAGACACTCCCACCGCGTGCCCTACCTCTCACTTTTATAAAGCGCTCTAATGGGTCTTTCCATGAGAGAAGCCCATTAGGGCTCGCACTAATGGATCTTATACAATAGAAACCCATTAGGATGCAGTGGATCCAAATCCGCATAAACCCATTAGTGGATCCTATCCATCAAACATGCTACAACCCGTTAAGTGTGTGACCCATGAGGCTCATGCACAAGTCAGCCGTAGTCCCGGAGAACCCTTTCCCCAGGCCACAAGTCAATAGTGGTACCTAACAGCACATATTGATCCCCAAATGTACACAATGATCGAATCCGCTGAATCTTGATACACTCTCATAGGATCCTTTTGCACGCGTAGAAGTTTAGCTTTTCAATTCGTCCCAAGCATGCACTTCGCTCAGGGCACAACATCTCTCCCTTCAGCACGCTCTAGACTTAACAGATTAGTTTTCTGATTTGTCCTAAGCATACACTTCGTTCAGTGTACGACCTCTCTCCCATGAGCACGCTCTACGCTTAAAGAGTTTAGTTTTTCGATTTGTCCTAGGTGTGTGGTTCGCTCGGGGCATGATCTTTTTCCCTTAGGCGTGCTCCTCGGTGTGATCAACTTCGCGGATGAAACCAGCAGCGAGCAGCTTACCAAGCTGATCCTTGATGATCCCCTGCTTGAAATCCGAAAAGCATCGAAGCTTCTGGCGAACAGGCTTTTTGTCCGGCCGGACTGCCAGTTTGTGCTCGATAACCTCCCTTGGGACTCCGGGCATATCAGACGACTCCCAGGCAAACACGTCCGCATTAGCTCGGAGGAAGACAATGAGCTCGCTTTCCTATTTGGGGTTCAAATTGGCCCCAAGTGAACTGTCTTGGATGTATCATCAAGAGACAGCAGAACTTCCTTGGTCTCTCCCCCTGGCTGGACAGAAACCTTAGGGCGCGCAGACTTGGTATGCGGAGCTTCGGGACCACGCGACGGAAGCTGGTCGACCAGGATAAGGGACTGCTCATCGCAATCCAGAGCAGCTTTATAGTTGCCCTTGACCGTGATCACACCGCTAGGGCCCGGTATCTTCACGCAATGATATACATGGTGGAACACAGCCATGAACTTGCCAAGAGATGGCCGGCCCAAAATTGCGTTGTACGCAGATGGGAAGTCAACCACGTCAAACGTGATCAAGTTTGTCCTGAAGTTGCTTGGACTGCCGAAGGTAACGGGCAGAACGATTTGCCCCATCGACTTAACAGTTTCTCCCGGGACAATCCCATAGAAGGGCATTGCGACTTCCTTCAACTTGGAGCGAGGAACGTGCATCTCGTCAAAGACTTTTGCAGATAGCAAGTCTAGAGCACTCTCGCCGTGATCAGAACGCGGCCAACTCTAGCATTGCTGATGATCGGAGCGACCACCAGTGGGAGCCTCTGAGGCTTGGTCATCCCAGTGGGGCAATCCTTCTTAGAGAAGGAGATAGAGACCTCGGTCCACTTCAGTGTCTCGGGCTGAGGCTTGCCCTTCTCAACGATGTGAACCTCCCGAGCAGCTTCCTTGAGGCTGCGGCGAGAGGGATAAGCCGAGGAATCGCCGAAGATGACGGCGATATGCATCACGGGCTCCTGATATTCATCATCATCGTCCCGGTCACCACCATCGGCTTGACGCTTGTCCTTGCCGGCATTAGCTTGTTCGGGCAGGGTGGGCATTGGGCCCTTGCCGTTGTAGAAATCCTCGAGCTTTGCAGCCCAGGTCCTGCAGTGGCGTATATCGTGCCCGTAATATTGATGGAGCTTGCAAAATCTGGCACTTGGATCTTTCTTGCCTTGTCCGCCTCACTCAGCAGGCTTCTTGCCCTTATAATTATTGTTGGGCTTCTTCTGCCCATCTTTGAGAGGAGGTGCGCGATCTATACCTGTAACGGTATTGTTCGCATCACCTTTGTTCTTTTTCTTCTGAGACTTCTTGTCACCAGGATTATTGCTGCTCTTTTTCTTTTCATCCACACCAGGCTGGGCGGGCAGCTCGCCCTTGTCGAACGCCTTTTTATACTGAACGCGTTCTGCAGCATTGGCATAGCGATCAGCCGTCTTGAAAAGGTCGTTGGCGGTCCAGATTTCATTGATCTCGAGATCCTAGGTGAGCCGTTCGTCGCGGACTCCGTTTTTAAAGGCGCGGACAACAGATTCATCCGAGATGTTCGGGATTGTGTTGCGGATCTTAATGAAACGCTTCACGAAGTTGCGGAGGGTCTCCCCGTTCATCTGGATCATCTGATGCAGATCATCCTCCTTGCCCAGATGCACATAACAGCTCTGGAAATTGGCAATCAGAGCATCACAAAGCTGGTTCCACGAGCGGATGGAACCCTCTTGCTGGTTAAACAGCCACGTCCGAGCAACACCTTCAAGGATAGTCGGAAGGTAATTTGTCATAACTAGCTCGTCACCCCCGGCCGCCATGATGGCGGTTGCATAGATGGAAAGGAACTCCTCTGGGTTTTGGGTCCCATTGTACCTCTCCATGTGGCCGGGCTTGAACTTAGATGGCCACCTGACAGCGCGAAGTTCGTCAGAGAAAGCCTTGCAGCCCAAGGCGTATGGCCGACCACCTTCCCCTGCAGAACCTAATCTTGAGAAGACGTTGGTCCTGTTGCCCGGAGGAACTCTGGTTGAACGGGAAGACTCTGCCTGGAGGAACTCTCTCCGGGATAGTCCTCCACGTTCCTTCCTCGTGGTCGTTACGATGCGTTCTTCACGAGGGGATCATCCGTGATCTTCGTGCGCACGCTTGCCCCTGTGGTCACGGTGACCACGGGGACTCGGCGAGCGTCGCCGATCACGGGCAGCTTGCTCGTGGACAGTGATCCTTCGACGGTGACGGGGGTCACGTGATCAATCGGAACGCTCACTGTCCGAATCCACCTGGACAAGCTGACTGCGCTGCCCGGATGAGGTGTTGACTTCTCCTATGGACTTAAGGCCTTCGGCCAGTCGCTCAAGGTTAGCGGATCTGATCACCGTTGCCTGGGCTTGGAGTCGTTCTCGACTCTGCTCAAGGGGTCCTGGGATCCCTGAGGCGTCCGCGACTTGTCCGACTGGAGTCCGGTTGAGCGGGGATTCAACCCGAGTAGGTAGATCTGCTGCCCGGGGACTTGGCGTTCGTGCGCGAGGCGGGTCGCGTCGCTGACGCTTGCGCTGGTCGCGAATTTGCGCCAAGGTTTTATTGATAGATTCATCCAGACTGTGGCGAGCAACATCTTGCTCGCGGGTAGCTTGGGCAGATCCGTCTTGGAGCCGAGCAGAGTTGATCTGCTCGACCTCCTGAGCCGCCGCAGCGCGCGCAGGTTCCTGAGAGGTTCCCGCGCCGGCCATGTTGACGTCACGAAGGTCGTGCGTTGGCGCGCTAGACGGTGTCATCACTGTGTCACCACAGGAAGAATCGACCGACATAGCCTTGGAATCCGAGAGTTCTAAACCATCGTAGAGATCGTCGGTTCTGTATTCATCGTCAATGACGGGAGCTTGATCCAAGACCATCTCTGGCATGTATCAAGAGACCTCTGTCCCAGATATGGAAAGCGATCGAAATCGAACAGATCGATCCAATCTGACAGGGGATGAGACATCCCGTCCTTCTGAGTCATAATCCTCAGGAAGAGACCCCTGGTCGCTGAAAGAGTTCGACATGCTCGATCTACTAAGTCCCCACCGACGGCGCCAACTATCGACGGTGGAGATATCGATCTCAAGTCAACTAAGGTTCTTGAGAAGGGGAGATAGGAGACATGCCGAACAACACGAACAGCGATCAACGAGCAACAGGGAGACAAGGGTTTTTATCCTGGTTCAGGCCTCTCGGGAGAGATAATAGCCTTACGTCCAGCCTTTCTTTATAACAAAGAGAATTACAAGGTGGAAGCTCGACGAGACGAACAAGTCTCGACGAGATTATAGGTGTACAACGAAGCAATGTGCGACAATGCGAAATCTCTTGGCCCCTCTACACGCTATAGGGGCCCTGTTTATATAGTGTAGATGAACCGACCTACCGGAGGAGAATCGGGCTGGGCTAACTACGAATACGTAACGAACTCGTACATGCCAAATACATCCCATGGTAGATATGGTAAACTCCAATTCTTGGGGATCACGACTCCTAATCCAATCCGGGAAACCAACGTCCATGTCTTCACGTAATCGTGCAGAACTCCTGTTCGAGACGGACTTAAACACAATTTCTTGGCCATTACGCATCATACCAACCAAAGAGCTGTTCGGTAAGATGTACATGGGCCAGATAGAACCTTCCAGGGAGCTAGGCCCTGGTAGGCTGTTCGATTGGGCCGTCAGGGAGTGGGCCATGGCAATGGACCGTAATTTTATCCCCGACAAAAGCCATGAGGTAAGAGTCTAGTGGTGCACAATTTGCTATTTGTCAATCTATTGATATTTGGTACATGTTTGAAATTTCGCTCATTTAAAAGTCACAACATAATTGAATTGATGATGTGTATTGTATCATAATTATAGTGCGAAATCTTTTTGTCATTTGTCAAATCAATTTAGTAATAAAATTGTTCGCTATAATTGTTCTTTACATACGCGCATGTCTCTATGAAATCCTGGCTCCGCCAATGTATGTGTCACACGTCTTTTTGTTGTGATGGATTTGTGAGTTCTGCTTAGAAATTTATAGTAAAACTATGTGTGGAACATGAACATTGATAGCTTTACTACTAACTTTATAAAATGTGAAAGTGAAAATCAAAGCAGATTTTGTGATGATATGTAACGTCGAGAAATGACACCGAAAAATAAAAGCACTCAATAAAAAAGGTCCATTTTAGGTACCTCAACTATCGAGAAAGACAAAAAAAAAACTCTAAACTATGATTTGGTCTGTTTTACATACCTGAAGTTTCAATACCGGCTCAGAACCCATCACATCGGGAGGTAACAAAGTAACCACACACAACATGCTCACATCAGGAGGCAGCAAAGTAAAGCAAGTTCATTAATTTGTCTGGCAGCATTCGCTGAGGCAACGGCCTCGTTCTTTTCGGCGTAAATTTGAGTTGAGTTTTACTGCAACAAAATTTGTTATTTTTATATAGCCTATATGTTATAATAATTTGTAATGATTTTTGCAAGACTATTAGTGTTCATATCAAAGATCTTTTAATTATTTTTTCAGCCTCTTTAGAGCATGTACAGCAGGGGCTGTATCAAGCCCCTGCATTTCAAATTTGCCCAGCCTGCCCAGCCCCTGTGTCTCTGCTTTTATTTGAAATTTTCACCCGCGTTACTGTAGCTACAATAATTTCGGGGGGTCTGCTGAGGATGCTCTTAGACCCCTTTTCAAGTACTCTCGATTTTTGCTACAGTAAAACTCAACTTTACTCAACACTGAAATAACAAGGTCAACAAATAACGTATTGCTGAGCTAGCAACAAATCATGTCGCCGCGAGAGGATTGGCTCCTCGCCTCCTAGTTATTGTATCCATACGTAAGGCTGTAAAATAAAGTGTATAGAGATAGAGTGTTTGTTTAAGATTTTTTTAAAGTATGATATAAAATGTATTTTTTTAAAAAAATACTTAGAATATGTAGTAAATAATATTATAAAATGTATAGTTGGAGTTTTCTGATGGACATGCTCTTAGAGCATTGCCAACAAAATCTCTATATTTTATTCTCTACTACTGTATTCTATTCGATCCCTATATTTCCATCATCTCCAGCAGATATCTATTCTCAAAAAGATATAAAGATCTTCTACGGAGAGAGTTTGTGTATTTAGAGGCTAAAATAGAGATTTTGTTAGAACGTTATAGAGACTAAGATTGTTCGCAATAGTGTTTTAGGGGAATCGTTTAGAGATTTTGACATCCATACTTGGCCAACAAGCTGGCTTGGCTCGGTTCGGTTCAGTTCGGTTCGGACCCGATTGGTTCGGTTACGGTACGAACCGGACCAACCGACCGAGGTCTCGGTACAGGTTCGGTTCGAATCGAACCAGTCTGACGAACCGGTCCAGATTCGGTTCGCTTGACCGAACCGAACCGACCCGATTCATAAACAGTACCAACCGATCTGGTTCGGTTCGGTCGGACCGGCCCATCGACCAGCAATACTGCTATCCTTGCCCTTGCTGCTGCTGCGTTATCCGACACACACACACGCACTAAGGCCGAGGCCGCCGTCTCGAAATAAGACATGCCACGAGGGCCCAACGGCAAAAAGGCAGCTCCCAACAAAACCAGAAAGAAAACGTTGGAAAAGCTTTTTCACCCATTTCTCACTCCCCCACCTCGTCCTCTCCACTCCTTCCTTCCTCTCTCTCTCTCTCCGTTGCCCCCGTTCGTCTCCTCCGCTCCAACCGAGGCGGAGCCCCAGATTTGCAGCTTGCCCCCCGGGGATCCCCCGAATTCGCCGCTGCTGCCCGTCCCGCGGCCGCGCGCACCTCCCGAATCCCCCCCGAGCCCCCCGGGGGCGCCCCTCGCCTCGCGATCGCGCCGCGGCGGAGGAGCGGGCCGCGACGAGTCGCCGGCGGCGGCGGTTACGGGGAAGTCTAGGGCCCCGGCTGGGAGTTTGCGGCTCCGGCGATGTCGGCCGCGCCGCCCGCGGGGGCCTGAGGCCTCGTAGGGGAGCGGCGACTGCATCGCCGGCGCGCGTGGAGATCTCGGGGCCTTTCGAACCCTAGCTGGGTGGGGTCGGGTGGAGGAGGAGAGTGCTTGGTGGCGGCTATGGACGTGGACTCGCGCATGACGACGGAGTCGGACTCCGATTCGGACGCCGCGGCCGCGGCCGCGCACGGAGGGAGCGGCGGGGGCTCGCCGGGCGAGCCCGCTTTGTCGTCGCCGCCGGGGACGCCCACGGTGGCTCCGGCTCCGGCGGCTGCGGTGGCCGTTGCGGCGACGGGGCCGAGGCCGGCGCCGGGGTATACCGTGGTGAACGCGGCGATGGACAAGAAGGAGGACGGGCCAGGGTGCCGGTGCGGCCACACGCTCACGTCGGTGCCCGCGGTTGGGGAGGAGGGCTCGCCGGGCTACATCGGGCCGCGCCTGATCCTGTTCGGTGGTGCCACGGCTCTCGAAGGCAACTCAGCCACGCCACCTTCTTCGGCCGGCAGCGCCGGGATCCGTATGCCTTTTTATCTCTCGCCTTGTGATTTCTGATGGTCTCCAGTGTCGATTGGTGTTGTCTCGTGGCTAGGGTTATTCTACACCAATCTCTTGGGGGATATCCGGGCCTTCTGTGATGATGTCCGGATACAATGGTAACCTTGGGGGGTGGGGGGTTTCATAAAATTTGAAATTCTTTTCGCTTTTTAAATGAGAATGAGAATTTCTGGGGTACATGCGATTTACTAAATGAGCTGCAAGATGGTGAATTTTACACACCAATTTCACTTTGGAAACAAGTTTGAGCTGTGTATTGGAATTAAATTGTCTGAATGTAAATGCTGTTTTCTGCTTCCTCCGGGGGAATTGCTCAAATGACACTTTTTAAAATTCGCATTTGCTCAAATGACGCTTGGGGCTACTTTCATCGACTCAGATGATCCCACATGTCATACTCACATAGGAATTGGCACACGAATTCAATGTCATTTGGGCAATTCTTCCGCTTCCGAGGCTGATGCCAAATTAGTTACGTGAGCTGGAGTGCTCAATGCCATTTCAGGTTGCAGTTACATTGAGTAGTGCTGCACTCTATTTTTTATGAAGGACCTATTCCGTGAACAAATTTATTTTGAACACTGTCATCTAAAAAGTCAAATGCTTATTAACTTTATTAATGGAATAATGGTTGGTTGGAAGGAAAATTTCACTATCTCGAAATGTGGATCATCCTGATTTCTTCTTATTATTGCCTAAACTATACATGGAAAGTAGATGGTCTTATATTGCGTGGAACGGTAATTCTATTTCCCAGTCAAGTGCAATGCCTAAAGAGGATTTCTCACTGATCTCCTTGGTCGCAGGTCTTGCTGGTGCGACAGCAGATGTCCATTGTTATGATGTGCTATCAAATAAGTGGACCAGGTAGGGTATTTTATGAGTGATTACAAACAAACAAACAAATTTTTTACGCATTTCATACTTGGGCTGTTATTTTATTTAAGTCACCCACTTGTCTGTTAGCATGATAGCTGTATTCTCTTAGTATGGAGCAAATCAGGAAACATTTTTAATTGCGGCATTACTCTGTCAGACTCACCCCGCTTGGCGAGCCTCCTTCACCAAGAGCTGCACATGTAGCAACTGCAGTTGGAACCATGGTTGTCATTCAGGTATTTCTGTTTTTGATCAGCAGTTGCATCAATTTAGTGATCCGGCCAGTGTCTTATGACTGTTGGGGGCGACTAGTGTTCTAGTACCTGTTTTTCTACTAAACATCTCTCATTTTTATTTTAAAAAATCTCCTGCACCTTGTTGCCACACCTCCCCTATTCCCAAGCTAATCTAATGAAGGTGATTAGTATAACTCTTAAATGACTAGATAGGCAGGTGTAAAAATTTCTTTTATTTGTTTACTGAGATCTTTTAGAGGGAAACACTAAATGTCTCGTTGCTGTTTCTTTATTTCCGCCAATCCAGGGTGGAATAGGCCCTGCTGGTTTATCTGCAGAGGACCTTCATGTTTTAGACCTTACACAACAGCGACCACGATGGCACAGGTGATTATTATTATGCATTGGCTGGAGTTTAGAATTTTTTTCCTTATCGCTTCTGAGGGTGCAATGCACTTTATGTAGAGTGGTGGTTCAAGGACCTGGTCCAGGCCCACGATATGGACATGTGATGGCCTTGGTTGGACAGAGGTTTCTGTTGACAATCGGTGGAAATGATGGTAGGCGATTGCTTGCTGAAACATTTGTTAAATTTTAAATAATAATACATTGCACTTGGATCCATCCTGAATAGTGTCGGCATTGGGATCGTTTTCATTTCTTTAGGGAAGCGGCCTCTGGCAGACGTATGGGCTCTTGATACTGCAGCTAAGCCATATGAATGGAGGAAACTTGAACCGGAAGGCGAAGGACCACCACCATGCATGTAAGTATGATAACAGAAATAAGAAGTGTTTCATGTAAAGTACGTTAAATTGATGAGCTATCATATTGGTGGCACTGACTTGGTTTTATTATATTTTCCTGATGAGTCATCCATTTATTACATTACTAAACTACCACCTCTTGCATGTTTACTTAAATCAATTTATTACCATGCTATCTACAATTCGATCTGCTATTTATTTTGTATGGTACAGAGTAGCATGATGTGGCACAGTAAACTCACCATTTTGCCCAATCAGTTGTTTGTTGTGATCCGACTTCTGCATTTAGGTCATATTCTTTTATTATTTTTGCTCGAAGTAGAATTAGTTTGTTATGTTCTTTCTCTAACTGTACTTTGTGTTATTTTTGTTCAGGTATGCGACTGCAAGTGCACGCTCTGATGGTCTTCTTTTACTTTGTGGTGGGAGGGATGCTAGCAGTGTGGTAAGTGAAATAATGCCAACAGTATTAAATAGGACTTAGTGAACAGCCTTTTCTGTAGAAGTGTAGAACAAATATAAATGACTAAATTTAATGGAGTTAAATAATTGATGTGCAACATTTGAGAGCTCTTAATAATGAACTCTTAATTTTCTTATATCACATACCAAACTATTTTAACAAGGTTCCTTATATTTTGTTATATAACAAATGGAGTGATTCTCACAAGAATCGAAATTATGGATTTGAAGTATCTAAAATTTAAGTAGGAACTGTTTGATGAGAAAGGGGGGGGAGGGGGCATCTGGTGTAGATTTATGATGGAAACTGAAGAAAGTTATTACGCTATTATTAATTCCATTTCCATCTCAAATGGATCTATAGAAAGTTAACATTATTATGCATGGCTCGTGATTCACTCATACATGATACATCCATTTGCCATGTAGCAGTTTTTCATTCATTTGAGTATATTGCTGTCAACACTTAAGAGATGCCTACCTGTCCTTTTTTGCAAATAAAAAGAGAAATATCTAATTGCTCAAATTATGCTAGTGATATAATCACCGCTAAGTACATGGCCCTAATTTCATTTCAGATGTCTAGTTGTTGTTGAATAAATAAAAATAGTAGTTTCTGTTGTGTTATATCTTGGTTTTCTATACCAATAATACTAGTCACTGATCCCAGATATAATATATACCCTCTATTCTTATATATGTATTTTTGTAATATCAACAGCCCTTATCAAGTGCATATGGTCTTGCAAAGCATAGAGATGGTCGCTGGGAGTGGGCAATTGCACCTGGTGTTTCTCCTTCAGCCAGATACCAACATGCAGCTGTAAGATGTCATTCAGTCTCTTTTTTTCCCTCTAAAAATGTTGTCTGCAGTTTGGTGTTTGTTACTTTGTGTAACACTTGTTTTTGTTTCCTCTGTTTAGGTTTTTGTGAATGCACGTCTTCATGTGTCCGGAGGTGCTCTTGGAGGTGGTCGGATGGTCGAGGATTCCTCGAGTGTTGCAGGTTTGGTTTTAAGACCTTGAATTAACTGGCTTGTTCTTTTTTTCAAAAAAAAAAACATACATATTTATTGCAAAACAATTTTTTGATGAAATCATTCGTCCCAAAAGTCCAGTCTTATTGATGATTCCAATGTCCTTTTTCTCAAAAGATCTGAATTGTAGAAATCACTTGAATACTAAAGGTATACTTTCAACTTTGTTAATCCTATCTTAAAACGTCACTTGTTAGCGATGTCAATCTATAAATATTTTCCTGTATTTTTTTGGGTTACTATGACTGTGCCAATAGCTGCCAGTTTTTATTCCTATTTTGTTACTATTTAAAACTAAAAACTGTCTTTGATAATTTGCACATGTACCAACATCATGGTTAGGCCTTATGGCATTACTGACCACTTATTATGGTTATCTATCAACAAAAAGAATTCAATGTGAACTACTGTATTCCTATGATTTTCTTATTAGCTGCACCATTCTACCTTGTTCAGTGTTAGATACTGCTGCTGGCGTTTGGTGCGACACAAAGTCGGTTGTCACAACTCCTAGGACAGGAAGATATAGTGCGGATGCAGCAGGAGGTGATGCTGCTGTTGAACTTACACGGAGGTGTAGGCATGCAGCTGCTGCCGTTGGTGATCTAATCTTCATTTATGGAGGTTTACGAGGGGGTAAGACATAATAATAACCACCCATGTCTCATGCCTGACATTGTGTGAATCAGTGTTTCACATTCAGTTCATTCCCCACTGTCTTATGAATTTGACATCCCTAGTATTGCTAGATGACCAATGTTTGTCTTTATCAGATGAGATAGATACTTTATAAATTAGATGGCTGCAAATTGATTGAGGACTGTGAGACTGTCCATTTAGAGGCCATTCTCGAGATGGACTATACCTGATTATCTGCTGAAACACTGAAACGGGTGAATTTTGAGAGCTTGTAGAAGAGAATCCAAGTTGTTCCGCTTAGTTTCTAATTTTTTTAAAAGCTTTCATTAGTTGTTTCTAGATTCTTTAAATCAGAATCAATGAAAAGAATTTAGTTTTTCAAATGCCCTATCTTGCCAACATACGTAAATAATCATATATGTTACCTCTTAGCATTATGTTGTGTAGATCTCATGCCTGTCTAAAGAGTTTTCACTTTACTGGGCCATCATGTTTTTATTTTACACCTTCATTATATTTTTTTTCTCTTCCATGAAAAACCTTATATTTCTTTCAATTCATCCAGATCAGCCTTATGATTCATCATTGACATCAATGAGATAACTAAATGTCTGTCGCATACGTTTCCATTATGGACTATTTAACTTAAAATGCATGCAGTTGACGCCATATTGGTTATTTGGTACATATAGTTTGATCTTATAATCTGTGTGCTTCTGCTTGATATTTAAAGAGATTTGTATTTTGTTCCTGTGTCATATCAAATTCATAGTGTTGTTAATGGATGCTTGT
This sequence comes from Raddia distichophylla, assembly GCA_005191435.1. Classification (NCBI taxonomy): domain Eukaryota; kingdom Viridiplantae; phylum Streptophyta; class Magnoliopsida; order Poales; family Poaceae; genus Raddia; species Raddia distichophylla. The sequence continues at coordinate 1,820,566 of SPJY01029059.1, read as the reverse complement.
GATTGCTTAACCCACCCTGGGATGTAATGTCTAAACAAATTGCCATTCATTTTGATTTCTGAGTTTGTTGTGGCATTTTTTGCATGGTTTGCTACTAAACTAATTGCCACTCATTTTGATTTTTGAGTTGTGGCATTTTTGCATGGTTTGCTAAACTGCTAACAAGGTAATACGTGATCAGTCCTCTACTTTGCTGAGACCTTACTACCTTAGGGTACATATAAGTATATTGATTATTGAGTGATCACTAAACTCCTATGGTCTTACCAGCACAAGTGCACAACGAATTTCTATATGGTGTGTGGCTGATTACATTGTAGTTTACAGCACTATCATACTATTGTCATGATTTTGTCTGAGACCCCTATTGTCATGATTTTGTCTGAGGCCCTGTTCTCAGTTTTTTTTTGGCTTATTTGCTTGTCTTCATTCAAAATATAAATAATTTGGTTTTTTCAATCTGTCTTTATTCTAGCTCGAAGGCACGTTTAAAAAACTCTAAAATAAGTCAAACAAAGGGACCCGACTTTCGAGGACATCTTGGGAAGCTCTCAAAGTTGGGAAATAAGTCAAATAATTAGATAAGTCAAATAAGATAGCTAGGGAGAACATGCCCAGAAGCACCTGAAGTGTATCCAGTTCTCTATCATAGTTGCTATGTTTTTTAGTTGGATAAAAACACTTGGTTAATGTTATCTGTTGAAGAGAAACAGACATGTTTTACAATTATGATTTCAGCACTGGATGATACAATTTTATGCACTCTTGTTTATTGCTTGCTAACATCATAGGTCTACTGTTGTAGGTGTTCTGCTTGATGATCTTCTTGTGGCTGAAGATCTTGCTGCTGCTGAAACGACAACTGCTGCTAATCATGCAGCAGCAACTGCAGCAGCTACTAATGTACAAGCTGGAAGAGCACAGGGAAGGTATCCCTATAATGACGAACGAACAAGGCAGACAGCTCCAGAATCAGCTCCGGATGGATCTGTGGTTCTTGGAACTCCAGTTGCCCCTCCTGTTAATGGGGACATGTATACGGATATTAGCCATGAGAATGCTGTGCTACAGGGACAGAGGTATACTTTTATTTCTTTATGAATATGTTATGGCGAAGTTTCACTAGCCAGTTAGTGTGTGTTCTATAATTTTTATTTGGCAGTGTTTTTGTGCTCAATAATAATTTCTTTACAGGAGACTAAGCAAAGGTGTTGATTACTTAGTTGAAGCGTCAGCAGCAGAGGCGGAGGCAATTACTGCTACTTTAGCTGCTGTAAAGGCTAGGCAGGTTAATGGTGAGATAGAGCAGTTGCCTGACAAAGAGCAATCTCCAGATTCCACATCGAGCAGCAAACATTCAAGCCTCATCAAACCAGACACTGCTTTGTCTAACATGACACCACCTGGGGTTCGGTTGCACCATAGAGCTGTGAGTAGACCATATGTTTTGTTTTGCTATGCCATTCCTATTTTGTTGTTTCATTTGACAGTTCACTTTTATAGAAAGTCAATGTACTTGTTCTTAATATATCTGTAAATGTTTCTCGTCTTTGCAGCCTAGGTAGAGCTCTTTTTGCATCACATTAGGTGTCATTCTTTGTTTGTCTTTTGTCTTGCAGGTTGTGGTGGCTGCAGAAACTGGAGGTGCCTTAGGTGGTATGGTCAGACAGCTTTCAATCGACCAGTTTGAAAATGAAGGAAGGAGAGTCAGCTATGGCACCCCAGAAAATGCAACTGCTGCACGGAAGTTACTAGACCGACAAATGTCTATTAATAGTGTTCCAAAAAAGGTACTTTTTTCACATAGGAAATATGATCACAATCAAAATAAAATCACAAATGTTCTTCGATGTAAAGTAACTAAGACGGACATGTATCTTTATCTTTATGATAAACCAAGTGGCTCAACTACACTAGTACACTTGTATTGGACCGTTCGTCCCTTGTTATGTAGCTCTTTCGGTGCATGATATAGGCATTGACGAAGATAAAAGAAACTATGCTTCTTCTCAACTACTTAGCCACTTTGCTTTATCTGCTGCGATGCTTATTCAGGTCATTGCATCTCTGTTGAAACCTCGTGGCTGGAAGCCTCCTGTGCGAAGGCAATTCTTCTTAGACTGCAATGAGATTGCAGATCTATGTGATAGTGCTGAGAGAATATTTTCAAGTGAACCAAGTGTTTTGCAACTTAAAGCTCCCGTTAAGATATTTGGTGATTTACATGGTCAATTTGGTGACCTTATGCGATTGTTTGATGAGTACGGTGCTCCTTCAACAGCAGGAGACATTGCGTAAGTTCTTGCTTTTGGGGAAAACAATAATGAATGTCTTGCATTTTGGTAACTAGTATGATTTTTTTATATAATCAGTGTACCAACACTTGTAAATGTTTCAAATTATGTTATTAATATGTTTAATTATGTATCTTAATATCTGGATAGATTTTATTTTTATTTGAGTTTTTTCCTCCCTTTTCTGGCCTTCAGCTATATATAATTTTGTCCTAAAACTGCAGGTACATTGATTATCTCTTCTTGGGTGATTATGTGGACCGTGGCCAGCACAGTCTAGAAACTATTACTCTTCTTCTTGCATTGAAGGTATTAAAATGTCAACTTACTTTCATGCTATGTAGATTTGTTTTTATGCAGTTATGTTCAAGTTTAATCGTTAAACTTTCTTTACCACTATATTTCAGGTGGAATATCCTCAAAATGTACATTTAATCCGTGGAAATCATGAAGCTGCAGATATTAATGCTTTGTTTGGTTTTCGTATAGAGTGTATAGAGCGAATGGTAAAAATGTTTTTTTTTGGTCTGAACAACATTTCATTACAAGTTCATTTTTTATCCTCCCTTACCTGGGTGTTCTTGTCTCAAAAAATAGGGCGAGAGAGATGGCATCTGGACATGGCACCGTATGAATAGGTTATTTAATTGGCTTCCATTGGCTGCACTCATAGAAAAGAAAATTATTTGTATGCATGGTGGCATTGGTCGGTCAATCAATCATGTAGAGCAAATAGAGAATCTCCAAAGACCAATTACCATGGAAGCAGGCTCAGTTGTCCTCATGGATCTCCTATGGTCAGCATATCAAGAACTCATACTGATATTTACCCTTACATGGCTGTTTATTTATATTGATGCTAAGGTCCTGTTATGATGCTTACAGGTCTGATCCAACAGAGAATGACAGTGTTGAAGGACTCAGGCCAAATGCTCGGGGCCCTGGTCTGGTTACATTTGGGGTTGGTGCTCCAATCCCTTTATTGATGAACACTTCTTTCCTTTATTTGGTCATTTCGATTTTCTGAAGCTGACGTGTTGTTGACACAGCCTGATCGTGTTATGGAGTTTTGCAACAACAATGACCTTCAATTAATTGTACGAGCGCATGAGTGTGTGATGGACGGCTTTGAGCGCTTTGCTCAAGGTCACCTGATTACTCTTTTCTCAGCAACAAATTATTGTGGTGAGTAATTATTTTTAGGAAAAAAAAATCTACTTGACCCAGGAACTATATAGCTTCGTCTACTTAGTACTTAACCCCCTGAACTAGAAAACCAGATATTCTACCTTTTGAATTATTCCAAACAGGTGGTTTCCCACGTGGCTACCTTCTTAACACATGGTAAAAACACCCCCCAAAACCACTCACAGGGAGTTATTTGCTTGGTTTTGAATAGTTGAGGGGTTAGATTATCTGATTTTCTAGTTTAGGGGGTTAAGCAGACGAAACTATATAGTTTAGGGGGTTAACTAGACTTTTTCCTTGTTTTTAACATATTTATTTTCAACTTGTTTGCTCAATCCTATGATTGCTTGCCATGTTATGCACAGGTACTGCAAATAATGCTGGTGCAATCTTGGTTTTGGGTAGAGATCTTGTGGTCGTTCCAAAACTAATTCATCCTTTGCCCCCTGCAATTACTTCACCGGAGACTTCGCCAGAGCATCACATCGAAGACACATGGATGCAGGTAACAGTAAACAGATGCAAATATGTTATTTATTTGAACTAGCTGATATTGTTGCTGTTTAACTCTTAACATCATGGTGTAAATGAAACCCAGGAGCTGAATGCAAACAGACCACCTACTCCAACCAGGGGACGTCCTCAAATAGCAGCTAACGACCGAGGCTCTCTTGCCTGGATATAGTGGATTCCCAGATGTTGGTTGCTATGATCCATCTGAAGTCTCGCTCAGCAGGATCTTGCAATTTTTATTTCATCTGCATGCAAGAAAATGATGTGTTTAAGAGATGGGGCTAGCCCACAGCCATGCCAAAACAGTATTATCTGCAAGGAGCAAGTTGGATGTGGACTATCAAAACAGGGAACGGAGCTTCATCCTGGACAGTGCTCTCCGTCCGATTTCCCAGAACACAAGTAAAAGAACATCGACTCACAGAGATTGTCTGATCGCCCATAGAGGCTTCACTTGTACATACTCAGGTGCCAGTGGATAGATGGGTGTACGTGTTTTTGTGTCCAATTGGAAGGGCAAAAGGAATAGTGTTATTGTACTAGGTATTCTTCCCTTTCCCTCTCTTTTTTGGGGGGTCTAGAGTTCTGATTTTGCGTGGTGTTTTTTGAGTTACATCAGGGACCTGAGTCCCGTGCCTGCCTGGCCGGGGTCGAGGTCTAGTCGTGTATAATAGCCCACTACTTTGTCTTAGCATACCCCTATGTAATTTCAGTCCGATGCTGATGTGTACAATTTTGTGTTTAAAGTTTTGGGTGGTGAATGTAGTTCGTGATGTGATTTATTTGAGGAAAAGAGGGGTTACTTGTTGATGTACCAAACAATTTTACCGACTCAGTTCTCTTTGCTGTTTGCAATGTGGATGTGGTGCACTGGTGGCCTGGTGGGCACCGAAAGCTGGGTGTGCATGCACTGCAGTACTGCACGCGTAGCTGAGTTATTTTCGTTCGGGCAAGAGATGGAAGAGATTATCTCGTTGAGGGCTTGTTTGGCAAAGCAGGGGAGATACATCCAGGGATCAAAATCCACAAAGGGATTTTTTTTGGCCATTTCACATGACGGGTACAAATAATCCCCTTCCATTCTCATCCCTGCACCCTATTTCCTGCCTCGTCACTTTTCCCCTACTACGCTGTCGTCGCCACAAACGGGAGCCCGCTCACCCGTCGACGCTGCCTCCATAGAGCTCGCCTTCTAGAGCAATGAGTGTCAAGGGAGCCGCCCTACCTAGGAGCTCATGGTCCCTCGCCGTCAAAGGACCCGGGCCGTCATAAAGGAAGCAGGGCCTCACCGTCGACGACCGACATCGGATCTAGAAGCTCATCGCTGATGATACTTGGATATGAGAGTAGGATCAGGAGGAGCTTGCTGTGATAGGGGAGATGGGTGGAAAGAGTCGAAGAGGAGTGGCGGAGCGAGCGATGTGGGGATATATTCCACGACTCGAGAGATAGGGGTGGCTTCCCGGGGTAAATCGAGTGGGACAGACCAGGACAAACCCCGTGTAGCAAGCTGCCAAATGCATGTGCGAAATGGCCTGTGGAAATTTCCCATGCGGATCATCCTTACCGGGGAACAGGCTAGGATCCCGGCGGAGAATCAGGCTCCCATGTGAGCCCTGAAGATGGGATACGGTTCATGCGGATACAAGAACTACTCATCCTAGCATACAACTATACAAGACATATAGGATGATCTTGTTCTGAGTAGATTCATCGTAGCTCACATGATGCATTCAGGATTAGGCCTCATTGGCTATTAAAAAAAGGGATTAGGCCTCCGTGGCTATAAAAAATGGAACTAGGTCTTCGTGGATTCACCATAGCTCCTATAAGGCATTGAGGATGATTTTGGCTAAGATGAGTGACTGCACTTAATGTTTGGTTGCTTGCATCTATAGAGCAAATTTTACGAATTTGTTTAGTTGCTTATACGAGACAAGGTAGAGAAGAAATATGTAGAACCAATCTAGTATGGGTTGTTTATACAAGCATTATATAGTACGAATATATTGTAGACATAGATGTCACAAACACTATTATATGCCCCTCTAACATACTCGTGAACAAAAACAGAAGGAATTGTCATTAGGGCAAAGAGCAATGTGTGCTGATCCTCTTTAGGAAAACCGAGGAGATAATGACGACCACATTGTTGTGATGTGGTACTTGAAGCAGATTGTAGTGACAATGTATAGGATGTGGACGAATGTGCTTCCGAAAAACCTTATTCGTTATATCCTGATGTAGAATCTTAATGACGGGTTCTAGAGACTCGCTCTCTTGAAAACTGCTGTAAAAAGACGTCGGGATGGAGCACAGTAGGTGACAACACAACATAGAGAAGAGGCAAAACCCTAGATTTCTACACGGTTTCCCTATCATAAAACCAGTTCTCATGGAAACTGTTTTCGAAATTTCCGGAGAGCAAAAAAATAAACTGCAAAATGGAGTTGCGTATGTGCAACTATTTGGGTCCAATTTCGACGGACCATTCACGCAAGTGCGGTGAGCGTGCATCACACCGCCTCTCCCCAATGAGGTGAGCGAGCAAGTGTTCTTCTCTATTCTCTTCAACATGTGCTAGCATAGTGGAGCACACTCCACTATTTAAGTTAGTGTGTCGATATTGAATAGTTATCACCTCCTTTCATACATGGGCATTTGAGATTTTTAGGATTTTATTCTCAAATATATGGTTATGGCCTATTTATTCTATCATTAATTGTTTGTATAAGATAGTAGATTTAAGAAACGGGCGATGGTTAAAGACGTATCAATGCCCACACATGCCAGATCATAGGAAGCAACCCAAAAATTTTCTCTAGAGTCAGGCTGCTGAGCCCATGAATGAAATCCCTTTAATATATACCGACAAACATATACTATAATTACTATCTCATCGTATTTCATTAAGGAGATGGAGTACAAGAGGAAGCATCAGGAGAAGGTGCTACAGGCCTCACAGGCTAGCATGATGAGCTGAGCACTACGTAGGAGAATCGTCTGCGGCAGGCAGGGAGGCTCAGAGGGAGCGCAAGGTGTTTCACTTTAAGATCTTGACCTTATACAGACTTGCTCGGGTATGACTTTCCTTACACCACTTTTAAGTTTTTACATCTTATTTATGAAATACTTTTTTTTTCCAATCAAGTAGGCAGCTTCAAGCAGTTTCGTGGGCCAGGCTACCAATCCTATCACGATCGAAGTTCTACGTCCTTGGGGATCATTACACCACTCCAAAGGCGGTAATTGTTTACATTTTCTAAATCATCACAAGGCTTGAACTTTCATGCTTCGCTGAGCTTTGGTGCTTCACCATTAGCCAGGGACCCATAGTAGGAAATCGAAGCAACTGGTTTCAAAAATTAAATGTTTTTTATCTACTACAAATAACATCATTTAATGACTATAATTTTAGAGGTCTTAGAAAAAATGTGAGAAAAATCTAACTAAATATAGGAAATAATGAGAAACTTATGCAATCAAAATTTGATTTTTTAAAATAAATTATGTTCAAAGCTCTGTGATGTATCTGAAGAGCATGTGCAGTACTCCCTCCATTCTAAAATAGTAGTCATTTTGGACATTGAGACGATCTTCAAAATATAATTTTGACTATTAAAAGTTCTTACATTTTATTTACAAAATGCAACTAAATAATAATATCAAGCAAGGTCTTTTCGAAGCGAATCTATACAATTATTATATGCTCAATCTAAATAAGTTAAAAGTTTTTCATGGATAAAGCTTCAAAAGTTTGAATTATGACAGATATAAAACAACTACTATCTTAGAATGGAGAAAGTACATCCAAATTGTCGACATCTGGAACCTTAGGGCCCTGAGGTGCAGATTACAAAGATTTGAAGAGGGGATGAGCTGATCGTCTGGACCCTATGTGGTTTGGCTCTAACGTGGATTCTACGGTTACTAGCTAGATATATGAGAGGAGGGCACAAGACACAGATATTTATACTGGTTCGGGCTCCTTTGAAAAGGTAACGACTCTACTCCAGCTGGTTTCATACTTGAGATGATGTAAGCTTACAATAATGAGGCTGAGAAGGAACTCCAATCCCCTGTGGCTGCTCTGCTGAGTGAGTGGTGTGACTTTGTGCTCCTGTGTGTCTCTATGTCTCTCTTTCTTTCCCTGTGCTAAAAAGGGGGTGTTTATAGTGCGCTCGGGGATGCACTAGAGGTTCCATTGTTCTTGACGTCTACGGGCCGCACTCATGACTGCATCAGCGATTTGTACGGAGCTGTCGACGGTTGGGATATTGACCCAAGTCAACTAAGACTCTTCAGGAGTGAGATAGGAGACACGTCGAACAACGACGAACAACAACGAGCAGGGGACAGGGGTTTTTATCCTGGTTCAGGCCTCTCAGGAGAGATAATAGCCCTACGTCCAGCCTTTCTTTATATCAAAGAGGATTACAAGGTGGAACTCGACGAGATTAGCAGGTCTCGGCGAGTAGTGTGCGACAATGCGAAATCTCTTGGCCAGGGTCCTCTAAACGCCGTAGGGGCCCTGTTTATATAGTGTAGACAAACCGACCTACCAAGGAATATCGGGCCGGGCTAACTACTAACACGTAACGAACTCGTACCATACCAAATACATCCTACGGTAGATAAGGTATACTTCTAATCTTGGGGATCACGACTCCTAGTCCAATCCGAAAAACCAACGTCCGGCTCTTCACGTAGTCGTGCAGAACTCTGTTCGAGTCGTACTTAAACAGGAATCCTTGGCCATTACGCATTGCGCCAGCTGGGAGACTGTTCGGCAGGATGCATATGGGCCAGATAGAACCTTCCAGGGAGCTGGGCCCTGGTAGGCTGTTCGATTGGGCCGTCAGGGAGTGGGCCATCGTAATGGGCCGTATTTTTATCCCCGACAGGAGCCTTGACCGAGGTGTATCATTGTGCGTAGATATCCGTCATATCGACCAATTCGAGTCCACTTTTGCGACTGCAGCGTTTCGTCGGCCTCTGTTTCGTCACTGTTCTATCACTATTGCTTATGAATCGTAGTTCCCGATGACGGAAGGTCATTCCACTTGTTAGCTAGCTCTTGTCAGTCACGTTACTTTGCCGAGGGAGTCACGCCTAGTACGCCACGCTCTGACGCACGCCCGCCTTATTGGCACGAACTGTGCAAGGTTCCCTCAAAGCAAGGTTACAAGCAACCTCTTAGCTTGGGAGGCCTACACGTGCACCCCTTGCTCGGGAAACTCATCCGAGCGACGGCAGGCGGTTAGCCTTGCTTGGGGATTGGTCATTTTAACTATGTCATTTTAGGCGACAACACATCGTTTTTGGGCTACTTTTAGCTGGCTTCTCCATAGGCCTTTGCTGGACTAGTCCAACGGACCTTCTATGTCATCCTATCCCTGTTTATGTTATCTTATCCCCGTAAAAAATAATTCCATTTCATGACTACAATTTGAGGTTCTTACGAAAAAAAAGTGAGAAAAAACTCACTAAATCTAGAAAAAGGAACCTGTTCACGCACTCAAATTTTGATCTAACGAACAAAATTTATGTTCAAAATTGTTGTATTTCTATAGGGCGAGCTCCTGCACTATTGCCGACGCAACACATGTTGATTCGGATACCCTCAAAAGTTAAATCCTGAATATGCATTGGACCTGACTAACCCTATAGCCTGACATGGCATCAGTCAGGCGTCGAGGATAGGTACCACTCGACAGTTCCATGAAGATTATGGTCATTTCATGCATTGGCAGGCAACCCAACAACCGAACACTATCCTCCCAATGCATCCATCGGCTGGTTACAAATATGACCAGCTCGTCACAAACACATTGGAAAAAAATGATCGAACCGTGGCATGTACAGGCCTCGTATTAACAAAAAAAAGGCTACCAATATACATTCATGCTAGAGGCTCTGTCAAAACGACACAAGTGTAGTTTGAATTGATCACTAAAAACATCACCACGCTACCATAGCCAAAACTGGAAGATAACGATACTTCCAGATAAGTCAGTTAATGAATTGCTGGGGTATGTTTATTAGTAGTTTAGTCTGGTTAGTTAATTTCCTAGTGTACAACAAACTAATTCCACTTCGCGGGTGGCTTTGATCCAAGAAATCCAAAACACGAGTGTCTAGCGATGCTCGTATCCATACATAAGAACCGAAGTCCAAAGTCCAAAGTCCAAAGTCCAAAACAGAACAATTGCTGGACTCGAACTACAGAAGTTGCTCTGCAGCAGGATTGGGCAGGTGTATCCGTTAAACATCACACCGACATGAACCAAAAGTGGCAAAGGTTTTAGTTAATTAAGCTCAGCGTTTCTTCTGATCCTTCCCAGTCTTGATGTCATGGGTGAGCATCCTAGGAGCAATGGCCATCGCCATGAGCTCCTGGAATAGGAGCTTACATGCATATGGTATATGCACCTATTAAAGGAAAAGAAATAAGACCATATGATGTTGTCTCAGAAGAAAAATAAACCGGACCATATGATTGTCTCTAGCAAACATAGGATAGCTTAAAATCAGAACAGCAGTTTCAGTGATGCAGGAAGTATAGTTTTACGTACTTGAACAATGTCGGTCTTGTTCTTGCAACCTCTGCACTCGAAGGAATTCTTCTTGAGATTAGCAATAGCAATGAGCCCACATTTCTCACATACGTGCACTCTGTATGCATCGCTCTGGTCAAATAACCTTTCCTTCAGGAAAAATGCAGCGCCATGAGCAATCATACAATCCCTCTCCATTTCTCCAAAACGGAGACCACCATCACGTGAGCGCCCCTCTGCTGGCTGCCTGGTAAGTATCTGGACAGGACCACGACCTCTAGAGTGAATCTTATCATCCACCATGTGCTTGAGTCTCTGGTAATATGTGGGACCAAGGAAGATCATTGCACTTAATTTTCTCCCGGTGTGGCCGTTGTACATGGTTTCAAATCCACGCATCTGGTAACCACATTTATGAAGTGCTTTGCTGATATTATCCACCTGAAATGGAAGCAAAAAGAAAAATAAATCAGTCCACACAAATCTAGTTCCATTGCAAGCAACGACAAAGAAGTCAAGCCTATTGTTGTTATAAGATCACTGCCACTATTATTCTCAGCAACTAAATCAAAACTAGGATTCAACCTTTTCCTAGGAATTAATTAGAATAAAGAAATATGAACCTCCAGAAATTACTTACAGTAACATCAGTGAACGGAGTTGCATCTCCCTCCTTCCCCATGTGCGCTGCAACTTTACCCATAATACACTCAATCAGCTGGCCAATAGTCATACGGGATGGAATAGCATGTGGATTCACAATGATATCAGGCGTAATGCCCTCAATCGTCCATGGCATGTCCTCTTGTGTGTAAGTCATTCCAACAGTTCCTTTCTGACCATGCCTACTGCTAAATTTGTCTCCAATTTGTGGTATGCGAACCGATCGCATTCTAACCTTGACAAATCTTAAACCATCAGCATTTGTTGTTAACAGAACCTGCACAAAAGGGCAACAGACTTAGAAACTGTTGTTTTCATATCATAACACGGCATACAAACACAGTGAGAGGTAAAGAAAACAAACCTGATCCACCATCCCACTTTCACTGTGACGCAGAGAAGTACTATGATCACGCTTTGTGTACCTAGTAGCTTGCCCTTGAGCATCATCTTGTGGAATAGGGGATGTCTTTCCAATAATGACATCTTCACCAGAGACCCTTGTTCCCTGGTAAATGAATTCATATGAGGGGATAAAAAGAACAGTTCTCTGATAAAGATATAAGCCCATGGTATTAAGTTTTCTACTTACCGGTGGTGCAAGTCCATCATCATCTAATTTATCATAGGAACCATGCCGCATTCCCTACAAGGAAAAACTTACAAGAACATTAACCCATATGAGCTGCAAAGGAGGGAAGAAAAACTGCAACGAACTTCTGAAAACCTCACCATAGTGTTCTCCCTATTTGGACGACCAAACTCCTCTTTGACAAGAGTCCCCATCTTCTTTTCCTCATCCCTGCATTTGAGGTTAGAATGTTTAAATTGTGAGAATTGGACTACAGAGTGATGGCGTAATGTATGATTATGCTGAAGTATCACCTGTAAGAGCGGAAAAATAGCGATCGGAAGAATCCCCGATCTATCGAAGATTGGTTCATGATAACTGAATCTTCTTGGTTATATCCAGAGTAGCATGCAATAGCCACGATTGCATTCTTCCAAAATCACCAAAGCCAAGTATTAGTGATTATGTGATAGAACAATATAGACAACATAAGAGCATACAAACAAAGTGCCTTGCAATTAATATTCACTTACAATGCCAGCTGGTAACTGTCTGAAGTGCAAATGCTCCATAGCACGAGTAGTAACGAGAGGCTTTTGTGGGTAGTACAGAACATAGGCCAATGTGTCCTGAATCCAAATGGTGGATGGTGATGGTTCAAACCTAAACTAACAAACTAAGAAAGGCAGACAATGGCACACTCACCATTCTTAATTGATAGTTGGTAACATAGATTCCCATGGCTTGCTTTCCCATAGCAGACTGATAGGTATTACGAGGTGACTGTACAATCAAAGGAATGAATTAGACATACTTTTAAAATAAGTACACAGCATTGAATAAGCGGGGTGGGGTTCACCTGGTTATGATCAGGAAAAGGAATAATTGATGCGCAAACACCAAGTATCAGTGAAGGGTGAATCTCACAATGTGTGTAAGTCTCAGAGTAAGCCTCATTAGGATTCTGTCTCGCATTTACAAGGTCCTGAAATTTTTTATAGGCATTACTAGCTGAAGAATATAGAAGATAAGCTGTTCCATGTAAAGGAATGATGACAGAATGGAGTAAATTTTCCGTAGTAAAGGACTTCAATGTTCAATGAGACATACATCAAATGAAATAGATCACACTTACATTAATCGTCATAGAGATCATAGTTGTCTCTTCCTCTTCAGTATCTATGTATTCTATAAATCCTTTTGCGACCAAGTCATGCCAACCTTCGTCGGGTGTCTCCTGGATAATCATACAGTAGGACACCAGAAGCATATGAGAACAAATACATGCATGCCGATGTAAAATTGTAGAAAAATAGCATACAGTAACAAAATATCAGACCCTTTGCTGCAATGCTCGGATATGCTTCTTCTTAATAAGAAGCCTCTGGCTTTCCACGATAAATAGTGGACGACTGCAACGGCCATAGTCTGTATAAAGTCGAAGTTCTTTAAGACGAATATCACGAACCACACCAACTTCAGTGTTGACATCAATCTGAAAATTACCAATAGTCAGCTTGTAAGTTTGAGATATAATCATATAATTATCCTTGAATATTGCATTCTTGATCTTTCTATGTTAATGTTTTGACATATACCCATGTTTAACATACTGCAGGAGATAATATCTACATTTAATACTGAAAATTGTCAAACAGAATTAGGATTGCACATGAGAAGGAGACCAACGAATTCTCTATCAGTTTTTTAAATGGAGTGCTCTCAACCTGTCATATATCTACTATTAAAAAGCCTCTTGTCATGACATGTGATGAGTTGGTACATCGCTCATCAATGCCCTTTAAAGTTGCAAGTATTTACCCACCAAATGCCACCACCATCAACACACATTTTATGTTTGGCCCCTCACCTCAGGCTTGTTGGTTTTGCACATATGACCTAGTTTTTTAGCATTCGGACCCCTTTTTTTGCATAAACCTATTTTTTTTCGTTTCGACAAATCGAGTTCTCTGGCTTTGCTTTTTTCCTAGCGAAGCACAGGCACTCAACTGGCATATAAATATAGGCCTAAATATGTGCATTCTCTGTTTTTTATGCTCATATCTAGTCCAATAATCCTCTATTAATGACCTGAGGATTTGACCCCATACTCTCAAGTCCAAAGTAGACAAAAGCACAGCATGAACCTGTCTTCTTAAACGTCGAAGTGTCTTCACCAACAGGTCAGGGTTCCTATGAATGCCAACCCAACAACCATTGACAAAAATTTTAGCAGCTTGAGGAATGACTGCTGGTGATATCTCCTGTAAAAAGCAAATATGGGCCAAACTCAGTATTGTAAACAACATCAAAACCTAACCCATAAGATTGAGAAGGTGAATTAGATGGTCCAGATCAAACCACATGTATACACTGAGAAGGGAATAAAAACAAACCTCAAAATTTTCTGTGCCCCACTCCTCCAAAAATTCCAAAATAGGATTTGCAGCAGAACCAACAGTGATATAAACCATCAACGCAAGATTTTTAACCAAGCCACAAGCCTACATAAAAGATGTATGGAAAAAATAAGACAAGCTTCCATTCAGCCGATGATTAATACAAGCTTCCTTCGAGCCGATGAAAATTAATACAAGCTTCCTTTGAGCAGATGAAAATTAAGAACGTTAATCACTTACCTGTCCTTCAGGTGTTTCAGCAGGGCACATCATTCCCCAATGAGAATTATGCAATTGGCGGGGTTTTGCCAGTTTCCCTATTGATAGGATCAACACGATCTTAAGAACTGAGTATCAATGGGGAAGTAATTTATGAAGTGACAATGTTCTATGTAAACCTTCACGTCCAATGGGAGAATTCAGCCTCCGCAGATGTGATAAAGTAGATGCATAGGTAAGACGATTAAGCACCTTCATGCCACACAAAAAAAAAGGGACGCATAGCACATATCAAAACATTTGTTAAGACAAGATGGAATCACCAAAGAATACCCATGAAGCAATAAAAAAGGTGCAAACCTGAGAAACACCGGCTCTGGTACCAGCTTGGTTAGCCTGCCCCCAGTTTCCCGTAGCAAGGGAATACTTCAACCCACTAGTAATGGTTTTGGCTTTGATAGCAAATTGCAAATTAACCTCCTTCCCATTGTCTACACACTGGGTTCAAGGAAAAGGAGCAATCAGTGATCACCAGGGGTTACAAGAAGAAAAAGAACTCGGCACATTAGAGAAAGGGAGGAACCTTTTGAACATATGACCTCACATCCCTTGTCAATTTCCTGAAAAGCTGTTTTGGCAACAGAACAAGGAAATTATGCTCTCAACCTGCAAAAACGAACTAAAATCATCTTAATTTTCAGATATACTGAGACAAACCATTCTGAACAGTCCTCCAAGCAAGGGACCAGCAAGGTCCAGCCTTTTGTTGCCATAATGATCTCTGTCATCTTCAGCTCTTCGACCAAGAGCACACATCAAGAGACGGTGAATAATGTACCTGCACAAATAGTGTACAGGAAGTTAATTGGTCTGGTTTCAAGCAAAGTATTATCACATTAACATGCATACATGTTGATTGATAATGAACAAAACATATCAATTTGAAACATATACCCAAAGTAGTATGCCTTTTTAGTTTCACAGAATTCACCAACACCAACATGGGGCAACATTTCCTTTTGAAGTATCTCTTTGGCATACCTGCAAACTTCACATAGGTAAGCACTAAAATTATATCATATAATCTTCTAGCAAATATTGAGTTTCTTTTTGCCCCAACATACTTGATTCTCTTTTCTTTAGTAACACCAACTGTAGCACCACGTTTTCCAATGTAGTCCAGGGCCACCTGCAAACATGTATATTAGTAATCCATATCATTACTTCAGGTCCGGTTGAAAGTTCAGTTTAACAAGTGCCCCCAGTAAGAACTAAGAACAAACAATGCAGTTAAGTGACATACTTCCATGACTTTAAATAGTTAAATTCAAGCAAACAAATTATCAATTCAAGTAAAAAAGAATAGTTTTTGTTTCACCTGTCAAATTGATCAACAAATACCTGTTGGTTTTGAATGACAAAAGCTTCTTCCAAAGATGGACGTAGCAATTCCATCATTTGTGTATCAGAGAAATCATAACATATGTGCTCCAGTATATCTTTGTCAGCGACAAACCCTAATGCTCTAAACACAATGATGATGGGAATATCTGCACGAATGTAGGGCAGAGTAGCACGGATGTATTGACCTGATGAACCCTGCAGCATAAGGAACATTTAACAGTGTTTAATTATATAAAATTAATTTGACTCATGTAAGAAGGTCACCATATGAATACATGCATCTAAGAACTATTTTTCAAAGCTTCATAAGACTGACCCCTTTCGCGCCTGCCCGAGAAAGCATCCGTACAAACATGCTACTAGCAGGTCTATTCTGGTTTTCTGCCATAGAACGGACTTCAGCCACATATGCAAATTTATTTGGCTGCCTCTTCTTAAACACATAGACATGGTTTGTGCTCATCTTCTCCTGGGCAATGAGAACCTTTTCACTACCGTTTATTATAAAATATCCTCCTTGGTCGTAAGGGCATTCCCCAAGTTCTGTGAGGTCCTTTTCAGATTGTTGAAATAGTGTGCAGTAACTAGAACGCAACATGATTGGAACCTGAAAGAGAAAAAAATAAAAATAAAAGTTGAACTATACAACAGAGCATACTATCAGCACAAGGTAAGTTGTTATTTGGAATCACACCTTTCCAATGAAAACTTTTGGGTACTCCATAGTTTCTGTAACCTCTTCACAGTCATGTCCTTTCTTCACAACTCTGTATGAAACATCAACATATAGTGGTGCTGAGTATGTCAGGTTCCTCAACCTGGCTGATTTTGGAAATAGAGTAGCTGTCTCCCCATCTGCTTCTGTCATCATTGGTTTGCTCAGATAAATTTGACCAAAGCTGATCTTGTGGAGCGTCTAAAGAAGAATAAAATGCCATCATAAGTCGCAGAACAATGGGAATGGAGAAAGCAAATAGCAAGAGATTTTGGTTTCAACTGACGGAATCAGCAAGATTGCACATGCTGGCACTAGCAACCCTCACGCATTTAAAGAAAAGCAACGTTCAAAATTTTCCTTCCCACTTGAGGCATAAGTGTTTCATTGTTTTTTTTAAATAACATGAATCATCTATAACACCATGGTATCTGTTTTCCTCTAGAGATGTGGTGTGCACATATATAAGCCATACAACTTGAAAAGGTGACAGCAAATAAGGACTCTGACCATTCCAACCAAAGTAAATCTCTCTTCAAAACCTGTGAGACTGTTACTTCTAATTTTACCTTTAGTAGACATTTTCACTTATCATTGACAAAAGGTTAGAAGATATTACCGTTAGTATTTTCTAGTTCTAGCATTTATAAAGGGTTCAATCAACTAAATGAATTTCATACGTTAAGAAAATAATAAAAAAAGAACATTCCAGTTTTCATTGCATTGACCTAAACTTGACTGACAGCATAAACTTCTCATTACTTTTTTGGATAGGGTCGACATTTTGCATCTTTTTTCACACTGGATATTTTCAGAAAGACAATAGCCAATGAAGACACTTCCAATGTACATTGTTGAACAGTAGGTAACCAAAAGTCCTCACGTCATAGTCCTGCAAACCAATCTGACTAAATCAAGAAGCATGCCATTTCTCCATATTCGTTAGGAGAAGGGTACTTTCTTTAGTCATATTATTTGTTAAAAGAAGAATACTTGCCCTTGTCCATTTCAGATTTATCCCTTTAGCATAGCATAAATATGCAATATGTATTCTATTTATTGGCAATATTCCTTCTGCTCTTTGATACCATTACCCTCAAAAACATTTTAAAAGGAATTAAAAAATTTGTGATTGACTTACTCTTTTATTTATTCTCTGTTAGTAGCCTGCTATTAAAACAATCATTAAATTTGCTTAAAACATTAAAGTTAAGCTTTCAACTGCCATTCCTTCCAATGCAAATTATCAGTTTACATGCCCACCATTTGCAAATCATCATACACAATCTCCAAACAAACAAACAAAAAACATCTTGATCATTCAAAGGAAACTACACAGTTACAGAGCAATGTCCCTAGTGCAAAACTAAATCTAAGATTTCTTGGGTGCCACCTGTGAAATTAAAGCATTACGCACTTTAGCCCACAGAGAGAACTTCAACAAGGCTCTCATCTCAACACTAGGCGCCATCAATGGCACCCTCCAAAATCAAATCCAACCATCGAAATCACTGCTTTGCTATGTCATTATCAAAATTCCCAGCCCACAACCATAAACGGCAGCAAGCATCTGAATCATCTCGCAAAACCCTAACTGGTCATCTAATCAACCAGCAGCACAGTACAAGGGTTAAAAAAAACCGAGACCTGCCTATCATCACCAACTAAACCACCCACACCAAGCTCACGAAACCCTAATCGCCCAATTTTGAGAGCATCAAGCAGCAAAAGTTAAGCCATAGTTGCTACTACGGTCAAGGGGTGGCAACCTCGGTGAACTCGGCCTGGCGGCCGGGGTTGTGCTGCGACTCGGGGCGGATGTCGATGTCGGCGGACTCATCGACGATCTCCTGCATGGTGTTCTGGATGAACTCGTCGAAGGAATCGAGCTGCTGGCGCACGAGGCCCTTCTCCTCGAAGTAGGCGGAGATGACGGCCCAGGCGTCCTCCTGGGTGATCTCCTCCTCGTCCCGCGCCTCCTCGTCCCCCTCCACCTCCTCGTCCTCAATCTCCTCCCCGCCGCCGTAGCCGCCGTCCTCGTCGGCGCCGTACCCCGCGTGGACGCCGCCGCCGCCGTGGTGGTGCCCTCCCATCTCCATCTCCATGCCCTCCTCGTACTCGTCGTCCTCCATGGCGGCAAGACAGCAACCGGCGCGGCCGAAACCCTAGCCCTCGATGTGGGGCTCTGTCCGTGTCTCGGCGACTCGCGAGGAGGAAGGCCGAAGTGGGAGACGGACGGGGCACAGGCAGTGAAGTAGGAGGCGCGTTGGGCTGTATGGCTGGTGCCTTCGCGTGGCACGCTTAAGCTTAGACTGTTAGACAACCATGCTACCGGATGTAGTCCGAAGTTGCCTAGCAGTGCGTAGATCGTAGACGATGAAGAACAATCACAGATGAACACATGGATGTAGGAGAGGAAGTATTCTTTATTGCCTTTCTCTTATGTACATATGTTATACTTATGGCAGGATAGCATGCTCGAGCTTCATAAGCCACTTCTAAAGTGCAGCATATAGCATCAATGTGCTCCCCCTCAATCATGCATGTAAAATTTGGTAAGGAGGTGGTGTCTAAGAAATGCGGTGCTTTCGTTCTGTGCATCGATAGGTTTCTTTCCCTTGCAGGGACCTAAATCAATTGACAGTGTTGGGTTTCTAGGGACCGAATACAATCATCACATCCTATGTCCAAGTGAAATAATTCAGGCCACAAAGGGCCGATTTCTCAAATTTATAAATTACGATACCCGACAATTTCATATTTCAAAATTCATTCATAATAATCAAGAGCAGAGAGTGGTGACTTCAATTCAAAATTCTCATGTATATCCCATATTCCTATTTGTATGCCATTACCAATTCATATAATAAACAGGCAAAAACTGATAATTACAAAAGCAAATTCAAGAGATAATTGCATAAAAGTAATTAACAGTAGCTAAATAAGCTTGCAAATTCAAAACTGAGGTAAAAAAGAACTCCCAGGATGCTTTCATGCCTGAATATATGTTTTCTTCAATTTCTGCTAATTCCAAGGGCCTTTATGGAATTTTCATTGCTTAGGAAAAGCTATGCGCAATTTCCTTAATTCCCAGGGGGCTTTATGCAATATTTTTTTAAATTCAGAAAATACTTCATGTAATTTTCAACTGCCAAGGGTTTTTCTGTAAAATTATAGCCTAGAAAATTTCTCTTAATTTCTAGGAAATCCAAGGACTTATCCATAAGATTACGGGGCAAACATATTTTATTCCCCATTTTCCGGTCTGCCCTGGCCCATTCTTTTCTTTTCTTCGTCTGGTCCGTTTAAAAACCGGTCCAGTAGCCCCTATTTTCTCATTTATTTCATACCATGCCCGTGCCCTTCTTTTAATAAAATACAGGGGGTCAGAGCGTAAATTCGCAAAGCAGAAAATACACATGCAATTTTCTTTTCATACCGCATAATTCTTTTCCGGCCTAAAGGCCTTCTTTTATTTTCTTTCAACGGCCCGGCCCCCTCTTTTCTCTCTCCCCCACCCATTCGGCCTGCTAGTGTGGGCGGCCTGCCAATGGGCGTGTGGCCCACGCGGGTCCTGCTATTGGGTGGCCTGGGCGGCCCACGCGGGCGGCGGCCTGGTAAGAGGGGCGGCGCGGACGGTCAAGAGGCCCATGCGTGGTCTGTTACTGGGGGGGCGCGGTGGTCTCCCGGTTAGGGTTTCCAGCCGGCGCCGCCACTGGCCCTTCGGCGACGCGGCACTGGCACAGGTGCATGCAGCAGCGCAGTGCTGCGACGATGCTTGCGAAGCAAAAAGATGATGCCATCGCAGGATATTGCGTGTGTTGATTTCTAGCCTGCGTGGCAAGCATGGGCCGAAGGCAATGCTTCTTGTTGCCTACTACGGGATTTCATGCATGGTGTCTAGCAAAACTTCATGCACATGAATACTCCAGTATCATGCGCACGTGCATAGATTGAAAAATTCAAGCCATCGATTCAAAACCAACATGCAGTTCATGCTATTCAATTCATCGTTCGATTCAGATCATTCACAATGGAGGCTGACGACCCACTGTACGGGCACGGCGACGAGCACGGTGGCGCGCGGCGCCGGCGATGCTTCTAGTGGCGCGGCGATGGCGTGGCCGGCCCGCTACCAAGATGCACGGCACGGCCACGAACGCGTGGGCGCCTGGTGCTGCTACGGCCGGCGACGGCACGGCCAGTGTCGCTGCTAGGTGCGCGCTGGGCCGGCGGTGCTGCTGTATTGCAAGCCTAGATTCAATGCAAAAGTGCTAATTCATCACCGATTCAAAACCGGTAGTTCTAATTCGATGAGATCTTCAAGATCTCTGCAATTTCTTTAACGGAATCCCGCGGTAGAAACCGATCTATACCTTCAATTTTTGTGGCAAAGACGGGATGCGTGAACTGTCGCGTAGAACAGATCGACGGGTCCCGACTAGGCCAACGAAGAGGATGACGATTCGATGCAGTTCGTCGGCGACCGATCTCCGGCGTCGTTCGTCAGAGCTTCGTGCTGATAACGTGTTAGACAACCACGCTACCGGGTGTAGTCCGAAGTTGCCTAGCAGTGCGTAGATCGTAGACGACGAAGAACAATCACAGATGAACACATGGATGTAGGAAAGGAAGTATTCTTTATTGCCTTTCTCTTGTGTACATAATAGATGAGAACCTCTCCTATTTATGCTTGGGTGCTAGGGTTTCGGCTGGTCCATCCAAGTGGGCCCCACCCCTTAGCCGAGCCGGGCCTAAGGCCGGCCGGCCAGGTGTGGTTCCTTAACAAAGCAGCACACTTTTTGTTACGGTTAAATTAGGCGTCGTATTTATGGCAAAATGTAGCAAAAAATTAAATCTATGGTACGAGGACCAGCTAGCTAAGAAAGTGTCGCAAGCCACGACTGTGGCAACGAATCAAACACGAGCCTAACTCGATCAAACCTGTCTAACTTAGGTGTGGCAACGAACCAAACAGGTCCATACTAGCACGAAGAAGTCGGTTTGGGAGGTGTGGGCTTTTCAGGCTGGGCTGAGCCAGAAGCATCAATGGGCTCCCCGTTACTTCAGCCAGGACTAAGGCCTTTTTATTTTCAGGATATCGTTACGTTGGCGTATTACTATAACAAATTAGAGAACACTTGAAAAGAGATCAAAACATTAAATAAATAATCAAAACATTAAATAAATAATCAAAAATAGTTTTGTGGTCTTTGGAAGGACTACTAAAGGGTACAAAAAATCGTTACAAATTATCACAACAAATAGGCTATATAAAAATTACAAAATTTACTACAGTGATATGCAACGGTACATAATGCTGAAAAGAACAAGACCCAAGAAGCCCTGGCTAGACCCCGCAGCAGCATCATCATGGCACACAGAGACTGGTCTTATCTCCAACGGAGGTGCAATAGCATTTTGTTCCAAATCGAAGTACACCACAACAAAGGCACTGGGGACCCGTCAACTATGTGATCGTCTTTGAAGATGAGAGAGAGAGCCGAGGCAAGGTAAGAACATCGGTGCGTGCCTCTGTACATTCGGTAGTGGGTGGTGGGTCCAGTTCAATAATTGTGGCGTCATCATGTTGCATGAGAGCTGGGCCCACTGGAAGTTTGTGACTCCGTGAGTCTCTTTGGTGAGGTCGGAAAAGACCCCTCGTCATCTTGGTCCTCATCCGCGACGATGCCCGCCTCTTCCTCATCAACGTTGGAGGAAGAATCCTCGTCGTCTTAGTTGGACTGCACCATCTTTCTCTTTTTGCCTTCGTTCAAAGCATCTCGCTCCGGAATATCGGCAACGCGGTTCAAATCAATGATTGTGAACAACAATTGCACGAGTCTGGTGATTGCGTACAATAAACGAGCCTAAGTAGTAGCAAGCCCTAACTTCGGCGTCATCGAGGGAGAAAAGTGAAACATAAAAAGCGAGGTAAATAAAAACTTGCTTTGACATTGAATAATGAAGTAAATAAAATAGTATACAAGACTTACATTCGTGACCATCCGGGATGGCCAGTTAAGTCTCCCCCTTGTGCGAGGTCACCTGCATGTCCCATTTTGCACTGAGGGGATGAAGTTGAAGCATGCAAAATTCTTTCGGCGAGGTCTCGCATGTTGTACTTGGAAGCAATCTCCTTCAGTAGGATGAGCTGCTTTCCGGTGGCTAGAGGTCAAGTCGAGAGAAGGCTCCATAATGTACGAAGTGTCAGTCTTTCGGGTCTCCAGTCCGAAACTAGAAGGGATGGTACAATGGAAACATCTCTGGTTCCACTTTCTCGCCCATCGATTCTTAGTTACTGGGGTAGGAGTGTATAATACTCTTATCTTTGCGAGGTTAGAAACGCAAGCATCCATAGTAGCTTTGGGTTTCATCCTCCTTCTTTGGCTACCACTGAGCACTGAGAATGTAGGCAAAAACTCAAGCACGAGGCTCGACTCTGTGCGAGCGCAACGACCATTAGATTATGCTAATTTGTATCAGGGCGGTTGGATCACCCTAGCAAAGTTCGACATCATAATGATAAAGCACCACATGGTGAAACTTCGAAGTGGGAATGCAAAGCCCAATGTCAAAAAAACAACAACAACAACAAAAGAGCTTTGTTCTTTTTCCTAGATGGCTTCATCTTACCCTTCGGAGACCGAACAAGCTTGTAGTTTAAACCCTACTTAGCATAGAAGGTTTTGAAAAAACGATCTATCGCAAGAGAGCAACCAATTAGCTAGGAGGTGTATGCCCTGTCGAAGGCTGACACAACGAAGAAGGTGGATTTTCCCTTGCGAGCCATCTATGCAGTGGGCAAGAATGTGCAAAGGATTATTGCAAAAGCGGAAATGAGAGCTTGGGGGCAAAGGATTCTGCTAGCGAGTGAAGAAAAATGAGAGAGATACGAGAGCCTTTATAACCATGGCCAATGGTAGAAATGTAAAAAACAACAAAACACGTGGTTATTATGCCTCGGTCCTGGAGTCACGATGGAGTAGATGAAAAGGCACCTCAGGGATGCATCAACATCTCATTAATGGTAAAGTGTATTCTCAGTAACTCAACTGTCGCACCATGTTGGACGGATAGACAAGGTGCAGGCAACTCGGGCGTGAGAAACTCGGTCAAGGAAACATGGTGCGACGGATCCTTAACCGTGAGGTTCTCCTGTTTTAGCAATACCCCAGGCAGACCCTTGTTGTCCCTTTCGTGGTGGAGTTATTGACCTCCAAACAATTGGATTGGAGGGTAAAAAAAGTGTCGCGAAGGTAGTAGTTGAGCCAACAGGCTCCGCCTTCGACAGGCGGGAGGTGAAGCAACCCCAGTTCATGCGATGGCTCTTCAAATGAATGAATCGGAGGCATTAAGAAGGTCTCTAAACCTCGTCTTAAACTAATCCCCCTCGTTGTCTAGTGCCCACAAATGCATGTTGTGCAAAGGTCCAAATTGGAGTCCGAAGGGATGTAGCATGATCTCCCAGGGAAGTGGTGACCGATATCAAGTTCTAGACTCTGGGTAGAATGGGCTCCACTTCAAGTTCTGTTAGGCATAGAGAAGTAGCGAGGGGCAATGTCTCATGACGTAACACCTTGGTCCCCATAGCAAAAGCAGGAGCATCCTTGTAATCACTCATGTAATTTTATCCGATAGCATGTCTGAACTATATAAATACAAGGCTACCCCCCCCCCACACACACACACACATTTAGGGGGACGGTAGCATCATTGCTCAAAAGTGTTGTTCCCATATCATTTAAAAAATATTGCCTGATTCAATCAACGGCGGTGATCAACTTGCCTATACTAAATAGTAAAAAGTACTTTGCAAGTGATCATTTGGAATATAACGTCAAGGAGTGTGCGCTGGTATGTAATACTAGAAAACCCGACCAAACAATAATAGTTTCGCCTAATATAGTTGTGCCATATTTTTCATCCAAAATGAATTGTGGCGGTTTGTTTTGCCTATTAACATTAATGACTGGTGGTGTATCTACCTCTTCATGTAATGGCATTGGAAATAAGTGTAATTGACCCAACAGTGATGGGCGGGGAGCCCGGGACCCTTTTAAAGTTAAGGCAATGCACAATTATCGTGTGAGCAAACTATTTTTGATGCTCCCCTGAAATCATGCATGAGATATTTCCCAGGGTGGGAGGTTGAGGATACTCCTTGGAAGCACTATTGCTTGGTTCACATTGGTCTTCATTATAGAATGTAAGTGTAAACCACAAATCTATATTAATCTAATGAACTACTTTGTCTATACATTACAAGATGCAAGTATAAAAGGCTGCCATTTGTTGTAGCCACAACTCTAACCTATATGCATCAGCATATGATTGTGGATATGTTGGTTAGGGCTTCATAAAAGTCAAAATTGATGTGAAGTTAAACTTCATCGTTTTGTCCGATGTAGAATCAACACAACTATGACATATTTTGCCACCTTGGTACTTTTTTTTGACCTGCTGTAACACCATGCAGGGGGTTTGGAGGTCTTTTGTGGGAAGCTACTCTACTTATCATTGACTATGAAAGGCAATACTAGTGATTTAGTTGTTCTATTGCGTTATTCTCCATCAAAGTGATGTTTTGCATTGTGATTTCCCCGCACAAAAGGTGGCAAATGACTTAGAGAATGAGGCCGATTGGAAATTGAGCTCCCCTGTTCTCATATTTGTGTTACAAATATCCCAATTTTCCAAGAATCCTTTTAGGGGTTTGGCAACCACCCTAATGTTTCATTGGTTAAACATGTTGGCTTAGTATCTCCATATCAGTCGTTCACCTTTTGGATCCACAACCACTATGTATGAGAGAGGAACAATTCCATTAGTTTACGTTGGTTCCTAATATTTGTATGTGTTTGACACCTTAGTATTGCATATGTTTCCTTATAATAGGATATTTAAACAAAGAAAAAGATACATCCTATTACAAATGCCACAAATAGTACACACACATACAAATCTAGGGTTCGGGCAGGGTGGGCAGCTGCCCAAGCTCCCGTCACCTCCCCCTCGGAGACATGCGGCAACACTGCATGTTGGACTGCCGGTGCGGCGGCGACATGCGGAGACTGGGAGACATGCAGGTCAGCAGGTGCACAGCCACACAGGTTAATTACGTGGGCAGTGGGCAACTGGGCCTATGGGCTAGCATCGCCTGGGCCTAGCATCGTGAAAAGAGCAGGATGTGGCACAGCCGCGCACAGGCGCACTCACGATCAGCCGAGGCCGATGAGATCACCGAGACTTAGAGATGATTGGTTCAATCATTTGATGATATGCTACACCGAGAGGGATATATTCAAAGCACTTGATAATGCTACTATAATGTGACAGTTTCAAAGCAAAAAACTCAAAAATTGAGTTTGCCTCATGTTAGACATGATTAGCAATTTTTGGAACGTGATGCTTTTCAATACTCTAATGGACAAATAATTTTTATGTCATATATTGTGCTAATCATTTTTTTTGCATAATATCTTATTCTTACGGGGTGTTGGTGTTATCATGCATCGTACTCGAAATATTTAACTTTTGTATAAGGTATTAGTCTTATATTTATGTGTTTTTCATTTTAAATGTTTGTTTGTGCACCAGACCATAATTTCAATAAAATAATTGTTATCAAATTTTGTGAACGTGTGCAATGGTTATTGCATTTTGTGACCAGATGCACTTGTTTGGTATTTGTTTTTTCGTGCACCGTATCTATACCCAAGCTGCTCTAAAATCCTGGCTCCATCGCTGAGTACACAGATACGAAAGCACCCAACAAAAAATACAGGCATGTTTGTATTTAGAGCCTATCAAGTCCGGTTGCATCTTCTTGATTAGATGATTTCCTTTCCCCATTCTCAAACGGCGCCGATAAACTAGATCTAGCTGATAAATTCGAGACACACGCAGAAGGCATAACAAATTCACGATTTCACCATTCCATCCTTCAAAGGTGTGAAACTAATCATCACTATCTTGTGGTCGCATTGTAAGTGGATGGCAAGGTTGAGAGGTTCTCGTCCTGCAGGAAAGTGGAAGGCCTGAAGAAAGAATTTCACATGCTTCGAAGTGGATGTATGATCATCACCTTAGACCATCTCCAACCGTTTTTCTTCCCACCGTTCTCTTCAACACCTCTAAAGAGATTTTCTTCCCAGACTTCATTCTCTTCCCAGTCCTGTTCTCCAACAGAATTTCTTACCACATTCCCTTCCATTCCCAACCTACATATTTTAACATTCTTTCATATCCGCCGTATGACATACCGTATTTATACCAGGATTTATTTTCGCATACAGCAGCGTATGATATATTGGGTACGATGGATTTAAATATTGTTAAAAATTCGTATAATGTATTCAGGTCATTGAATTATTATTAAAATTTGAAAGAATGTATGGACATGAATTAAATTAAATAAAGAATTGTAAAAGTATAATCCCGTCAAATAGATGATATAAAGAAAAGTAAAAATGCAATTAAATATTTTAAAAATATGTATTATGACATCATTTACATGTCACATTAAAAACGAGTACACAGTGGTAACTTAAATAGGTTTATAAAATTAATTAGTAGGATAATATATATATATATGAAAAACTGGTATATAAAAATGATAGCTTCCGCAAGAGGGAATATGACATCTGTATATTTATTCTTCCAGCTGGGCTACTTTCTTCCAGGATAAGCTTCCCCAATAGGTTCCTTCCAGCACAAGCTCTAGTTGCCCAGCTATAAAAAGGGTAGGTTGCTCTTCATTTCATTCCATCCCACATTGCATGCACTCTCACATAGCAAAATGAATCCCGACCCCTTTGCTTCGAGCAGTGAATTGCAGTGGTCTAATTAGAGTGATGACGACGACGAGGAAGAAATATCCCTTCTTGCTGCCATCGAGGAGGAGGAGCTAGCCAATGAAACCCCTGTTAGGCGTCACCGAGGTTCTGTCCCAGGTCACATTGTTATCAATGGAGGTCGGGCGGAAGGAGCGGCGAGGCTAATTGCTGATTATTTTGCTGATTCTCCTGTTTATGGACACAAACATTTCCGACGCAGGTATGGGTGATTTGACGAAATATATTTCAATTATTACTCACATGTATTTCATGTCTTACCATGTAACTAATTCCTTATAGTTGATGCAGATTTCGTATGAGCAGAAGGCTATTTATTCGGATTGCGGGCGCTGTTGAGCAGTCCGACTACTGGTTCAAGCAGAAGAGGGATGCCACTTCCAGGCTGGGGCTGGATTCCTTACAAAAGATCACTGCTGCAATGCGCCAGCTCGCGTATGGTGTTCTTGCTGACGCCATTGATGAGTATGTGCGTATCGGAGAAAGCATGGCCAATGAAGCGCTTAGAAGACTTGTGGAAGCCGTCGTGAAGGTATTCAAAGCCCAATACCTACGCGCTCCAACACAAGAAAACACAACGCATCTCCTGGCCTTTGGTGAGATGCATGGATTTCCTGGAATGCTTGGAAGCATTGATTGTATGCACTGGCCAAGGAAGAATTGCCCAAAGGCATGGCAAGGTGCATACACAGGACATACTCGTAAGCCAAGTATCACTACCAGAATCCAGATTGTTTTCATCAGCTAGGTACTGATGTAAATAAGGCAAAAACTGATGTAAATAGCTATTTACATCAGCCTGCTGATGTAAATAGGCTGATGTAATGCCGTTGATGTAAATACAACTATTTATATCAGCCCTGATGTAAATAGCTTCGATTTACATCAGCCTAAGAACTGATGTAAATATTTCTTGTTGGCCCCTGCCGGCAGCTGGGATGCTGACGTGGCACTTATTTACATCAGCAGGCATATGTTGTTGTCGCACTTATTTGCATCAGTCTTGGCTGATGTAAATAGTTTAAAAATTCATAAGCATTTTTACTGATTTATTGCAATTTCAAATTCATTTCATAAAATCAATTCACAGCACATAATATCCACAATTCACAATTCATAACATGCATAATTCACATCTATCCACACATGATCATACGACCAATTCACACAAACATCCATATATATCCTCACATATAAAGTTCACAAATCCCCAAATCCATATAGTAGTAACACAAGACAATAATTTAACAAAAGAATGCAACAACTTCATACATAAGCCACGTACGGCATACAACTCGCAATATTACAAATGCAACAAAATGCTTCAATTTGGAGGAGTGGCATCTTGAGGAGTACCGGCGAAGTGATAACCACTACAGGCATCACCTCCAGAAGTAAGGACGATGCCAACTGAGGGAGAACTTGTCGTCGAAGCATTGTTGCCTAAACCAACATCTGAATTGTTGACTTGCCGATTACCTTCAACACCAGCATCGGAAAGGGAAGTGGTAGGAGCTGGCTGTGCAAAGATCGGTGGAGGTGGAAGCGGGGGGAGATCCAACGGCGCTCCAAACTGTCGCGTCATGTATGTCTATAAATAACAAAGTATTGCATTATTATCTAAAATACGCAAATAATGTATTAGTAGATAGAACTATATATTGAAATGAAACTAGCAATTATGGTCGAATGTCAAGTATATATTTGTTGTTTTACTCTAAATGTCTAACTATACTAGGAAAGCACAACGCGCAATGCACGGGTTCGATTGAGGTAATTAAATTCAAAAATAATCATATTAAGGCGTTCATAGTAAGAGTGCCTTATAGAAAGTCAACAAATTGCATATGGCATAACACATTTAATCCAGAAATTTTGTCATTAATCATATTTATAATTATATGTTCTTTCCTGTGCAAACCCCCTTTTAATCTAAGATCCTTGAGTAGAATCATGAAAAAGAACAAAACTATTATTTGTCAAAATTATATTATAAAAAGAATTGATTTAGTTCTATTTTAGTTCCTTCATTTCTTTTCATGTTTCTGATAATTTAATTTAGTATGTTTTAGTCTTGATTTGAAGTACCTATCGACTGGACTGTCTAAAACCCTGATGTAACAAAAAAAAAAAAAGAAATCATGTTAAAATGGATAGGAATTATCAATCTTTGAACCGCAAAGTAGAGTCATGAGAGATTTTTGTAATATTGATTTGAATTTCTAGGCCTCCAATGTTCTTATGGAAACAAATTTGTGTTCATCTTAGAAGGGATACCAATTATGCATTTTTGGTTTCAAAAAAGGCACTATTATCAGAGATATCTATCCTCGTAGATGCTGAATGATAAGACACTAAAAAGCAGTGTGCGGGATATGTAACTAATATAATCTCCCCCTCTTGCTTTTTTACTTTCTAGTATATGAACAACAAATAGGGCCTAAAGTACAGAGTATCTGTCAGCTCATAGAATTGAAATAAAAGAGGTATTGAGTATAATTTTAGTTTTTTTTTACATGTTACTATAAATACCTCTTAGCTTATAGAATTAGGGGAAAAATATCACTGCAATTTTGTTAAATTCACACCTTCTATTGACACATAGACTAAATATTGGTCATAGAGCGTGACATCTATATAAGTTTTAACATGCTGCTAGATGACAATGCCAAATTTTCTACCTGAAAATGGTGGCCTTAGAGGGGGGTTGTTGTTGATGAAGTTAAGGTCAGGAGTAGTGCATACCCCCATTTGGTAGGGAATGAAAAACTATTGCTCAAGTCCTGCAATATATTAAAAAAATTAACATGAAAAACTGATTATTTCAGTGGGCAAACCTAGGTACTGTTTGTAAGGTTTTAAATGCTGAATCATGATATGTATCCAAAAACACATAAATATTTGTGACATGTATGTATATATGTAAATGGGCATGAATTGCGTAAGCAGTGAAATCTTTGGTCAATTTGATATGTGTCAAATAACGATTATTCCTTCCCAGTAACACTAATTAACTTTGTTATGAAGTATAAGCAATAAGAATTCAGCATTCCATTATATTGACAATGCAACTGCGCATGTATGTACATACCCAAAAACACATAAATCTTTGTGACATGTATGATTTGATTGAGCTCTTAATCCAATTTTGGTTTGTATATCATGTTGCACAATCAACGGACTGACAATCTTTTGCAAGCCTAAAAAAGATTAGCCACAGAACAACATCCTTTCCAGCAAGGTAGGTAGTGTCTTCCCTGAGAAACTTTCAGAAAAGAGAATTTCAAGGGTTAAAAGTACCAGAACTACATGACTGCAATAGAAATAAAATTAACTATTTAAAGGATAGCTCATTCCAATCCATGAGCAACATTGGCAACACTAAGAATAGGAACTTGCGAAACAACAGCTAGTGGCAAGCAGTGCTACTGCAGAGCCTCACGTTTGTCACAGTAATCTCCACCAAACTGCAAACAACAAATTGATCATGTGCAGTTACTGAAGTTACTGGAATGATGATGCTTACAGTTTAATCTCTAGGCAAAAAGCTTCCTAGTTAGTTTGTTAATAGACCCAACATAGCAGGTGTTGGAACATGAAAAACATATAGGGGCATTGTTTTAATGTCTTGTTTTCGGGGGAAATAGAGCAAAAATTACAAAGCATGGTCAAGTAGGCCTGAAGACCTGTAAATGACCATTGCTCAATGATTTGAAAGGTAAAAGTTTGCTATCTTCAATTCTTCATCGTCGTTAATATTGTGTGCCTGTGATATTTCGTTGGGCTTTAGCCCAGCTCGGCCTATCCTAGGTCATAAGAAGGGACGTGAGGGATGGGGGGCTAAGCCCTAGCCACCCCATCCAGTGCAGCCGCCTCCTTCCAGTGTAGCTGCCGCTAGGTCGCGGCTCTGTCACCTCGTCGCCGGAGGATGCCGTTGTCTCCTGCATCAATCGCCGTTGTCCCTCGCGTTGGAGCGTCGCCGCTTCCTGTCTTCTCCAAGCCGCACCGTCTCCCTTCATCTCTCTCTTGTCCTGACCAATGGAGGAGAGGCAGCAAGCCGCCCAAGGAAGAAGGGGAAGGAAGGAAAGGAAGGGTGCAACCAGTTAGAGAAGAAGAAGAAGAGAAGAAAGGGGAAGAATCCTAAGGTTTGGCACGTAGCATGTGGGTAACAAAATTTATCTTTTTTTTTTGGTGATTTACCTATTTATGACATATTAGGTTGTTAAACAAAAGAGGCAAGTATATGTTAAACAAATAGCTTGTTGATATAATGCTCGCTTTATATCTTGATTTGTGGATGGATGGTTTTAATATCTTTTTGATGGTTACTTGAGTATTATGTTATTTATCACTATATGATGAAGATGTGTGATAGATGTATGATAGTGGAGGCATTATTGCATCATGTTGCATATAAGTTAGGTCGGTGTGAAAGTCGTATAACTAATCTAGTAAGGTTGGTGAGGAAGTTATACGACTAATCTAGAGTGCTCTAAAGAAAAGACCTATTCGGTAGGTACTACTTCACTCTATGAGAGTAGAATAAATTGCCCCTCGCCTAAAATAGAGCGGGATAAAGTGTTGCGCCGACGGGTGGCACTCGGCTATAAAGACATAAGCTTAACATAAAAAAATGTGCATTGTATTGCATCGGATTCATGAAAAGTGAGTTTGATGGAGGGTCGATATAACAATTGTTTTCTTCGAATGGAATTATTGATGAGCTTTCGTTGTTCTTTATGTTTATACATATATTTTCTGAGTATTTTTAAATACTCACTCTTGCTTTTATTTCGTTTTTAGGTTACAAATGGCATTAACATACATAGGACTTTGGGAAGTATCACATCGTCATTCGCACTCACTACCTCTCACATTAAAATGAATAAGCCGATTTACTTGTTGTGTAATTTAGATATACTTATTGCTTATACCATTTTAAGAGTATTTTAGAATTAGAATGAAAGTTTAGGTTGGAATTGTATTTATTAAGTCCTTGTGGATTGTGTTGATTATTCTTTTTGTCTCTATCATCATTAAAGGTAAATAGAGATATTTGTTAGTCGTGTCGGGTTCTCATTGAGGTGGAACCGATAGCTGGTTGTGGTTGAGATTGGTTATAGTTATATAATGTGAAGTTTATTATTATTTGTTTTGTCTCTGTGTTGTGGATGTAGAGAAAATAGGGGAGGTGTTGTTGAAATTTTATAGTTTTTAGAGAGTTAGCAACACTCTAGGGAGTTAGCCACACTCTAGGCTCAGAAGGACATAGGGTGTCGTTGAAATTTTTCAAATATTTCAAACAAAAGTTTTACATGGTACTACACCCATAAATCCTCTAGTAAACCCAAATCCTACGAAAGATGCCACGATCGATCGGATTCCCAACCATCAATGCCTTCCGAGGAGTAGTCCTCTGAAGTTCCTTCCTCTACAAGCACGACGACAGGAGCTAATTGCTCATCGGGTTGAACATTAAAAGAACCATCTACATGCATCGCATTCTCATGGACTGCAGACGAAGAAGCAACGACATCAGTGGCCTTGTTTGCTTCATTAATGACTGCCAATGCCTGGAAGGAGAGTTGCTCAAGTCGAGCGGCAATTTCTTCCACCTCCATGAGAGCTCGGTTCATCTCAATGGCCATAGGTGAGGTCCCAGGGTGGAAGTTGTCACCAACAACCTTCTTAAGAGCTAGAGCCTCCACATCCACCGCTTCTTGCAACGAGCGTAGAGATGCGACAAGTTTTTCGGAGTCCATCTACATAACACCGAATATGAACCATGATGGGTGGATCTTAAATTACCAATCCTTGTATGTTTTGCACTTAACTACTCATGAAGTTGATGTATACATGTCTCCAAATACTATGCAATGTAATTAGATTTTACTCTTATGATTAGTTAATAAATCTACTAAACTTTCCGGAGAACTATGATTCATTCAGAACATACCAAAGTTTGTCGATGGCTATCTAGTACAAGTAGTCAATACTCGGGATATTATTATTTATGAAACAATTATAATTGAAATCCATCAAAAGAAAGTGCTCGAACACGGCTACAAAATGCTGGTTGTTATATTGCATTACAAAAGAACAATTGCTAATTACATGATACATGCTAAGGGGAATTGCTTTCAAAAGTAGTTTCAAGTTATAACTACGTAGCAATCCACATCAGTATAGGTCATGTGATTAATAAGGATTAAGCCCAGTGACTCAGTTCTAGTTTTTCTGGTTTAGCAACTCAAAAGGACCCATATCCTCTTTGGAAAAGCATTTGCATCCATGAATCTAAAAAATATATAGGCTAGAACATAAAATAGCCTACCATACATACCAGAAATAATTATCACAAATACAGACTAAAGCAGGTTTACTGATTACCAGTTAAGTACACAGCTCATATGCCTAATACGTTGTCCATACTCCTACAGTCCTACTGCATACACTTGTGCAGTTCTGCAATCTATGAACTTATACCAAACTGATTTTTCTATTAAGCCATTCAGAACATACACTAGGAACTCGGGTTATGTCTCAGTTTGCAATGTCATTTCAGATTCAAAGAGTAAATGGAAGTAGGGTGCATTCGTGCAGCACGTGGATACTCTGAAAGGTAGTTATTTTTCCTTGGTACATATACTTTGCAAAAAGTATTTTATTGAATTTGACTAGTAGGCGTCCAGACAGAAATGTTTCACATGAACTAGTTAGCTAGCTAACACATGAGAGAAAAACACACATACTAACATAATACTTGTGCTACACAAAGATAGGAAGAACTCAAAATTAGATTGCAGGTATATTCCTAGAAATTTGGCAATATTTCTAATTAGATTGGCAATATTGGCAATATTTGTAGGTATATTCCCAGAAATTTCATTCTGACAGAGGGAGAGGCGCGTTAGCGTAGTGGACTTTCTGTAGACCGAACAAGGCAGTGCTCCTGCGAACCTATTCAACTGAATTCACCCCCAGATCGCCCCAAGCTCGCCCCCAGATCGCCCCAAAATCAGCCCCAAATCGCTCAAAGATCTTAATCGGCCCCAACCTTTACAAAATCTAGGGAAATCGGCAAGATCCACCTACGTTGACCATAGATCGAGGCGAATCCGCCGTGTAAATCGTTCTACATGCAACAACATTGAAGTGCATAGGATTTGAATAGAAGAACTTGCCTTTCCACAGTCGTCGGCGGTGCGTACGCGTTGCAGGTGCTCAATTCCGAGTCGCCACCGGTCGCCGGAGCGCGGATATGCCTGCCGCTGCTTCCACCGCCTCCACCCGGACCGACCTCGCGGCCTGCGTCGCGGCGTCCTTGCCCTCTTCCACCTTCAGCCCAAGCGCGCGACTCACCGGTCGTTGCTCCCAACCAGCAACCTTGCGCACGAAGGGAATGGAGAGAGGATCCCGACACGAAGGGTTTCTCTCTCCAACGCGACGCGATTTGCTTCCGGGAAGGGACTCCGTTGGAGCGGCGTCGCCGGTCTCGTCCTGGGGTTTTTTCCATCGCGAAGCAAATGGGCACCGGGAAGGGACTCGGTTGGAGATGGTCTTAGGCCAAAAAGATGTTAACATGTATATAACCTTGATTGCTGGTATGCTGAAGAGACCAACCCATCTCATCCTGCGTCTATTTCTAATCATCAATTTACGAACAAACACACATGGAAAGTTGCAAGGTTTTTGTCGGGCTACAATTGTTACATGTGTATTCACTGTTCAAGTCTTGCAGAATAAACTTCTGCCAGTTCTATTGCCTGGCTCTCTTTGGTTCGCGCTTGGGTTTGGTTTTGCTCGGTTGGACTAAAATTCATTATTTTCGTACAGACTATTCGATGTAACATTTTGTAATAATATTTGGGTGCTTTGTAGGATTTTACTTAAATATCTAAAAAATCAATATTTTTTTTACCTTTTCATATCTCTTTTTGAAAGCATTTTTTTTTTGCTCAACCGAACAAAATCAAACCCAACTGCGAACCAAAGAGGGCCTAAAGTTATAACGCTTAGTCCTAGAACAAAAAGTTTTTTTTTGGCTAAAGGTGACCAATAGAATTCTCAGTTATACCTAGACCGTGTGTTTTCCAACTTCTCAAACTTGCTTTTCTCCAAGAATTCCTCTTTGCCAGACATTCAAAATGCCAGTTAAATAGCTTCCTTAGTGCCGCATAAATGTTTGGTTGTTATATCGTGAGGTCTCGTGCTGGAGAGAGAGGAGGTCGCTGGCGTCAGAATCGTGCCACCGTGGAAGAGCAGCTGTCGGGTGGGAGTGAGGAAGAGAGGAGGAGAAGAAGAGGATCCGATTGTTTTTCAAATAAAAGTTAAAGATCTTGTTTACAAAAATACCTCTGGGGAAGGGGTGGTCATGCATGAATCTCAAAAAAGCGAATTTGACGATTGAGAACTAATGCAGAAACAAGTAGCGGTGGAAATGGATAACCGCTTAACATGAAGTTTTTGCTAGGCTGGTGAGGAGAGCCGAGACAGAACTATACGGTGTGCAATACAACATGAGGATGGGCACATACATAAACAAACAAAATGAATCAATTACTTATCTCGCTAGACGTACAACCAATGGACACTATAACTGATCAACGCTAACAAATGCAGCACGACGTGCTAAGAACTACAGCTAATTAAGTGGTTGATCTTGATCGTCCACTAGCCGACCGGTCAGTCATCGACGCCAAAGTCAGGCTCGGGCGGCTTGGGCACGGGCATGAGCAGTTCGCCGGCACGCCTCGAGCGCTGCCGATGCACACCGCGGAGCGCGTTGGCGGCGAACCGGGACACGAGTATCGTCGTCTTGAAGCCGGACGACCTGCCGGCGCCGCCGTCCTCCTCCTCCTGCTCCCGCCGCCGCAGCTCCGCCGCCTTACGCTTGAGGTGGCGGCGCCAGGCGGCCTGGACGTAGGTGGCCGCCCAGGTCCGCCACTGCTGGGAGTAGAACCGGAAGGTGTGCTGCACCTGCTTGCTGTGCATGCGGCGGAACTGGCCGGCGACGAACTTGAGCTCGTCGGCGTGCAGCGCGAAGGCCTCCGCCTCGGAGAGCGCCATGACGGTGCGCGTGGACGATGGCAGGCTCACGCCGGCCTTGGGGTCCAGCGCCCACGTCAGCAGCTCCTCGCCGCAGAAGTCGCCCTCCTCGAGCAGGCTGCGGTTGAAGAAGCCGCTCCGGCCGCCGTCCGTCGTGATGCTCTCCAGGCTGCCCCGGATGATGAACAGCATCTGGTCCACCGGGTCCCCCTCCCTGATGATGTACGTCTTCTCCGTGTACAGGCTCGGCTTCAGCCGCTCGC
Organism: Raddia distichophylla; assembly: GCA_005191435.1. Taxonomy (NCBI): domain Eukaryota; kingdom Viridiplantae; phylum Streptophyta; class Magnoliopsida; order Poales; family Poaceae; genus Raddia; species Raddia distichophylla. The sequence goes on along the minus strand of SPJY01029059.1, from coordinate 1,783,876 downwards.
AGATCGCGTCCAGCAGCCTCTCATCCATGTTCGCAAACAGCGGCACCTGCCAATTGCCATGCATGATCGTACGTAGCCGTAGATCATACTACTATTGTACAATAGGAATAATTCAGGATTTACGATTTACCACTGCCAAGGTTTCTCATAGTAGACTCACGTTTCCTTTTTTTCATGATCGTAGCTGTAAATTATATAACAATATATATGGGGATTTATCGCTTCAAATACCGAGTAGGTTACTGTATTTAAGTTTTGGAGCGGTCAATTGCTTTTTTTCAGTTCCGTTACACTATTTTTTCACTTAGTTCGATAGTAAAAATTTAATTAATTCGAAATATTTGCATATATAGTCTGACAACATTTATTTTAAAATTTCATTGATTGACCGGTTTGTTATTAGTTTTTTTATAAATTTGGTTTTGAGCTGTCAACTGCCTTTTCAATTTGTGTGCACTATTTTCTCGCTTTTTTCTATAGTGGATTTTTTGTTATTTTATATTGAAAAAACTAATATAGGTATGGTTACATTATATTTATTAACCTTTTTGTTCATTATGTTCATTACTTGTTGTTTTAGATAGAAACCTAATCGGTAAGTTTTAGGTTAATTAACTACGTTTGTCTGCTATGAATCTTCGAAGCAAACGCTCGGTATTAAGTCGACCCCATACTTTCACTACCATGAGACTCCCTATTCATCTTTCTAACCAACCCACCCAGCCACGCGCATATACCAAACTAGGATATGCATTCCTTTTGAAGTATGTTGTAACAAGCTTACCTTCAGGGACTAATGTGTGTCCGTGCAAACTGACATGTATCCGTCTCCCAAAGCGCTCTTCTGTCTCGTTTTGTGACTGGCATGTATCCGTCTCCCAAAGCGCTCTTCTGTCTCGGTTCGTGACACGAAACTGGGACAAATATGGACGAAAAATCGTGCTTTTAGCCCAATAGCCATGAACCAGACTGATGCCACTGTCAGTCTGGGTTCATGGCTAACCGGGACTGATGTACCGGGATAGAAGGCCCGTTCCCTAGTAGTGTTTTATGGTATGTTCACGTACCCTTCGAACGAGGCCGAGGCAGAGGTGGCGCTTGATGTCACGGCGGAGGTCCTTGGGGAGGTTCTGGACGAGGGCCTCCTCGTCGACACCACGGGTGTTGATCCACTTGTACTGGTCGTAACGACGGACGCGCTCGCGCAGCTCCGACGGCAGCACGCGGTGGTGCATCCACTGCTCCGAGTCGCGCCGCTTCACCCGCATCTCCTCTAGCCGCACCGTCAGCGACTGCAGGTAAGTCTGCAGCACCATCCGAATCCGATTCATATGCGTCAGTCATGACTCATGCCACGTCTCTCCATACTGATACTTGTGCATGCAGTTGTTTCACCTGTATGTTTCCGATGAGCATGGCCATGAGGATGAGCCCGAAGATGGCGAGCGATATCGAGAACAGCGCCTCCCCGGTGTAGATGCTGGTCTGCAGCCCTTGTCCGAGCGTGCTGATCGATCATAATAAGCACGGAATCGCATAAAATGATTGGACCAAAAGTTCGTGCTCGACGAATTACTCGAGATTGTTTTCAACGGAATGCATGGTATAGCGGTGGATGGACGCGCATCCTCTGCAGTTGGAGCTGCGTGTAGTTCGTCTCTGACATGTGGGCCTTGCGCAATCTAGATATCCACATGACTGGATGGATTGCATGGACTGCATAGCTGCAGAGGATCCCAGTCTTGTGGTGGATCGGAGTACCTGAGGTTGGCGAGGCCCCACCAGAGGCAGAAGAGGAGCTTGGAGGTGGTGTCGTCGGACTTGATGACCTCCGACTCGACGGCCGGCGAGTAGATGCCGTAGTTGAAGGGCGTGTCGTCGTCCCTGTTGGGCTCGCAGGTCTCGTTGATGACCTGCCTGGTGATGGTCCTCCACTCCTGGAACCCCTTCTGGTGGTCATTCCCGCAGTACATGTAGATCTCGTTGCAGCCCGGGAACTCCGTGCACGCCTCCCTCCAGCAATCGCTCACCCGCTCGATCGACAGCAGGTACCAGAACGCTCCCACGATCTGCAATTCCTCATCAATGGCGTCGCACGGCTCGATCGTTGATTTCTTGGGTTGATACGGTTGAAATTGAAGGTGGGGATGATTAAGCGTGCGTGTATGATTGCACGTACGTGGCTGGCGAGGAGGTACCAGAGGAGGTAGTAGGCGGCGCCGGCGTAGGCGGTCTCGGCGAAGACGCCGCTGGTGCGCTTGAGCTCGGAGGAGAGGGGGTAGATGCGGATGAGGCGGGGGACGTACTGGAGGAAGACGATGAGGAGGAGGGCGTCCTTGGTGGAGAGCACGGCGGTGCCCTTGGGGCGGTGGAGGAAGAGCCAGACGACCACCTGCGGGAGCGGGAGGACGGAGAGGAGGTCGGCGACGAAGAAGCGGCGGAAGTAGCGGCGGGCGATCTGCGCGGTGTCGATGACGAGCTCGCCGCGGCCGAACACCCGGGAGGAGGGCTTGATGTAGGCGGTGCGGAACTGGAGCGCGATGCGCGCCACGAAGAAGAGGTCGACGACGGTGCGGACGACGGTGGTGGAGATGGCGAGCCCGCGGTCGATGCCGACGCAGAGGTTCGCCGGCTGGTCGTTCACCAGCGGCACGTAGAAGAACATGGGGTCGACGGCGATGGAGACGATGCAGGAGACGAGGAAGCTGCGGTGGAGGCGCACCAGCATCGGGTCCTGCGGGTCGAAGATCCGGCGGGACGTGTTCTTCAGGTCCTCCTGGAACACCGCCGCCATGGCCGCCCCCGTCCGGATCGACCGCCCCAGCGTCCGCAGCTGCGCCGACCCGTGGGTGATCACCCCCCGCGCCAGCGCCTCCGGCTGCGCCAGCCGCCGCCGCGACGCGCTCACGCCTCCGCCGTACTCGATCTGGAACCCAGACAGCGCCGCCATGTCGCCGCCGGCGCAGGCCCGGTACGACATGCCGGCCATACAATGCAATGGAATCGTCTCGCCTAGAATGGCATGCAGGAGCAGAGCAACGCGTCGAGCAGAACAACATTTTGGGCCGAAACTCTCGGCACCGAGTGGCCCAGCATGACCACTGAACCACCGCATGGCTAAAAACGGGATGCGAATCACCGGCCCATCCGCGCGTCTCGCCACTCGCCAGTCGCCGCCTTGCGTTGACCTGCTCAGCTCCACTCCACCCCCCTGCCGCCTCCGCCGCCGCATTTCGCACCCCGCCTCCAAAATCCTTCCTAAACCCGCCGGGGAAGATGCCTCTTCCGCGCGCGCCGCTGCCGTCGCGGATGTTGGCGGCGCTGCGCGTGCCGGCGCGGGGCTTCCTGGAGGCGCGCGTGCCGTGGGTCCGGGAGCGCGCGCTCGACCACGCCGTGGAGCGGGAGCGCCACCTCGTGCCGTTCCTCCTCGCCAAGGACGCGCTCCTCTCCGCGGCGCCGCCTCCGCATGCCGTGCCGCTCCACTCGCTGCCCTCTTCCATCCCCTTCCCCTTCCGCCCTCTCCGCTTCCTCCGCCTCTACCCCTCCGCCTTCGCTCTCTCGCCGCACCCCGTCGCCGTCTCCCCGACGCCCGCTCTCGCGTCGCTCCACGCCGCCGAGGCGCAGGTCATCGATTCCACCCGTCCCGACGCCGCCGACCGCCTGCTGCGCCTCCTCATGCTCGCACCCTCCCGTGCGCTGCCGCTACACCTTGTCGCGCGCATCCGCCTCGACCTCGGCCTCGCTTCCGATTTCCCCATCTCGCTCCTCCCGCACTACCCGGACTACTTCGCGCTCTCCCGCGACGGTTCTCTCCTGGAGCTCGTATGCTACAGGAAGGACCTCGCCGTGTCCGCTTTGCAGGCCTATGCGCAGCGCACAGGCGGATACAAGGTCGGCGACGCGGTCGCCTTCCCGCTATCGTTTCCACGGGGATTCGAGCTCAACAAGAAGGTGCGCAAATGGCTAGACGAGTGGCAGAGGTTGCCGTACATCTCACCATACGAGGACGGGTCGCACTTGGCACCAAGGAGCGACATCACAGAGAAGAGGACCGTCGCGGTGCTGCACGAGGTGCTGAGCCTCATGGTGGGGAAGAAGATGGAGAAGGAGGTGTTGGTGAAGCTTGGGGAGGCGCTGCGATTGCCGCCGGGGTTCAGGAAAGTGTTGGCGAGGCACCCAGGGATTTTCTACCTGTCTCATAAGCTGAGAACACAGACGGTGGTGCTCCGGGAAGCTTACCGCAGGCATATGCTGATGGACAAGCACCCAATGATGGGCATAAGGTATCAGTACATGCATTTGATGCATATGGGTAAGGAGGAGGCTGTAAAGGACAAGGACAAGAATCACAAAACAATGCGTGGTGCACAAATCATAGGGGAGAAGTTTGGTGCAGAAGGGGAGAATGACGAAGATGAGGATGGATACAATGACGAAGTGGATGAGGAAGAGGAAGGGGAAGAGGAGGGGGAGGACATGGAAGCTGGCGTTGCTTCAGAGGATGAGGAGAGTGACGACGAGGATACAGAGAAAATTAGTTGTTCTGCAGGACGAGGAACTGGAGTACGGCAGCAGAAAATATCACAAAAGATAGAGATTGCAAATTAAATTATTCTTGCATCACAGCTCCTCCTGATGTTGGTGGTAGTACACTGCTGCCTTTGGATTGCCTGAACCCACTGGGAACACTAAGCAACATGATGCACAATCAACTCCTATAAACAGGTAGAAAGCATTTTAGAAGATGGAGCATGTTTTTTTCACTGTATTATCAAGTAGTTTGATGATGATTAATCGCAAATGTGCAATCATTCTTGTTGTTTCATTGCGGCTTCACCCGAGGTTTCATATGTGTTCAAATGTCTAGATTCTTAAAAGTATATTACTCAGAATAGGTTGATAGCTTGTTTTCCCTTCACTAGTATCCTGATCTGTTGTTCAAGTAATGGGCTGTTTGTAAAAGTTATTTGCTATCCACATACTTGCAAATTTTCATCCTATCCTTAATTGGAAACAATTGTTTTGTATTCATGGATAACCAATTAAAGTTCTAAGTATACAAATTTTAAAATATAGGTGGGTTCCAAATTTACTTATGAGAAAATACTGATATGATGAAGAGTAATAAATATTTGTGGCTATGTTATATGGTGGCTCTGATGGATATCAATAGTTGAAAATATATCTTCTGAAGGAAAAAACCAGAATTAGATTTATTTTGATGAGAACAAACTGCTATACTTAGAATTCCATTATTTCATGTCGTTCTGGATAAGGGATTGTTGCATCATGCATACTAGTATCTAATGTACTACAGACTGTAGATAAGGTTTTACAATCTACTTGAAATAAATAAAAAAAATATTGAGTTATTTGGATATATAGATTACTTGCAATGTTGACAACAATTGTCATCTGAACCATAGTCTAGGCAACAGAAAATTCGTTTGTTAATACACAGCGAAATATTCATTAATAGATGCTATTTTATTTTTTGAAAATTATATACTTTAATTGCATTTTTTTTCCTGAATGGATTCTGTCTCCATATAACACTTGTATTATCTTTCCCTGTGAAATGAAAAAAAAGTACCTCGAAATCCATTTGATTGAATCTGTGCTGCTGAACCAATCTTTCTACTTTCTACTACAACTTTCACATTGTTAATAACTAATATTTAACTATTCTGGCATGCACTTTGCAGTGCTATACAGTTATGGCAATCTGCAGAAAGCAATAGAACATGCATAATTCAATTATTGTAAATATCCTTTTTGTTTTAATTGCAATATTCAAATGTGGTGCTATTGTGCTGACATGAAAACCCAGTGCTAGAAAGATAATAGGTCTTTTTCAATTATGCAAACTTTAGTATATTCATTATATGCTGTAGTCGTCATCGAGCTATGCTACATAATGGTGCCCCATCTTTACTGTAGCTTTCCTTGCTGCACAGTTTTTTCAAAGTAACATTCATCGTGAATGCTGGTAGGCATGTGACTGGACTTAAGCCTAGTCCAAATCTTACCTATGCACATAAATAGTTCTGTACAGTATGACCCACATAACACTACAGTGCAAAGCTCCAAACTGATCCGTTTAACGCTGCAAGTCTGCAACCAACACTAATTCCGTTAGGACATCATTATGATTTATGCCTGATTGCCTATCATACATTTCTGCAGCTGAGGACATAATAATAACAACCGTTTGGTCAGGCACTTTAGCTCACATGTTATCCTGGTGGGCTAGATGTCTATAACAACATTTATACTAGCAATGCTACTGGGATAAGACATGACACACCAGATTTATCATACTACGCAGTCCATTGTAATTGAGATCCATTTAACCTACAACTTGCCAATTATTAGGGTACACTTCAATCGAACCTAGTAAAATTCTAACATTTTAGAAGGAATACAACAATGATTAATTTTAGAGGACATCAAATAATTCGTGACGGATCAAAAATGTCAAAGTCCATTTATTTCTGTTATATCTAGAACTGCTATGGTTCTATAATTGTAATTACTTTTCTTGGTAGATTGTTCCATTGGTAAGGACATGAGTAGGTGGCAAAAGCCTGTATTATATCATTCTGTAGATTGTTTATCAAAACCATGTTATGTTAGACAATTAACTGTTACTGAAGTTACTGGAATGATGATGCTTACAGTTTAATCTCTAGGCAAAAAGCTTCCTAGTTAGTTTGTTAATAGACCCAACATAGCAGGTGTTGGAACATGAAAAACATATAGGGGCATTGTTTTAATGTCTTGTTTTCGGGGGAAATAGAGCAAAAATTACAAAGCATGGTCAAGTAGGCCTGAAGACCTGTAAATGACCATTGCTCAATGATTTGAAAGGTAAAAGTTTGCTATCTTCAATTCTTCATCGTCGTTAATATTGTGTGCCTGTGATATTTCGTTGGGCTTTAGCCCAGCTCGGCCTATCCTAGGTCATAAGAAGGGACGTGAGGGATGGGGGGCTAAGCCCTAGCCACCCCATCCAGTGCAGCCGCCTCCTTCCAGTGTAGCTGCCGCTAGGTCGCGGCTCTGTCACCTCGTCGCCGGAGGATGCCGTTGTCTCCTGCATCAATCGCCGTTGTCCCTCGCGTTGGAGCGTCGCCGCTTCCTGTCTTCTCCAAGCCGCACCGTCTCCCTTCATCTCTCTCTTGTCCTGACCAATGGAGGAGAGGCAGCAAGCCGCCCAAGGAAGAAGGGGAAGGAAGGAAAGGAAGGGTGCAACCAGTTAGAGAAGAAGAAGAAGAGAAGAAAGGGGAAGAATCCTAAGGTTTGGCACGTAGCATGTGGGTAACAAAATTTATCTTTTTTTTTTGGTGATTTACCTATTTATGACATATTAGGTTGTTAAACAAAAGAGGCAAGTATATGTTAAACAAATAGCTTGTTGATATAATGCTCGCTTTATATCTTGATTTGTGGATGGATGGTTTTAATATCTTTTTGATGGTTACTTGAGTATTATGTTATTTATCACTATATGATGAAGATGTGTGATAGATGTATGATAGTGGAGGCATTATTGCATCATGTTGCATATAAGTTAGGTCGGTGTGAAAGTCGTATAACTAATCTAGTAAGGTTGGTGAGGAAGTTATACGACTAATCTAGAGTGCTCTAAAGAAAAGACCTATTCGGTAGGTACTACTTCACTCTATGAGAGTAGAATAAATTGCCCCTCGCCTAAAATAGAGCGGGATAAAGTGTTGCGCCGACGGGTGGCACTCGGCTATAAAGACATAAGCTTAACATAAAAAAATGTGCATTGTATTGCATCGGATTCATGAAAAGTGAGTTTGATGGAGGGTCGATATAACAATTGTTTTCTTCGAATGGAATTATTGATGAGCTTTCGTTGTTCTTTATGTTTATACATATATTTTCTGAGTATTTTTAAATACTCACTCTTGCTTTTATTTCGTTTTTAGGTTACAAATGGCATTAACATACATAGGACTTTGGGAAGTATCACATCGTCATTCGCACTCACTACCTCTCACATTAAAATGAATAAGCCGATTTACTTGTTGTGTAATTTAGATATACTTATTGCTTATACCATTTTAAGAGTATTTTAGAATTAGAATGAAAGTTTAGGTTGGAATTGTATTTATTAAGTCCTTGTGGATTGTGTTGATTATTCTTTTTGTCTCTATCATCATTAAAGGTAAATAGAGATATTTGTTAGTCGTGTCGGGTTCTCATTGAGGTGGAACCGATAGCTGGTTGTGGTTGAGATTGGTTATAGTTATATAATGTGAAGTTTATTATTATTTGTTTTGTCTCTGTGTTGTGGATGTAGAGAAAATAGGGGAGGTGTTGTTGAAATTTTATAGTTTTTAGAGAGTTAGCAACACTCTAGGGAGTTAGCCACACTCTAGGCTCAGAAGGACATAGGGTGTCGTTGAAATTTTATAGTTTTTAGAGAGTTAGAAACACTCTAGGCTCAAAAGGACATACTGTGTTACTGTTGCCTTTGTCCATGATACAAACAAGTGGTACTATTTGTTTAATCATTTGTTCTCATGTAATCTCTTTATGTCATTGGTTTTGCTGAATGACACTGATAAGCACGCTCCCTAGCGAAGGCTCTCGTACCCGGGCGAAGACCTGAGCGGGAGCTCGTAGGCGGCTCCGCCGATGGGCGTAACCTCCCTATGATACTAGCTGATGTAGCCACCGGCCGGTTCTCGTCGGCGGCGCCTAGACTGTTTTCACTCTCAAGACTTCCCTCTTTATTTCTTAGGACTGCCTTATAAAGGCTTTACAAGTACAGATCCAACCAAACCAATGGCGCTAGAAAGAAGGAACCGAAACTAGAGATAACAACTTGCTGGAACTAACAAATAACAAACTAACAGAAGGATAAGCAAAGGCAACTAATAGATACTACGGCGCCCTCTTATTGCGCCTGAAGTAAACCCGATCGGGAGTCCTAACAGACACCATGGCAAGTAATGAAAAAAATTGATGGTGAAAGGAAATAAAAAAAATGTTCCATTTGAATGGTTGGTTGCTACTTGCTATACGCAGAGTGCTTCAATGAGATGAACTGATGAAGATAATATGCCGATTTGGGATGCAACTTCTGATGCAGTAAAACTGATCACATGAGGAGATATTATGCTGATTACTTGATTAGTAAGTCTCTTCTATTTCCTGGTAAGACCGCATGTGATCAGTCCCCTACCCCCAAAGCAAGATGTGCACTGTTGGTCATTGGTGTTAAGACTGCCAGTCTCAGCTTGTGCCATCTCGTTTGCTGAAGGTTTGAGTCACTGGGTAAAGTGGTCTATATGCTAACTTACATGCTCAAACATTCAGAATTTATTTGGTTGGGATAGATGCTGATATGTATAGTCTGTTGTCTTGCTTTGCCTTTGCATTCTAAATTAGCATATTATTATTGGTATAAATGCCCTACATTTGTATGCACTTGGCGGTGATGGGATGATTATCATGAATCTTGCTTTTCCTAATTAATTTATTTAGCAAAATCACTGTAAATTGTTTATTGTTCTGACATTCAGTTCATCTTCTTAAGCTTTTGGTAGTTCTTCCATTGGCTAAACTGGAAAATGAACAATTTCTTTAATAAATGAACTGATAATATGTGGATGTAGGGTTGGTAATGGGCTGGGTTTAAATGGGTTAATCTGATTGTGTTTAGAATGGGCTGCTTCTGTAATTTGGATGGATGAGAGTGGGTTTGGCCGTTTGGATGAAAAACGGGTTGAGGCAGGCTGGGTTAGCTGATATGGGTTGGAATTTGGAAAAGGGTTAGAAATTTTCAGGTTGAAACGGGTTCAATCCGTGGGTCTTGATGGGTTGGAGTCTGAGGATGTACCACATAGGCAGACCGAGCTCGGTCCGATGTCACACGTGCACTCGGCACTTGGCATACCAAACTCCCTGACCTGGTTCGGCCACTAGGACATACCACACTTATGTGGGGTCCACATTTCAGTGACACACGAGTTCCACATGTCAGTGACAGCTGTAGAGGACAGCAAGTCAGAGAATCACATTCCGGTAACATATGGCTTGCTTTGGTTGCATAAAACAACTTCATCATGCAAAAACAACTCTTAAGTCCAACACCCATACATTTGGAGGTCCGTAGTACTTAGTCTGGTTGCCTAAAGCAACTTTATGCATAAATGCAACTTCTTTGGACCTTAGTCCGTCCCAGCTGGTAGGGATCACAATTTTATCCATGTTCGGGTACCCATAAGTACTTGATCCGATGGATTCGAGTATGGGTTTCATTTTATACCCATGTGTTTTAAAATTTGGGTTCGGGTTCGTATTTACACCCATGGGTACCGTAGATACCTGAATAAATATTAAAAAATTTTAAAAAACCGTTTTTCCCTTCCTTTTATCCCCCTGTCTTGGGACTAGACCTTCGTACCATATACCTATATATTGATTTAAATGGAAAACCTATGTATATTGTACATATTCTATATTATTAAAACAAAATTGCAGTTCAGCATCTAAGTATAAATACTAAGAAAAAGCAGAAGGATTAATTTGCAACAATAGATGTCTTTCACATTGTACTAGAAAAAAGTATTCTCCTTTTTAAAATGGCAGTCCCCAAAAAAACATACTTCGATGTCAAAAAAGCGACATATGGGGCATACTTGCATACTTGGTGTCATGTAAAACATTACCCATCGACCATCCCTCCAGTCCTCCACCCTCTTGGGGTGCGAGCAAACCATAGCCACCAGTCGCCCTAGACTGCTGCCACTGCCAGAGGTGCCTAACGCCTCCTCCTCTATTTGAGTGGCCGGCGTCGCCTCATGTTGTCTAGCCATCAAGGTAATCCCCATTCCCGCCCGTCCATTGTTGTCGCTGCTCTTGCTCCCAGCCTTTACCGCCGGCTATCCGGCCTTTGCCTCTGTCGCTAGGCCACTCCTGAGCCCACCCTTTGCCGCCGCCGGGCCCGGTCTTTTCCGCCGCCGCTAATAAAGCTAAAGCCTGATCTTTCAAGTATGCTAGATTGATCTGGTTTGAGTATTGTGGTTTGATTGGATAATGTAAATGTGCAAGAAAAGGTGTGCGGGAGTTGGCCTAAAATTGTAGTTCTAGGTCCTCTAGTTGTAAAATTTTATTACACTTATACTTGCAATTTGGTTTTATCCCATATCTCCAGTGCTCGATTGAGTTCGGGTACCCGTTTGGGTATGGGTACCCGTCGGGTTCAGGTATTGTCATGGATTTATGCCAATTTCCCACTTCGGGTTCGGGTAAATAGTTCGGGTTTGAGGGAGGTGTACCTGGAGGTATCCGATCTGATTGCCATCCCTACCAGTTGGATCAACAGAGGTTTGACGTCATAGAACATGGTCCGGTGGCATATCGCCTACTCTACAGACATACTCTTTAAAGTTGTAGCGAAATCTCACTTAGCCCTCAGAAGTTGAAAATTACTTTATCATCCTCTTAATGGTGTTTCTGTTTGTACTTCAATCCCAATTCCGCCAAATCATCCGTTAAGTGCTGATATGTCCGTCGATGTGATCTTTATTGACACAACTATTAGGTGATGTGGAGCAAAAGATAGATAGAAAGCACAGTTCACCCCTTAAAAGATGCATCACTTTCTTGCTTAGCATCCATAAAGTTGAAAGTTAGTTTCTTAGTTTTCTAAAATGGTGTTTCTTATCATAAAAAACAGCAGATGTACTAGAAGGGCTTACAAAGTTTAGAAAATCACAAATGTAATTTATATGTTTTTAAAAATAAGTTAATTCTAAGATGGCGAAATAGGGTATCAAAAATAGGTTAAAGTGTAGGCCTAAAAATAGGTAAGTTAATTTTTGCGAGTGAGCCAGCTCACTCGGATGACCGAGCTGAAAAGTCGGCTCGGCTCAGGCTCGTTACGGCTCGTGAGCGCTCGTGGCTGGTTTGCTGTTAACTACTTGGTTGTTGCTCGCAGTAAATTGGGGAACACCGAACGGGGAATGGATTGGACCGCTGCTTGTTTATTGCACTTGGACTAAAAACTATTGTTGGCTTCGGAGTTGCGCCGCTAATGGTTGTTGGCCTGTCAGTTGTCGCATATGGGCCTGCCGCAATCCATGAGCGAGCTAGGCCGGCTCGTGCTCGTTTTTTGACCGAGCTAGAAAATGTGTTCGACTCATGCTCGTTTGTAAACAAGGCAAGCCTGAGCCCGAGCTTTTTTCGAGCCGTGCCCGAACTGCTTGCTAGCCACGAGCTAAAGTTTCGATCCTAGGTAGAAGCCACATCATGGGCTTGTTTGTCTATTGAAAGTTGCTGAAAATTTTAATATGAATAAGTTGTGACTTCTCGAAAGGCGTCTTAAAGGGTTCAAAAAATTATGAAAGAATTATTTTACGAACTCTAATGAGAACTATTTTAAATCCCAAAAAATGAATACAAAGTATTATACTCTTTAAGAGACCCTCTATAATACTATATCTGATATAGAGAGACCGTTGAAGAAAAAAAATTAGAGTGTGCGTAAATTATGAAAAAAATTTAGAGGGGTGGATACAGGCGACGACAATAGTGTTTTAAAGGGAGAATATAGAGAGGCAGCCGATGATGCTCTAACATGTCTTGGATTCTGTTCATGCTGGCCACAGTATTTTCCTTTGTTGCTACAGCAAGGAAGAGGAAATCCAAATGGCGCCTCTAGGATCGGATCCCACGGAGTGATCGACAGCTGTGAGACGGAAGGAATTTAGGAGAGATGGCTTAGCTTTGCTTAGCTAGCTAGCTTGTACCGGCCGGTCAGATTCGTTCTCTCCACGAACTCATCACCTTGTTGCAAAGTATGTACATTGCATCAAATATAATGTTGCGCTTTGAGACCAAACGACAGCATGCAATTCGATCCATGCATCTCTCGCTCGTGTGCCCCCCCGCCCCTTTTGTTTCCTCCTCTCCCTTTCTGTTCTAGTTCTCTTTGGCTTTGAGCAGACACTAGCTGCAATCATTAGATCATTAAGCATGGCCACAAGCAGACCAACCAATTAATTAGACGTCCGATTTGTGTAGGCTCCAAGCTCAATTAGTTTAAGGCCCTATTGGAGGGGGATTGGATGCCTGGAATTAATCCTAGATGGCAGGGCCATTATCTAACTAATCAAGTGCTAAGAGTAGTAAAGCCATGCTAGGTGTCGCATGTTGATGACATAAGATTTGGGCATCTTGCTTACTGCATTTAGAAACAATACCAGGCTATTGTCTACCCATAAATAACACCACCAAATTTGCAATACTCCTACCAACCTCTCTCTCCCTGCTTCCCCCTCCTACCCCACCCCAGTCAGCAAGCATCCCAGCAATTGAACAAACAGGTTGTCCATGAGGACATATACAAGCAAAGTAGCACTTGTCTGCTTCTAAAAAAAAAAACTAGCACTTGTCTGCGTCTTATGTTTATCACTGCCCCTTTTCCCTTAGTATATAGTCGCATGCTCGATGGATCTCCAGAACATAACTTTTCCTGTATAAAACAACAAGCAATAAGACAAGAGAGACCTGAAGGACCTAGTGGTTGTTTAGCACATGAGCTCCTACATGTAGTTCCATCCCATATGTTTCACTTGACTCTGTTGGATCTTCCCCTGCCAATAATTGCAATAGGAGAAAGGATAGGACAAGGATAAAAAATCGCTCGGCGATCTTACCATTTTGATGAAGTCGATTTGTGAAGATCATGGTGCAGTATTCAATCAAAACTGATTCAAATAGCTACACCACATCTCCGTTGATTATAAATCATCCCAAAATATGGCTGACATCGCCAAGAACACTTATCCTTCAATGTGCACTACAGAATCGCGCGAAATCTCGACAGCCAAAATTATTCTCGACGGCCAAAGATAAGCCGTCGACACAGCCAAGGTAATACGGTTGAACGACTGAAATGACTGAATTTCGAGAGCTTCTCGAGATAGTCTCGAGATTCGGATCCATTTTGTTTGACTTGCTTTTTAAAACGTTAGGACCCACCTTCAAAACAGTGAAAAAACAAACTCAAAAAAAATCAAAGCGAATGTCTTTTCAAAACGTAGATAAGTCGTTAAGCCGTAAAGCTGAAAAGAACAGGGCCTTAAACTCCGCAATCACTACACCACATCTCCGTTGATTATAAATTATATGAAAATGTGGCTGCCATCGTCAAGATCACTTATCCTTCAATGTGAATCGAGCATAAACAAAAAAGGTAGATGCAATATGAAATGAAGCACATGAATTACTGTTTCACAAAGAAAACATGAATCATAGCTAATATAGAGTAATGAACCAAAGAGTGGCTAGTTAGTTAACCCTATGCCGTACAAGGCTCATGGCCCAAAGGAAAGGTGGCGTAACACTTGAAAAATTCAGTAGATTCCAAAGAAATTAGGAGGTGAGACTAGATATGTTGGAAAGTAGATTAGATAGATTTTTATGAAGTGGTCATATGTCTCAAACGGAGTTTGTATATGGCTTGAGCTCGAATCCAATTGAAGTAGAATTTGTCCCTGATGTTCGAATTGGGCTTGTCTACGAGGGGCTTCATTTTGGGTTGAGCTTGGAGGGTCGTGCTTCATAGGACCTAAGGGCATGAAGGAGGTGGAGAGAAGCTTTTTCATGTATGCCGTAAAGTAGGGAAGTGACTAGACTAGTGACAACTCTATATATATCTAGTGTCAGTATGATTATATGTGTACATGACCTGACTAAGGTAGTTGCCAACGAAAGCATAAAATTGCAGACATTGTAATAAATGCAGATGATGTCATAAAGTGTTGCCAATTTACAGTAGGTATAGTGGAAGAAAATAAAGTAATCACTATAGTAGAAGTAACCGAAGTTGCACTCATTGACGACCATGCATATATTGGGTTGATCATAACATTGTGCATAGTTACATCATTCTCTTCATTTTGCATTTGTGTCATCCTCGATTAAGGTTGTTCCTACGTAAACACATCCTCTAGTTGATGACAATGTTGAATAACAATGTTTTATATTTGTAAACTTGTTGAACAATATACTGTTGTTTATCATATATTACCAATACATATAAATATTTTAAAAATCATAGGAAATTAAAAATGTAAAGAAAGTCTATCCCCGAAACTATAGATTTCAGAGAGCATCAAATTCAATTTTACTCAAGCTATTATTTATAGAAGTAACAGTTTCAACTCATATTCTTCACTTGTTAAGTGTATAACATATCTATTTTCAGCACAAATGTTTAGGTTTAAAACAAAAGTAACATATTTGTGCACTAGTTATGGCATGGATATAAGCAAAACATCATCGCACAACTCCCTTCCCTTTTGTCACCAGAAATATCAAGTAGATCATCATGTGATGAAGAAAACAATAGAAATGAGTTCCAATAATGATTACGCTTCAATGACATAATTAGTGGAAAGTTTCAATACATAAAAATTGTTCGTAGCGGTGCCTACCTATGTATATGACTTGAAAGTGCATCTAGGCCCTAAGTGATTTTGGTGATTAATGAGTAACAATTATAGAGCTAATATTCTATTGGAGAATTGTGCACAGTGGTTATACAGGTTAATTCCATGAGGTACATGTTTACATGTGATGTTGTACCCCTCAAAAGTGGATTTATTGCAAGAAGGCATCAAGACTAGTATTTATTTGTAAATCTTTATTTATTGAGTCGTAGGGATGCCGTACTATAAAGAGGGATGAAATGGAGAAGCTTATAAAGGTTCCTAAGTGCTCAAAATAGGTATCTCGAAGTTCGTGTGAGTTTTCCACTCAAAATCATCCGACGAGGGTCAGAACATCCGATGGTAATCCAGCCTGCCAGTTTTCAGAGCTATCCAGTAAAGGGTCCATCGGAACTTCGGTCGGAACATCCGACCCAGATCAGAACATCCGACGGAGGGTGTACTGTACCACGTCGGAACATCCGATCCCCATCGGAACATCCGACCGACTGGTTACTGTTCAAGTTTATTAATTCCGCAATTTCGTTTTATTTGCCTATTCACCCCCCTCTAGGCGGCATAGCGATCCTTTCATGACTTTTTTTGATATAATGTGAGGTGAAGATTGTCGACAAAGAACACAATAGTATAGTAGATATCAGTTTAGGATTAACAAAGGGCTCGGAAGGTGGCCGATATGAGCTTGGGAGGGAGGTGCCTAGGGAGGGAGAAGAGGAGCTTTTCTAGAGGAGATGGATTTTTGTTGCTTGGTTTTGCTGTTTGATTTGATTACTTAAGTCACTATAGGCATAGGTCCTTGGCAATAAACAAAATTCAAAGCTAGCTAGTTAATTAGTGCAAATAATATGGGTTTACAAGAACATTAGCATTGTCTTTGTACATTTCCACCAGAAAGAGTAGACAGCGGGGTTGACATATGCACAGTGCCAAAAATCGTCCCTTCGGCGGGAACCAGCGGCATGTCTATTATATACTACTACTACTACTACTACTACTACTACTACTACCACTAATTTTATGGTTCAACAAAAAAAATCAAGATCTACGATTGTTTATGCAAACAATATTAAATTTTTACAAAACTACCTGATGTATATTTATTCAAAACTCATAAAATTTTGTCAAATGTTTCTTTTACGTCAACCAAACTTGTCTCCTTTCAACTAAACTACTGTACCAGTTAGGTTTTTAGGTTGTTCTACTTCATAGTGTCCTGCTTATCTTAGCTTAGAAATAAATTTAAAACTACATCTAAAGATATGTAGTTGCTGAGAGAGAAAAAGGTAATGCGACTCTATGAAGAGAATGTTAGGCTGGCGTTGGAGGCAACAAAGGTGAGAAAGAATAGTGATAATGGGTGCGAGCATCCACAAGAGAGCTTGTAATTAGCATTTCTTTCTTCTACTTAGAGACATCCTCTAACAATTTTATGCTTCTCACATCAACCACTAATCACACATGAGTATATATGATTCTATTCGCAAGTCAAACAGATGTGATTAATTGTTATATTAAGATAGAGTTAAATAGATGCACCATATTAATCCTAAAATACTAAAAAATCCTAGATCAATTTAGAGAGAACAAGAAAAATCTACACGCAGATTTTTAAGGAACAACTGGAAATGAAATAGATAAGAATGCAATGGTTGAGAGGTGGTATTGCATACTATTGGATCTAGGTCCAATGGCCAAAAAGCATCTGATTTTTCTGACAGACCTATCTAACCGGGAATTGGACATATCCAGATTTGTTCGGGACCTAACCAACAAGTTGCATGCAAGACAAATTGGTTCAGGCTTAAATGGATGAAGTCATGGCACGGGCTAGCTCCGTTTTAGTTTAAACAAACTGCTGTCATTAGTAGAACTAGAAACAGAACATGCATGGCTTTCTATATAAAAGCAAATACACATCAAGAAGGAGAAGAAGCATTTATATACGGCTTTTCTCCAGCATACTAATGAGAAAAGTGAACTGAAATAAACAATTATAAGCAATCCTTCTCAACTTTTAAATGTCACGTCCAAAATTAGGATTTTCATGACAAATAAGCTGAGCTCTTTTCTTGCGAAAAAAAGTCAACCTTGTACCGAATCGTACCAAATCGATTAATAATTTTGTCAAAAGAAAAAACTTCACATCAAAATTTTGTCAAAAAGAAAAAACTTCATATAAAAATTTTGTCAACAGAGAAGGCTTTCATATCAAACCTGTGCTATGTTCTTTTAAAAAAACTTGTTCTATATGCAAAAAGGAAAAATATTGGTTTGGTACTTGAACTATGGTATCCAACCCATTTCACTCTCTTAACCCTAATATCAGATTAACTCGGTCCCTGAAATACGAAAAAATCAAAGACAAATGGTCCTTATCCTTAAAGAGTGGTTTTGACAAACAAATGTGATTTGGTCTTTATATGTTTTTCTACATACAAATATTTTAGGAAATTCAAAGTGAACTGTTTATTTGCATTTCTAATTATTTTACAAGCTCAAAGAATTTCTTTACCGTATTTTACCACGTTGTATCAGTTTATAAAATTTTCTAGCATTTTCCATTAGTCTTAAAATTTAAACCAAACACTAAATAATTGTGTGAGAAATTTATCGAGATTAGGTAATCATAACGAACTCGAATACATAATTTGATTTGGATTTGTGAGTTACTTTATGTAAAGTGGGCATAGCAGTTTGGTCAAACCATGATCGATAAGTTGACCACAATTGAAAAGTTGTTGACTTTGTTAAGAGACCATTTGTATCCGCATTTGATACTGAATAAATCATTTTTTTTAAATTGCTGGACCAAAATAGAACGAGGACTATACTTTGGGCAAAAATTCTAAAGGAAGAAGATGGAAGTGGCTGTGTCTTATGTGATCGAGAATTGGCGGGTTCGCTTGCCACACCCCTCTGGCCCAACACAAGCATTGGGTTGGCAAAAAAAAATCTAATACCCAGTTTTTAATAGATGCGGGGGCGGTCCGACAGGCGTCGGATGTGCTCCCGTCCAACGCCTAGCGTTGTCCGGTCAGTGTTAGATTTTAGGTAAAATTTTGTTATTTTTGTTTCACCATGTAAAAAAAATCAAAAATTAAAAATATTCTCTAATCAATATCAGGTCCACACTTATTTTATTTGAATCTATATGATCAATATTCATTTTTATAAACATTTTTAAATAAAAATTTAGATATATAAGTGCTGCATATCAATATAAAAATATATGTGAAAATAGACATGCATTAGAGAATATTTCTGATTTTTATTATTTTTTAGGTTTTTTTACATGACAAAAGAAAAACAAAAAAAAAATTCTCAAGATCTTATGTTGGGGGAGATCTAACGTCAGCGCTTGGCGTTGAACAGGAGCGCGATCGATGCCCGTCGAACCGCCCCACGCGTCCGTTTTTAATTTTTGCGTTGCGCCAAAACACCCCTTTCGTCGGGCACACACGCTCTCTCTCCCCCAAAAAGAAAGAAAAGAAGAGGATAGAGAGAAGGAAAAGATTATCTTAATTGCTGCGAGTGTGAGCTCAGCTCGGGGCAGAGGCGTAGTATAAAAAGGCGGGAAGAGGGGGTGCGATGCGAGTGCGAGCGGGAGCGGCAGAGCCAGCCGTAGCAGCAAGAAGCAGAGCCAGCCGTAGCCGTACCAGCAGCTGCACACTCTGCTTCCTTGTTGCCAACTTGCCATCTCGATTGGTGGCGTCAAGAGTTAGAGCCATGGTGCAGAAGCCGCACGGGGTGGTGGTGTTCGACGCCGCGTTGCTGAGCGGGGAGGCGGACATCCCGCCGCAGTTCATCTGGCCGGCGGGGGAGAGCCCCACGCCGGACGCGGCGGAGGAGCTGCCCGTGCCGCTCATCGACATCGGCGGCCTCCTCTCCGGCGACGGCGCCGCGGCCGCCGAGGTGACCCGGCTGGTGGGCGACGCGTGCGCGCGCCACGGCTTCTTCCAGGTGGTCAACCACGGCATCGACGGCGAGCTGCTCGCCGAGGCCCACCGCTGCGTGGACGCCTTCTTCACGCTGCCGCTCGCCGAGAAGCGCCGCGCCCAGCGCCGCCCCGGCGAGAGCTGCGGCTACGCGAGCAGCTTCACGGGGCGCTTCGCCTCCAAGCTCCCCTGGAAAGAGACGCTCTCCTTCCGCTACCGCGCCGCCGCCGGCGGCGGCGGCGACCTCGTCGTCGACTACATCGTCGGCGAGCTCGGCGAGCAGCACCGCCGCCTCGGCGAGGTGTACGCGAGGTACTGCGGGGAGATGAGCCGGCTGTCGCTGGAGATCATGGAGGTGCTAGGGGAGAGCCTGGGGGTGGGGCGGGAGCACTACCGGAGCTTCTTCGCCGGCAACGACTCCATAATGCGGCTCAACTACTACCCGCGGTGCCAGCGGCCGTACGAGACGCTGGGCACGGGCCCGCATTGCGACCCCACCTCGCTGACGATCCTGCACCAGGACGACGTCGGCGGTCTGCAGGTCTTCGCCGACGGGCGGTGGCGCTCCATCCGGCCGCTCGCCGGCGCCTTCGTCGTCAACATCGGCGACACCTTCATGGCGCTCTCCAACGGCCGCTACAAGAGCTGCCTCCACCGCGCCGTCGTCAACAGCCGCGTGCCGCGCAGGTCGCTCGCCTTCTTCCTCTGCCCGGACATGGACAAGGTGGTGGCGCCGCCGCCGGCGCTCATCGACGGCGACAACCCCAGGGCCTACCCGGACTTCACGTGGCGCGCGCTGCTCGACTTCACGCAGAAGCACTACCGGGCCGACATGAGCACGCTCCAGGTCTTCTCAACCTGGCTCCGGGCCCTGGACCAGGCCCAGGCCCAGGCCCAGGCCCAAGCCCAAACCCAATCCCTATAAGCGCAGGCCTAGCTAGAGTCCTGCATATTAATTATAAGCCATAAAATAGATTGGAGTTGGATGATGTGGAAGTGGAATTAAGTGGAGCAGTGGACACCGACACACCCAGTGCAAGTTAAAGATTCGGAGTGTTTAGCTAAGCTAGTTTCCCTTTCTTGCTCTGTATAGCTAGGTGGCTAGCGATGTTAACATTGGCGCCATACGCCAAGCTCGATCAAGCTCGTGCTAACTCATTTGTGTCTGTTTTGGCGTGTCCTCTGTTTTTGACCTATCTTTTGGAGGACGTTGAGAGTTGAGACGAGCCTAGGGGCTAGGTATTCCTGTAGTACACATGTCGGTGCACAAAGTCACTATGTCTGGAAATATCTGACTCACTCTAAATTCAATGTTTATAGATCCACATGAACAATGAATTTTAGAGATTTAGGGTTGTGCCAGAAATTTTGGGTTAGCAATAAATTTACCCACATTACATCGCTTATCTCTCCCTCCTCCTAGCCAGGGTATCAAGAACCTGTAAAAGAAATACTCCCTCCGTTCTAAAATGTATGGCGTGCATGTATTTAAAAAAGTCAATGTTTAGAACGTTTGACTAATAATTATACTAGGAACATGTATGTTCCATGTTACGCATGTGATATAGTTAGATTCGTATTTGAAAGTACTTTGATATGATGTTAATTTTATAGCCATTGATGATATAATATGAAAGAAATTAATAGTTAAAGTTTACGTTTGTTGACTTCATTAAAAAATTATATGTCTTACATTTTAAAACGGAGGGAGTAGTAAAAAAACCATGGTAGCAAAAACTATCAAACGTTTTTTATGACAAAGCTTGAAACTCTCTGCCTACGTGAGCTGTGTTGTCTTAGACCATGAGCCTAAGACCAACAAATAATGTAGGATTAAGGAAGAAATAGCTTGATCTAAGACCATCCCAACAACAATACCCAAAATTAGATAGTTATATCCTCATTTACCTAAAGATCATTCCATACCCATATTTCTACCCTACCCAATGTAACAAATAAACCACAAAAGTATATAGATAGAAAAGAGAGATACCTAAATATAGCATCATGTTCAAAGTGGTTTAACCTTATTCGTTTCAGCTAGCTTATCCATTCAGTCCCCCAACTAATTTTAGTTCAGCTCAGCCACTCTGAACATAAGTTAGATTTTAAAATAGGTATTGCAAAGGCCATTAGTCGGAGTACATGGAATACCGAAACATACCTAAAATTTAGGTATTTCGATGTTTAGATCTCACCGTTGGAGATAGTCTAATCAGGAACCGACGCTATGCAATGCAATGAACTTAATCTTGTCCGTATCATAGCAGATGTTCCAACGGGAACATGCAAGCTAGGATGGAGACGACCGTGAAGTAGGCATCAAGCAGGGGCAGGGCTGCAGCTATCAGGAAGAGAGAGAGAGAGAGAGGATATGGACGGAAGGGATGGCGAAGCATGGAATATTGGAATGGAAGAGAGGAGGACAAAAGGGGAGGGAAAGGGACGGGGGCACGGGGGGAGGGATGGGCACGCGGAAGCGACCAAGGCGCATGCGTTGCCATCGCCCGCCGATTCACCATGCCGATCGGTGCAGCCCCCTAGCCACCCGGCGGCGAGCGCCGAGCGGGGGTTGATGCGAGTGCGACGCGGCACGCATCGAAGGCGCCAAGCTCCATCCTCCATGAGCACGGTGAGGCGCATCATATTCATATCCACCTGCCGCAGAGCAGGGGCAGCAAGATCCATGAGATCGATCGCCTTGTCCTGCTCCGCCTCGTCGTCTTCCCCGCGCCACGGCCACGCTGATCTCTCTCGCTGCTGCTGCTGCTGCCCCCAGAAGCGCAGCACCCATCGCCATTGGCGCGTAGCTCACCTGAACCTGAACCTGAACCGGGCCAGGCCGGCGCCAGCGGCCGCTGCCGTTGCTGCGTGCTCAATGCTCATTCATACAGAGCCACAGTAATAAAATGGGCGCGGAACAGAAGGGAGCAGGATGGAATAGGACAAGCGGAATTCCCCATGCTCAAGACCTTAGCTAGCTTCTTCATCACATCACGCAGCAGATCGATGTGACTCGATCCCTTTCCTTTTCCCCGGTGTTCCTGGTGTTCGCATGCATCATGCAGCACATCGACGACGATGCTACTCTCCTCATTTCTTTGTTAAACATGCCCTTGGTCTCGTCTTCGGCTTATCTCAGGCCCTGCTTGATTTAGTTTAAATTTAAAAAATTACGATGTTTAAAAATTTGTTATTTTTTAGAAACTACCCCTCCGTTCTAAAATGTAAGGCGTGCATGTATTTCAAAAATCAATGTTTAGAATGTTTGACTAATAATTATGTTAGGAACATATATGTTCAATGTTATGCATATGATATACTTAGATTCGTATCTAAAAGTACTTTGATATGATGTTATTTTTATAGTTATTGATGATACGTGGATAGGTGACAGGGAGCACTCATGCACAGCACGCCGCGGAAAATAGGGACGATCCGGACATTCGATCTCATGTATTACTGAAATTTGAAACACTAACAAAATCAAATTATTTATGTAAATATATAATTCTTTTAAAAGGGGCTCAATTCCACCTGAATATAGCGAATTATCGGTCAGTTAGCTGAAGATGGTACTTTGTATCTACGCACGATGCGACCTATAATGGCCGCCATGTCAAGTCATTGAGACGAGAGACTCATGAATTGTAATCAGTCCACTGTTTTACTTAGCCGTCCTCCTGACAAATTCCATCGAGGAAAAGATAGGAAGTCAAGCAAATCCCATCATCCACTGCAAGGACCACAAAACCTAATCGACTTGGCACAAATGCCCCTCTCTTCCCCACATTCATATCTAAAAAGGCTGGTCCCCCAAACATAATCTAATCTATGTATGTGGCTTGCTTCTACCATCCATATATATTCTCATACCAAGATTGAATCAAATACTCTTCATATAAAGCACAACATATATACTCATGAGTAAAGTATGTTGCAACCTCCAAAATTGTAGAAAAATCTTATTTTGCACCTCTAAAGTTAAAAGTTACCTTTTTGGCCCCTTTAACATGAAAAAAAATCAGAAAAATGACATTTCACATGCCTTACTCAATTTGCATGGAGAAAATTGCACTGTAGTCTCTGAACTTGCAGCGTTTCTCACTTAGATCCGAGCTTGCATTTTACTTTCTCGATATTCTGAACTTGTCTCCGCTTGGACGTTTACTCCAAAAAGTGTTAGAGCAACTGTCAAACATTTACGTGGCAGGCCAGGTGACTGTGAAAGATCGAGGTGGAAGGCACGTCGCATTTAAATGCTGACATAGCTAGCCATATATGCGCAAAAACTAAGAACATTGTGAAACCCACTTCTTTTTAAAAAATAAATTTTTAAAAGTGCCCACTTCTTTTAAAAAATAAAATTTTAAAAGTGCATCAACTTTAATTTTTAAAATTTCCAAAATTCCACATTTGAAAATTTTGAAAATCCAAGTTTAAAATTGGAAATAATGAACTTTCGTAAGTAAGACTGAAATTCAGAACACTAAAAAAATCAAATTATATATTTAAGCAAATAATTTGTTAAAAGGGGCTCAATTCCAGCTGAATATAGCTAATAATCAGTCAAATTGCTGAAGATGGTACGTACTTTGTATCTGCGCGCGATGCGACCTATAAAGGTCACCATATCAAGTCAGCGAGACAAGAGACTCTTGAATCGTGATCAGTCCCCTGTTTTACTTAGCCGCCTCACTAAGTGGATTCCAAAGTATAAACAAACTCCATCAAGGAAAAGATAGGAGGTCCAAGCAAATCCCATCCGCCATGGCAAGGACCACAAACCTAATCGATTTGGCACAAATGCCCCTTCCTTCTCCACATCCGTATCCTAAAAAGGCTGGTCCCACAAACATAATCTAATCTCCGTACGTGGCTTGCTTCTGCCATCCATATATATTCTCATACCAAGATTGAATCAAACTAGTTGAGGTTGCGCGCCCATGGCGCGCCGTGCCAATTTTCATTTAACTGCTACCAAAATATAAATTAGCTCTACACATGCATGTTGACTTCAACGCCAACAATATCCATACCGATTTGTTAGCGCTCAGTGTGGCAAGCAACATGAACCGAAAAGATTAATGCCAACTATTGCATGAAGATAATGGCAAGCAACAAAACGATCCATGCATGTGTACTTTTTTGAAATCATGCTTAAAGTATGTTTAATAATAAAACAAATCACAACAAAATAAATAATATTTACATATATTTTTTGAATAAGACGAATGGTCAAATAGAATATCCAAAAGTTAACAGTGAACTACGATTTGGAGCGGAGGGAGTAGAAAAAAAAAATGACATTTCACATGCCTCACTCAATTTACACGAAGAAAATTGCCCTATAACCCCTGAACTTGCAGCGTTTCTCACTAAAATCTTTGAGCTTCCAATTTACTTTCTTGACCCTTTAACTCGTCTCCGTTTGCACGGTCACTCTAAAAACGTTAGAGTAGCCGTCAAATGCCGGCGAGATAGTTTAGGCGGCCGTTAAAAGCTGAGGTGGGAGCCGCGTCGGTGTCCTGCCGGAGCCAGCACTCGCATGCATTTTGACGACGCTAGCTAGCCTCCGATTTGCCCCCCGTGATTAATTACGTGCTCCCCTAGTGGCGATCGATGCAGATGCAGGGTCGAAGCGTCGCCAAGGGCAAAACAGGCGGATGGAACGGAGGATCAGCATAATGCCCGGCAGATAATCGATCTTGCTAGAACCCCACGCACCTGCTGCCGGCGGTGCTCTCCGCATCGACAGGCACGTACGTCCCGGCGAGAGCAATTAACCCTAGCTAAGTAGCTACTTAAGCTTTTGTAATCGTGTGTGATCATGCATGTATGTCCATGCTCATGCAGGCACATGAGATCGATATTTATCATATCTATGTCGGTATGTGCCATTGTGTTGATGCCAAACTAGTCACGTACATGCTGCTACTTCACATTCTGTCAATCGGACGCTTCGTACGTGTCTCGATGACTCGATCGGAGAGCGACGCTCATGATCATCTTCTGCTGGCTAGCTAGCTAGGGATAGCGACAAGACATGCATGCAGCAGCTGGCTAGGACGATCAAATTGAACGGATTAATTAAGAGCATCCGGTAAAGCCAACTAATATAAGAAATATCATCAATAGATAGCTTGTAAGCAATATTTTAAATAGACTAGCTATACTATCGATCATCAATAGTATAGCTTGGCAGTCCGAAGCATGACAAGCTTGTAGGCTCTTAAAATTAATATGGATCTATATGTAATAGGTGCAATGCATCTTATAATCTGCAATAGATTAACTTTTGGTTAAGTTTTAGTCTCTATCTCTCTCCTCTCCTCTTATCAACATAAGTAACTGATTCGGCCCCATTGAAGATTGAAGATGATATAAAGGACTATATAATCCGGTTCTCGCTGGCCTACTCCGCATGTTTTCTGAAAAGGCAAACGCTTGCATTTCTGGCTAACTGCTCCTCGATCTTGGCATGTGAACAACTTTCGAACCCAGGCACAGGCAATATTCTTGATTAACATACACTGCATTTGCATCTGGCAAAGCAAGTGCCTGAACTGTTGGGCGATGCTCCATAGCCGGTGGATCGGAGTGCGATGTAAACTGGGTTTGCTTCGCAACCTAGTATTTTCGTGGTACGGAGACAATATTTTGATTGGTGATATTTATCTTGGATTTTAATAGCGTCAAGTGTTTGGATGGGAAAAAAATCATGTTCAGAATTCGGGTTTCAAAGAATCTATTGTGTTTTCAAAGTATTTGCAACTCCATTGATTTTCAGAACAAATTTGTCACGCACATATAGAATCATTAGCTTTATGTTCTAATGGATGCGAGAGTTGGGCCACTTTTATAGGTGGGCCCGTGCACGACACAAAATTGGCGGTCCGAAGCACGACAAGACACGATGCAACATGACATGGTATGAAGAAATTTGGACCACGCCTTGGCTATAATTAATGGCGTGCTGGGCTGGGCTTAGTAAGGCTAGGCATGATGAGCCTATGGCCCGTTTCGGCCATACGAGTCGTGCTCGAATTGACCCAAGTTGCCCCTTGAGTCACTTATGTGTATTTTTCAAGCTATTTTTGGTCCCAGGTGATTTTACGTTTTACGTAAAGAATTTTAAAACACACCTTTTTTACTTGAGATTTTTTTGAACTACATAAGAATGTAAAAAAATACTCCCACCGTTTCAAAATATAGGGCGTGCATGTTTTTTCAAAAGTCAATGTTTGCAATCTTTGACTAATAATTAAGTAAAAAATGTACATGTTTTAGTATATGCATGTAATATATTTAGATCCGCATTTAAAAGTACTTTAATATGATGTTAGTTGTGTAGTTGATAATGACATATTTTGAAAGAAATTAACGGTTAAAGCTATACTTTGAAGACCATGCCAAAAAATTATGTGCCCTATATTTTAGAATAGAGGAGTATTAGGTATGTGAAGTTTTTGGGCCAATACCACCTATCCTGAGGGCATGCTTGGCATTAACCTAGCCAAACAAACAGCCCGTTGTGCCTACAAGTCATGCGGGGCCTAGCTAGATGATAGGTGTTAGAGCATGCCGTTTCAGCGCGACTCAATTTCCAACACAGTAGTATGTTACCTTGGCTTGACATCGTCTCAGCGTTCTTATAGGCCATGCTGGGCCAACCCGATATGGCCCAATTTCCAGTACCATGTTTCTACGCCATACTATTGTTATCGTTTGAAAAGTATTTTGCCTTCACAATTCTTTGCCGAATACCATCACTAGTCTATAACTACAACAACCATTTACATGATAGACTAAAGTTCAACTCCTTTAAATTTGCACTTGAAGCTCCATACGTCACAAAACTATGGCTTATGCATAAAATTATATCGCCAATTTACATGTATGATATATGGAGTATAACAAAAATAGGGAAAAGGGTAGAGGTTGGGCATCTGCTAGTTGGTCTATCCAAAGTCGACAGACCATCAACAAATTTTATTTTTTAATCCTTTTTAAAAAATTATTTTAATTTTAACCCCCCGGTAGAAATATTTTCAAATCTAACCCTTTTGGACGCGCCACGGCACCTAGCGCGGCGTTTACACTCTGACGCGCCAATGCGTGCCACGCTGGCGGCCTTGGTCAATGGCCGCCAGCGCGGACTGGCATGGGTCCCATCTTGACGCGCCACCCCTCTTGGCGCGTCAAGGCCCTTCACAGGGGGCGCGGGTGGAGTCGCATGACGCGCCAGTGTCGACGGCGCTGCATATTTGTTCTGACACGCCATGCCTGCTGGCGCGTCAATCTTTTCCAGAATAAACAGCGACATGTGGTTCGGCTGGCGTGTTTTAGATTTTGGTTTGTCCATTCATGTGTTGTAATCCGGTCATATCCTTGCATGTTCTATACGACCGTGTGGATATATATGGTTCCACAAGCTGCGATAGAAAATATATTTGGGAGGAAATAGTGAGAGATTTATTTATTTATGGGTGAAGCATTATTGGGACGCTTCCTACTAACTAGTGTATGTTTGGGGTGCATATGAATATGGTCAATTGGTCATCAGCCATCACTAAAAAGGGGAAGATTGGAGATGGGTTTAGCATTTGGACCTAGCCCAGCCCATAGCTACAATCTACTGTGGAGGGTGATGGGCCGCCGACTACTTGTCGAAGAGAAACATCACTTCGCGGGCGGTTCGATTTTGGCTATCGGTTTCAGGGGGAAAGGTCGGCGGATACGATATGGACAATTAGGGCTGGCAATCTGGCTCGCAGCTCGTAGCTCGCTCGGTTTTGGCTCGGCTCGGGCTCGGCTCGTAGGCCAACGAGCCCGAGCTCGAGCTTTTTTTCCAGCTCGGTCAATTAGCGAGCCGAGCCGAGCCTAGGGCTAGCTCGCTCGTGGCTCGTGGATTCATGGGCTTCTAGGTATTAGTTCATCTCATACCACTTGTAATTGACCCATCCACTTGTCTATGACTGGACATACCCCTAATATACGTCCAATCGTATAACTTCGTATAATGTATGCTATACGAAGTTATTACGACATCCATATAGTCAAAAGTACACAAGTGGCAGTACATCCATATAGTCAAAAGTACACAAGTGGCAGTACATCCATATAGGTCACACTCCGGGGTCTAGTACATGCATACACCTCGAGCTCAGGGCCCCGGCGTGTAAGGACCCCGTGGATGGCGTATCCTCCCTGGATTTGTCTGCAACACGTTGTGGCTACCGACGTCGGCGGCGTCACGGTCACGCCTACACCTCACGTAAATCTGTGGCGGGGAGGTGGATCCGCTGGGGGCCTGTATTGTATGGCAGAAATGTCAGATACGATAGGAAACAACAAAGAATTCATGGAATCACTTCAGATGTCTTACCGCTCCTGGGGTGGGCTGTGTCTGACTCAAGGGGGGAGCATCAGACATCTGGCTCAGCCTGATTGTGCTGCGAAAGCTGGGGTCGTCGGCGGAGGAGTCCGAGTTGTCGTTCTACCCAGCGTCTTCGTCGTCGGCCACGGGCGGCACGGTGCGCTTGCCACGTGCCCTCCTCGCAGGAGTCTTCGTAGAAGCTGCGGAAGACCTGCCCGACAGTGGCGGTGTGCGTGCACCCGTGCCCCCTTGATAGACGGGGGTCCGGTGGCTCGACGACTGGGGCGGAAACACCGCGACTGGCTGTTGACCCATATCCTGCTGGGTCATGCAGCTCAATTTCTGGGCCATACGGCGGGATGTCCTCGTCACTCTCTGTAAATGGCCAATACAGGAACAAGGGTATCAGCATGGAAGTAAATTGGACGGTATGATATGCACACGGTCGTACCTTCGTAAACGCCCGCAAGGCACCGCTTTCATGTGCACCCGCATTGCCAAGAGCAACCCCTGCCTCATTGGAGAGGCGTGCAAGCTGCGTAGCCTGTGAAGAGCAACAACAAGTTAATATAGTGCATACTCGCAGACAGGAAAAAATGCTTGACACGTGGTTTGTAGATGCACGTACCATGTAACGCTGCAGTGGGGCTCTCTTGGGCTGCACACCCTCCCGTGTCAGGCGATCGTACTCGTCCGTGATGTCGTCGTCCGAGTTCATGTCGCCGATGGGCACGTCGGTAAGGGCTGGCTTAAGGAAAAGCCTGGCCGACCGGTGGAGCCAAGCCAAGTATTCGCTGAAGGCCTGATCGTTGTGCATCGCTCCGTTGCCAGGCTGCTGCCTCTCCCTCACCTCCCAGAGCTCCAGAGGCTGGCGGTACGTGACACGCCAGTCTAGCTGGCTGTACCTCTTCTTCCTACTAAACCTGCAAAGTTTATTAAACAATGTATTAATGCAAATTTTGACTAAATTAAACGAACTAAATTAATAACCATTATCTCACTTGTGCAGCCTCTGATCTGTCGAGTGAATGGGAGGTGGGGTCCGCTGCCTACGATCAAACTGTCGCATTGTCCTACACGGCAGGTGCCACTCCACTACGTGGAAGAACACTAACGGACAAACCGCCCTCCAGAGCTCTATGTCCCGGGTGCAAAGTGTGCTAAGGGCCATGTCCTGCACCTCGGCACGGCGGTAAGGAGTCCAGATCACCTACCACTGCGTCAAGCAGTCCAGCTCGTTCGTGTACTGCAGGTACCTCCTGTCGGGGTTGCTGCGCACCGACTTGATGTTCTTCCAAAGATACATCAACGTGGGCCTGGATCCCTGGACGGGCCATGCCTACAGGTCGAATGAAGTTAGGATGACACAGCAATATGAATATGAGTTTTCTGCAGCAGCACGTACCGGCACTGGCGATCGGTGTGGCCTGCCA
Organism: Raddia distichophylla; assembly: GCA_005191435.1. Lineage (NCBI taxonomy): Eukaryota > Viridiplantae > Streptophyta > Magnoliopsida > Poales > Poaceae > Raddia > Raddia distichophylla. The sequence goes on along the minus strand of SPJY01029059.1, from coordinate 1,753,635 downwards.
ACTGAAAGCCGCTCCCAGGCCCACACCTGGAGAAGGTACAGACATCCTCCATGGCTAGATGTACCAGCTCCGCGCCGGCAGCCCTCGCACAATTGCTGGTAGAGCCAGGCGAGTGTGGCCGACCCCCAGGAGTATGTGGCGATGTTCTCCCACTGCTGCCTCAAGACGGGGAGGACACTCCAGCTGACGGTGTTGCCGGACGCATCTGGTAAGAGGAAGTTTGCGACCAAGTGCCACAGCCAGACCCGTGCGTGCGTCTCTACCACTGTGGGGGGAGCCTCAGCTGGGCAAAAGGGGAAGCGCTCGTGCAGCTAGGCGGAGCTCACCCCGGATGTCCTCCTGCAAACATACAATTGGCTCAGCTGTACATTAGTCACCACAATCAAGGAATTCAGAAAAACGGAACCAACTTGACGATGCTCTTACTTGCTCCGGTCGTTCTCGTCCTCCGGGGGCCGCACACCAATGGCGCCCTCCACCAAGTCGCGCCAAGTGCCTGGATTTAAGATCCCACAAACTGCGGCGCCCTCCAACAGTAACCCGAGGACCATCCCCGTGTCCTGCAAGGTCACCGTCATCTCCCCGCACGGGAGGTGGAAGGTGTGCGTCTCGGGCCTCCAACGGTCGACGAGTGCTGTTAGTAGTGGCCCGTCAAGGTCCGGCAGCCCCTGCGTGACAGTGCGGGCTAGGTCGAGAAAGCCGGCTCGCTGCAAGTAAGGCGCGAACCTATCGTCCCACGTGAGAAAGATCGCGTGGGTACGGGGACGGAGCGAGGACAGAGTCTGCGAAAAGAACAAACCATACATAATCACTACGATGGATAAAGCAATTGCAATCCTAAGACACACACCTTCCACCTCCACGAAGAGATGAGTGGATAGCCAAACCTGTTGCTCATCGCAGATGAGGCGCGCAGGATGATCCTTATCGTACTCTGTCTCAAGGAGCGGGCACTGAGGGTGCGCCATTCTGCAAAATTTAAAAAAGAGAGTTAAATTCCAACATTAATATAAGTTAGTTTTATGCAAAATTTAAAGCGTAATAGGCATCGCCCCTAGTACCTTTCCACGTTTTCTCCAGTTCCATATGTATCTTCCCCGTTACCATCTACACCAAAATTAAATGCCATATTCGTACATGCAACGGATTCTACACGTTCATAACACGGACAGTATATGCAACACGTATGTCACGGTGTTTGGATCGAACTGAACACGCCAATATGGAATATAAATCAAGTTTTTTCCTCAAATCCTAACCATCCAAACCCTACGAAATGCGGTTAATCGAGGGCCTAATCGGAGAAAAAGATTAGTGCATCACCTTCACAGGAGGATGGGGAATGATTTCCCAACCACGAAGTGGTCGGAGACGGGCGGCACGAGGCGGGCGGCGGTCGGCGGCGGCGGGGCGGGGCGGCGCTATGAGGAAACTCGGGGAAGAAAAATAGGAGCGCCCGGCGCGGTTCTCTGTAAAGGGCCTTGACGTGCCAGTAGGGGTGGCGCGTCAAGGTGGGACCCACGACTGTCCGTGCTGGCGGCCATTGATCGGGGTCGCCAGCGTGGCACCTCTGCCGCGCCATTTGTACTGGCGCGTCAAAGCGGATACGCCGCGCTAGGAGCCGTGGCGCGGTCAAAAGGGTTAGATTTGAAAAAAGTTCTACCAGGGGGTTAAAATTAAAATAATTTTTTAAAAAGAATTAAAAAATAAAATTTTTTGACAGACCATGCACGTGCATGAAAGGTGCACCACTTTATAGCAGTCCACAAATAAACCATCTCATATATGCTTGTACATCCACCAGGGGCAGCGACGGTGAATAATTAATTATTACTGATCTCCGGGTCGATCACCCACTAACTTAACCATGCATCCATGTACTGTACTAGGCACGCACGCGCGCCTATGGCGCGCCGAGGCTGGGCAAAAAAGGTGGAATAAACATGGTGCATGCGGGATTCGAACCGCGGCCTTCCATGTGAGAAGCTGGCTCAGCTAGCCAACCGGCCAAAGCGCCCACCTTGCTGAGAAATGTGTGTAAAAAATTGCTTTATATGTAAAGAATTAATGGACGTTCGGATCTAGCTGACGCCCGTGATCGGACGGCCGCGAATGAACGGGATGACGTGGCACACTGGTGATATGAAAGCGACACGTGGCTGGCAGGAGCAGCCTAAACCCCCTCTTGTTATTTATAGATAGACTAGCGGAATTCACACGCTTCGCGCGTCAGCTAACCCGTCTATAGGTCAGCTAAGTTAATATATATGATGTGCATAGTATTTGACAATGCTTAATATACATAGTTATGTTTTTGTTTATAGCATTGATCTCATCAGGTAGAATATTACAGCCCATTTAGTGCGATTGGTGAACAATTTTACAAGGATATCTAGCTAAACAAAGTCCATGCTTTCCAAAAGGAGAGTAAAAAACTTTATTACATGTATCGAACAGGTAAGGACCATCTTGCAATGCGCAAAGAATAGAACAAAAATCTAGCTAAGCGAAGCCCATGCTCAGCAAAGAAGAGTAAAAAGCTCGCACACAAAATATTGAATAGGCAATTAACATTCCATGGACTAAGAAATGACAAAAAAATGAATGAAATCAAAAGTATAATTACTATAAGTCACAATGCACAAGGCGAACGACATTACCGATAAGCAAGCTTATATGGCAACTGATAATGAATAGCATGATGAAAACTGGGCAAAGCTAAAAAAGGGACATATGAATCATGAGAGGCATAAACAATAAAAAATTATACACCTCTTTAGTTTACACATTGCCCTTCACTTCAACTGCAGTAGATCATACACTTTAGTTCATACATTGTCCTTCACTTCAACTGCAGTAGATCATACACTTAGCAACGAAGAACACCATCCATATCAAAAAGCTTGCTACAAAACAAAGAAAAGAAACGGTATTTCAATACCGAATAGACTAGAAATGAATAAAATAGAAGCATGGTGTTAAGATCACATAAACTCTGTTCTATCTTAACAAAATTACTATCTTCGCATCCACAAAAACCAACATATAAAATTACTATCTTGCACATTTATACTATTCGGGTTTTGAACAGAACAGACATTTGATCAAACCATTCTTACCTTTGACATCCAGTCCACTACCTCTTTAATAACACGGTTACACGATAAAGCCACCACATAGATTTCCATTCTGTTGAAAGTACTAAGAACATCAGGCTCTTCAATATGTAGTGTTTCCATCATGTGTATGTGTTGCATTTGAAGCCTTTTTGAAATCAATAATAAGGTTTGTAATCAATCTACTGTACAGATCATATATGATCATACGTGCATATAGATGAAAACACAATTTCACGTTATCAAAACAATATTGGGGAATATTTTCCGGACTTGCCAGTAAAAAAGCTATGAGGTGCAACTCTACACTATACCAAACAACAACAGTATGCAATACATTCCAGACAATGAGGCCTGAAGCAAAAAGTCAAAATACATAGTACCCTTACATGTGGACGAAGGCAGTGATGTATAAAATTTGAAGTAGTAAGTATAGAGTATAGACAGTCTTAATAGAACCACATGTTTAATATAACAATAGTTGTACATTGCATTCCAAAGCGCTAACATGCCACCTATCAAAATTGCAAAAAAAAAGAAGAAAGGCCCTTATGTCATGTCTACTAAAGTGCAGAATTAGCACTTGCTGAAATTGCATAAACAGAAAAAGACCCTCACGTCATGGTTGCATAACTAACTGAAAGAGAGATACACAAATTAGCAAAGAGAGAATTTCAGTTTTTTATGAAGTGCACACATTGTTGATCAGATACAAAGGAACAAACAATTTCAGCCAGTTACTTCCTAGATGTATACAGCTGAGATATTTTGTTGAAAAATTTAGAGTAGCATAGTTGTTGAAAGAACTTAACAATTTTAGACTCAATTCAATAAGTATGTACATGTTATAAAATTCAGATATATTTGTTCAGATAGAAAAACGTCCATTTTAAATACACAAAAAATTTCTTGACTTGTGGGACAAATGAAAACCAAAACAATATGTAGTAGCAGATCTATTGGCCTTTTCACTATTTTGTAAAGAACGTTTGGTACCTCTGTAGGATCTCCAACCTAAGTAAATAGTAAGCTAAATCAATGAGCATGAAAAGACCTTTTCTTGCAAGAGTAGAGTAATAATTTCAATAGCAAAATCAATAGAAAATATAAAGATAGAAATCTAAACCCATACCAAGATTGCTGTACAAAAATTGAATGAATCGATTAGCTGAATCCATCACAGTTATCTGCAGGGTGTTGAGATTGATAGTGTGCCCACGTGGAATGGTTGTTGCATCTGTTTTCAACACTGTTAGATGGAAACCAAACTATCAATAAACTAAGCAGAACTTTCTTTTAGAATCATTACTTAAAATTGCTGGCAGAAGTATTGTGTAGCTTTTCTGAACATTAAAAAACATCGAGCATGGAAGAAATGGAGATCAAGTACCACAAAAACTCAAAGAGAATACTCTGTACATCAATATTTACTTGGAGGATATAGCAATCCTGCTATTATTGTATTTTTATCTCCTTTGGTCACTTAAATATTTCTTACAAAATTGCTTGAAATAATTGAAAACAGGAAATCTATCATCTTTTTTATGTACCAAATTATGTAGAGCATCATTGGATCGGAAAAATGCATTCCATTGCATTGTATATGAGGCTTATCTGCCTACATCTTAGCAAAATTCAATCATGCAATGCCTGAATCATTTATGATCAGTCTCATACCTGAACGGAAGGTGCATACGCGCAGCCTCAGGGACAAGCTAAGAACTATACACAGAAAACGCCAACCAAATATCCAAGTGCCATCACATAAGCTCCATAAGCTCTGAATGCATTTCTACCGCAAGGGTCCGATGCAAAGCAGGTCAAGCAATAACTTAATAAATTGGAACCATGACCATAGAAACCACCATCTGACATGCTCATTATTGAATGCAGCGAAACACTAGATGGCTGGACAAAAGCATATAATGAGTTCAACGATTTACATGTGATTCCTTTAGATATAAATCAACTTATTCCACAAATGACCATCCTATGTAGTCTACATGAGAACCATCGAAAGCAATCTTAGGTACAATTCTAGCAGCAACATAATAGATCAACAGGAAGCAATTAAAAGGACCTAATCAACCTGAAAATGGCACAAATGCTCATCCTACGTAGTCTACGTGAGAACCATCAAAAGCAATCTTCGGTACAATTCTAGTAGCAACATAACGGATCGACAGGAAGCAATATAAAGGACCTAGTCAACCTGAAATCACACAAGTCTCTACCATTAAAAGATGTAGGCCAGCAAACTTTTCTTTCTTAATGCATCATTGCATCTAGACAATTACAGGTTGAGCGAGCAGAGGAAATCACATCAATAATCTGTAACTTTGCAGCGCCAAAAAATAACCATTACTGTGGTGTCTGCACAAAGCATATGCAATGATCAATATTGTCTGACGCTGAAAACGTAACAGCTATGCAAGTGATAATTAATCTGGATGGCCAAAATTAATAAAGGTTAAACAAAGTCTACGTCGGGCATAGTTGTTATCTCTTTCATGTAGTGGGTTAAGCACCTTCATTTTCTTGTTTCGAACAATAGTGCGTAATACCTGTTCTTTCCTAGGATGCACTGCTAGGAATTACACACGTTGTTGTTTCCTTCATTTCATTGAAGATATTGGACAGGTATTCCCCGCCTCGTGGCCTACAAAAAATAGAAGGAAGATCTGGTTAAACAGAACCCAAACTGTTGAAGAGTGGGTAGGATTAAGGCGGGGCAGCAGCACCGACCGGATCGAGAGGTGGGCGGCGCCGTGGTGCGACGCCACCGTCAGGGAACAGGGAGGTGGCGTCTGCAGAGAGAGAGAGAGAGAGAGAGAGAGAGGTATCGGAAGAAGCACCGGCGCGAGCTAAGGAGCGGCGGCGGTAGGCGAGGAGGCGGCGACAACGTGGGCCAAGGAGGAGCGGTGGCCGCGGCAGCAGAGGAGGTGCCGAGGCGCAGGGGGAGGAAGGGATAGCAGGTGGAGCCGGAGGCGGCGACAGAGGAGGCGGAGACGGCGCGGAGGGAGGGGGGAGAGCGAGTGCCGTCGCGATTTTAACGGCAGAGGGTCCGTCGGGGTTACTCGTGGCCGTCGGATCCCAATCCATTGGTTTGTATTTACCACTTACACGAAAATCGAAGCGTTTTTCTCTCTCCTCTCCACTCTCACTCGCGACGGCAGAGAATCCCAATCCCTGCAGGAGGGAGAGGCGGGGTGGAGGCACAGTTTGGCAATGGAACCTGGGGGTGGGCCTGTACACTTATATCTAGTGGCATTTGCCTATAAAGGCAAAAATGGCTTATATGCTTGAGACGGAAAATACGAAGGGCGTGGACAAAAATGTTCGTGAGAGGAGAAACACTAACCTGGGGCCGTTCCGCGAACGGACGGGGGACCCGACCAGAAATTTGCGAATGGTGGGGGTTTTTTGCAAACCCCTCCACCTCTGCGGCCTGCCAGAACAGACGACGGATGGGTGGCCAGCGAGCTAGGATCGGACGACGCCGAATCCAAGGGCGACGTGGCCTGAGGGGAAAACGAGGGAGGAGGCAGGGCGAGCCCTGGGCGACCGCTGCGCTACGCGCTATAAATAGCGAAGCTAAGCGCGGTGGCGAGCCCACGCGGCGGCGGCGGCGACGCCTGCTCGCAACGCGCGTCCGAGGCGGACGCCGAGCGCACGAAGCCTGCGGCAGCGAGTGGAGAGATAGATAGAGATAGAGAGAGAGAGAGAGAGAGAGACGAGTGGCTGAGGCATCGCTTTTTCGTTTTGGGATAAGACGAGCGCAGCGGAGCAAGTAGTTTGCGGGCCCACCGAAACGAGCGCGTGAAGGCAACGCAACTATCCGAACAGTCCGATTGTATCGGACGCCCGGACACAAGCGTTTTCGAGGCAAAAATGGCTTATATGCTTGAGGCGGAAAATACGAAGGGCGTGGACAAAAATGTTCGCGAGAGAGAAACACTAACCTAGGGCCGTTCCGCAAACGGACGGGGGACCCGACCAGAAATTCGCGAATGGTGGGGGGTTTTTTTGCAAACCGTCCACCTCTGCGCCAGAACGGACGACCGGATGGATGGTCAGCGGGCCAGGATCGGACGGCGTAGAATCCAAGGGCGATGTGGCCTGAGGGGAAAACGGGGGAGGAGGCAGGGCCAGCCCTAGGCGACCGCAGCGCAACACGCTATAGATAGCGAAGCTACTGCATATAAGAACTTGGTAGGATACATCGACTCGTATGGGTTGGAACCGGATATGCAATAGTTACTAATACTATATGTGCATATATGCGTATCACAGGATACAATTAATCCAGCTCGAGGAATTGGATCGAGTAGATCGAGATGCTGTGCACCGGGAGTGCCTCGATGGTGAAAGCGGTCAACCGCTCAATCGCCGAGATGATATTCCTCAGGATGGAAGCATATCCTCTGCGGATAGAAAAGAGATACGTTCACTGACATGTGAGTTCATACCGGATGAAGTACACATTCAGCGGTGGTAATTTTACTCAACAGAGGATCCACGTCCCCTCAATACTAAACTCTGCTTCCTCTGGTTCAAACGTATGATTACCTCTGTTTTTAATGTATGATTCATGAATGCTGAGAGATAATGGTATTGCTAACTAAGCTAGAGAGGAAATGGAACCTAGATGCCCTAGGTAACTATGAAGAAGACAATGCTATGAACAATATCATCCCAATACTCTTGTGGAATGGACGCATGAGACTTTGTGGCAGCTCCATAATATGCCGCTGTTTGCGCTCGGCTATGCTTTCTCCAGACCGCCGGGAAAAGCATGAAAAAAAGGCTCGAATGGTACGATCCCTCCGTCACCCCAGAATGAAAGGGGTGATCTCGTAGTTCTTGGTTTGTGAAGACGCGTTGTTAGGTGCTCCATTTTCCCATTGAGGACGAACCTCAACTGGTGGATGAACCTAGTCGATCAACCATTATGGTTCGTTGAGGACGTATCTTCAAGTTCGGTATTGACGTGATAAGGTAGGGTTGGCTATACTGCTGGTGGCGAACTCCAGGCTAATAATCTGAAGCTCATGGATGCAAGTTATTCTTGGAAGGAAAGACAATTCTAAATTGTCCCTTCTTCTAGAGGAGGTGATACACCATATCAGTCCATATTCCATGCTTTGCTGGTGAGTCTGGTTCTTAACCAAAGAAATACGAGGTTTAGGATTCTTACTTTCCAATTGCACCAAAGCCAAGAATTTCTCTAAGCTAAGGTCGGTCCCTAGTGCACCGTTAAAGTGGAAACCTATACAGTAGGACTAATGGGTAGGTGCGCAAGAACAAAGCAAAAGAGAAGCAAGGGATGGGCTTTCTTTTTAGTTGGCTTTGATCGATTGCTGGGTGTCACGCTATTTACTACTACGGTTAGCCAAATGAGTTTATGACACCGATTCATTTCTAGTTGATCCATTCGTAAGGTCGTGAAGAAGCAATGGCCTACTACTATACAACTAAGCAGGTCAAGTCAAAAAGAAGGTTCAAAACTATCTACTAAATGAGTGCACGAAGGGAATGACATGTGAACAAACTGGTACTTTTCTCCCGGGCCTGGTGGATATGTTTTACAATTTTCATGTGCCATGAAGCAAGAAAAGGAAACACGTATCGAATGTTCTAACGAAAGCGATTTACGACGAGTTTCTAAAGGTGATAGGAAAGATAATGCAGCAATCACCCTACACTGGATAATAGAAAGGCGAGAAAGACATATATGTATGCGGCTCGTGGAGTCCATGTGGCACAAAGCCCTACCTAATAAGACAATATGCGCTCTAGTAAGTCAATGCACTACTCCATCACTACACGTTCAGAAAAAGAAAGGGAATAAGTATTTTATATACAAAGTGCGGAATGCAGGGAGTATCTTCGAAAGCAAAAGTTTAGGTCGGTCTCACCTTCCACTCTAAATAAAGAGTATGCTTTGTGCCTGAATAGCATAACTCACTCGGAGGGACGTTGACAGCTGGCGGCTATTGCTACTTGCTGGACTGTATTGCAGGAAAGATTTTTCTCTGTTGGCGGGAGACAAGCATCAAGTGTTTCCGGTCTATAAAATCTTAGGTAAACTGCTATACAATAAAAGCGTATTTCTCTTTCTTGCAACTGTTCAAGCTAGCTCATTGCCTGAAAGTGGAGCTCGTATTATACACCTTGACCCCCACCTTTTTTTAATCCTTCCTCCATATATATTGTTAGATAAGAAAAGCCCCATAACAGCCTCATTCAGATCGATTCCAGTCGCCGCTACGGTCACATCAATCCGTTATGGCTCGGACCCTCTTAGCAGCTGGATCCTTCGGGAAGCCATAGTAGGGATTACGTCAGTACATTCTTAGGCGAGCAGTGGATTATATCAACCCTATTTTGGACCTTCTTTCTTTTTTAGGCATGGGACCAAGGTTGATCGAAGTTGAACATTCCTATGGAACTCCCCTTCAGACGACTTCTCTGCGCTTGCCCAGCACCTTTCGTTTTATGGACCAGGACCAATTTCACCTCAGACCATGGTCAAGTCATAACTGGCTGGATAACGTTCTCTCAAGGACCTGCAAAACTCTCTAATGCTGATGATCAAACGTTGCTTCAGATGTGTATGAGAAGGAAGCGTCTCACAGGACTCTTAGATAGAAACCAGCATAGTCTATGAATTAGCATGAACAGTTTATTGAACTTGGTTGCACTCGTAAAGCGAGCGTTAAGAGAGCAGCGAAAGAAGCCCACGGAACGGAGCGGTTCTTTTTCCTGACTAGCAAGTGGACAGGCTCAGATGGCGTAGCTAATGTGTCATACTAGGTATCTTTTATTGGCAATTTTTTCTTTCTCTCAAGGGATTGAAGACTTTCCTCTATACTGACAGAAGCTGAGAGGCAGGTAAAAAAGAAGGAAGCAGGCTGGGTACACATGGTAATAGAACCCACTGGAGATCATTCAATCGGACGTCTTCCACAAAGTCAAGCTAGAGTAAGTGGCGTAAGATAAGATAGATGTTCACTTCCATCGACCAATGTACCTTACCCATACGTAAAGTCGAGAGCTAGAGAGAGTAAATGAGACGTTCAAAGGGTGAAGCTAACGCTTCCCTGGCCACTAGGGAGTCATCAAAGTCTGAGTCCATACACTTGCTAGCTAATACTGGATCGTCAAAGATCTGATTCTATTTCATAATACCTTCTGTCTCTCTCCTAAGGGATCCAATCAGAAGGAATTCCCTCACTTCGCTCATGATAGTCGGCCGAGTTCCCTTTTCCTTTTTTGTGGAATTTCGCCTCTCCTCCTTTCCTTGTCTCCATTCTGATTGATTCGCTTCTTCGCGCAAGCACTTGGTTCGCCCCTTACTATAACCATCCCACTCAATCTTTTACACCGATGTTTCGTACTCTCTCGACCAGGTCATCATAAGAAAATACTTCCAAATCTTTCCGAAATGAGAGAAGGAGGGAAGGCGCGCTACAACTAACTGCGACAAAACGAAAGATTAGCGCTAAGAAGCAACCCTAGTTTAAGTACTAGCGTCCCACCCCAACGTTCTTGTACTTACTTAAAAAGACTCCCCCCCGCTTGCTGCTCGCCTCAGCCAGACGTGGCTTATGTAGTGGTCGGCATTCCTACGTGCTCCGACTGATCCCCACTGGAGATTCTATGAGGGGTCTTGGAAACTGTCGTGACGCTTTGGTGACGAAGGTCGCCGGGGTGACTATTGAAGGATTCCGTGGTAGTCTCTGACTCCCTCCAACTCTATCAATATCAAGCCGTGAGCATGGGGGTTTGGTTAGGCTTGGTTGAGTTTGTAAGAAAAGATAGTAGGTTGAGGGGCTTCATTGATTAGTAAACCTACGGTGCTGGTAAGGTCGGGGCCGTGGTCGTCCGTCTCCGCTTTGCCGGCCGATAAGATCACTGAGATTGACCAGCCAGCTGGGTAGGTTTGGCTATTCCTTTCTATTGAAAAGGAGTCAGCTGTCTGCGCGAGTCACCTTCCTTAGGCTCCGAGTCACCTTCTTCTAAGCTCCGCTGGACGACACGGCATTCTCGTTCTATAGGCCGGCCGTACTTGTGATGGTTCCCCAGGATCCAATAAATCCACTTAGGTCTACGTTGCCGCGATATTGTTCTATGGAAGCGGGTGGGCTGCTTTTTAGAAGTTCGGCCCGGTTTTTCATTAAAAAAAAAGGGGGGGGGGAGGGATTGACCTTTCTAACGCATATTCTGTCGTACCGGCATGGCCCCACTGATTTGTTTTCGATCGGAGCATCAAGCAGCGCAACCCGGTTCTACTTGACTAAGCCCCGTGCTCGTCCAAGGAGGGAGTTTGCTTTACCCAACTCCCCTTTTTGATAACAAGGCTAAAACCTCCGACCCGACATTCATGAGTTTCGAATGAAGAATGAAGAGTGCCCTGCCCCTCTTTTTTTTCCCTAAATCTTTGATTTGGAAGTTGGTAAAGACCCACCCCTTGTTTAAGTCAGAATGAGTCCCCGAGACATTGGCTTCCGCCAACAGTGAACTATTAAGGATCGCATCCCGCGCATATTCTACATTATAGCCTGCAACTAATTCAGCTTCCGCTTCTGGGAGATCAGACGGAGCTCGATTAGTTTCTGCTAGACGAGGAATAAGGAACATAACCAATACGGGGAACAAGGGAATACCGGACCATATCTGCTTTTGCGCCATGACAATCTCACTCGAATTACAGGGACCTACACATATTAGTACAGTATACCGGGGTCCCCGGCCAGAACCACACGTGCTAGTTTCCCTGCATGTGGCTCGTCCGTGCTTTTATCCGAGGCGCTGCCTGCGACTCTGCATGGGAGAAGAGGGCTGAACTGCAAACTTTCGTGTTCAGAGCATTGCATTGTCTAAGGGAGTAGGGTGAGTAAGCAGCGCCTACCAAGCTAAGCTTTCGTCACTGCTTCCTTTTCGGCGCCCGCCCTTTATTTAGATGTTGGGGCAAGGCAAGCCCAAGGAAAGTCTAAGTCTAGGTTGGCGCTCCATCTCGGCCGGCATCCTGCTCTCGAGAGGGTGTGGTCCTTGAGCGAACTAGTCATGTGCTGTGTTGCCCCAACGCAGGGGCATTTGGTGAGGCCCGGTGGTTGGCAAGCCACTGATCGGAGGCGACTGGACTAGAGTGCTTTCATCAAATGATGCATTTGGGCTGAGCCATTCCCATCCCAAGTGGTGGCCCGATTCGGCCTGGCCTGGTCGGAAAGAGATTCTAAATCTCGAATATGCGCACCGAGAATAGATATCTATGTTAGCTAGCGGGGGCGGGCTTTCCCCTGGTAGTCCCGCTGCGTCCTCTGACAGTCCGTCTCGTCTCATCTTTCTTTGGCTATACTTGTAGCCAGCCATATTAGCTCCACATTCCACCCTTTTTTTATTTATGACGAAAAAGGCAGTCATCAGTCGCCCCCTTTCCTATTTAGCTTTGCTTGCTGCCTATTATGAGAATAGGTCCCGGTTCAAGCGGCCCGCCTTTCATCATCATCTATACCAGCTGCCACGCACGATCCCATAGGAACGATTTCATCGCCCTAAGAAGCAGAACGCGCCATCACCTACAGCCCTTTCCTCTGCCGGGGACTTTCACGAAAAGAAAACGGGCGGCATCATCGTATGCTCGACATTAGTTGCCCTGGTGTATATCCCGAAGTACTCCTATGGCCGATCTGTCACCCATACATGAAGGCCTTGGCCCCGTCCCGTGTGGAGAATGCCCCCCTTACGGCACGGCTTAGTCTTTCATTTTATTTTGTCAGAGTGGATTCGGACCGCCACTTCTCTGAAAGCATGGTTCTTGCCTCCCTCTCTCCTCCCTCCTTGGAGCTCGTCCATTCGTTGGGTGATCCCTTGCTCTCACGTTCGAGTGTTTGCTCGTCGTTTAGGCCGGTGAGTGACATTTTTGCTCATTGCAGTCACCTCCGGGGTTCTTCGCACCTGGGTAGTACCAGGACCCTTGTGTCCCGGACTGCACTGCCCGCCCTATGACCCAAAACTCAAAATGAGCCTTGCGACGAGACGCGGACATTCCTCATGCTGCGGTTCCCTCCGGTCCGTTCCCGGGTTGGGTTAGGGGAAGATCCGAGCGATTGCCTTCGCGGATCCAAACGTGCTCACAAGGCGCACAATAAGAATAAGACCAATAGAGACTTCATAAGGGACCATTTGAGCTGCAGATCGTAATGCTCCTAGAAAGGCATATTTCGAATATAGAGGACGTTCCCAACAATCCACGAGAAATGAATAGCCAACTATGAACCGTACGAGCACATCCTCTGTCACCCCCACCGCGCTTACGGCTCTATACCCCAACCCAACTTGCTCTGGCCCTGGGTCCTCCCACATCTCTTCCTCGGTAAGGGGACCGTGGAAGCAGGCGGCGCTTGGGACTGATAGAAAACAGCATATCTTTATTGTCCCTCCTGACCCCTATAAAAAAATATAGTGGAATCGCGTCGGAGACATCTTTATCTGATTTTGAGGCTTCGTCGTCCGGCTCCTCACTCAACTTCAGAATCAAACCACCTTCCGGCTTCGTACTACTACTACCTCCTAGGTCGTCGTTCTTTCCATTGCTTCATTTCACTTAGAAGTCTAGCTAGCTTCTAAGTGAAATAAAGCAATAGTAAGCTGATAGAGCTAGAGCTGAGTTTGGACAGTTAGCTTACAGTACAATTAGGCACGAAGGATTCTCCTTCTACTAACAGCACTAGCAGCTATTAATACGGAAGAATCAATTGAATCATTTCTATTCTCGTTCTAACAAAAGTCAACCACATTCCTAATTCTACTTGCATTTGGATATTTGATGAAAAAAGAAAACCAAAACAACAATAGATCAAGTCCTCCTTTTTCATTAAAGAAGCAAATAAATGACTTCAGGGCGGCGTGGTTGTGTGTTGATTTTCTTTTGAACACATACTTGAATTGCTCCTTGCTACCTAATAAGAGTTCAAAAGAAAGGAAGGCCCTATTCCGATCCGGTCAAAAGTACTCTTTACGCTCATGAGCAGTCCTATGAGGATCCCCCCTGGTTCTGACTATGATTCACTAGGGCGAAGATCTAATATAATCTGGTGAAAGTTTGTTTTCCTTTTCTATCGGGCCATAGATCACCTTCCTTTTTTCCGAGAAAGAGATATTTATTTATGATCGGAGAAATGCCAAATACAACCTACGGTAGATGAGGTAATCTCCAAGTCTTGGGGAACACGACTCCTAGTCCAATCCGGGAAACCAACGTCCGGGTCTTCACGTAGTCGCGCAGAACTCCTGTTCGAGACGTACTCAAACAAGATCCCTTGGCCGTTACGCACCGCGCCAGCTAGGAGGCTGTTCGGCAAGGTGCATATGGGCCAGATAGAACCCTTCAGAGAACTGGGCCCTGGTAGGCTGTTCGATTGGGCCATCAGGGAGTGGGCTATGGCAATAGGCCGTATTTTTATCCCCGACAGTCTTCCTCCCACCAAGAGATGAGGCAACCTCCCTTCCAGCGAGTCGGATCCAGAGCGGGAGCCTTGAAAAGGGCAACCAAATGCCTCCAGGTGAACGTGGCGAAGTTACATTCCAGGAACAGATGTTCCGGCGTCTCCAAGTTCTTTCGGCAAGGGGCGCAGAAGTAGCAGTTAGGAAGGTGACAACGTTGCTGGGCGTCCGCAGTGAGGACGCGTTTCTGTAGAAGAAGCCAGAGGAAGAACTTGCATTTGGATGGGGCCCAGAGCTTCCAGACCTTAAGCAGCGAGGGAGCTGGACAGCGGCCAGTAAACTGTAGGCGGTAGGCCGAGCGGACCGAGAAGGAACTAGTCGGTGTGAAACGCCAGGATCGCAGGTCCGGCTCATCGTCGAAGAGTGCGATGAGAGAAACCTTGGAGAGCAGCAACAAGAGCTCCGGGATCATTTCTGGCAGCATGCCCCCTTTGAGGTCATTTAGCCAGTTGTTGTTGGAGAGGGCGTTTTTGACCGACCTGTTGCGTCTTGCTGAGGTTACAAAGAGCTGAGGGGCTAGGTCCTTTGGGACGCAGCCAAAAAGCCAGAGGTCCTCCCAGAAGGACGTGGAGGAACCGTTTTTCAATGTTACCACGGAGCCCAAGCGAAGAAGATCCGAGTAACACGATACAATATTTGATTTAACAAACCGCAACATTGTTCGATCTGCTACAACATTTAGTTCAAAATACTGCAATATTTTAGGTGCAACATTTGGTTTAACATGTTGCAACATCATCCGATTTGATGGAACAATTAGTTACTGTAACATTTTGACCACTTGATGCAACATATACCGCAACATTTTGTTTACATTACTGCAACAACATCCGAAATGTCTTCGAGTATAGAAATACAATACAAGAGTGATCCATACACGAGACAATCCTAGGTTTAGATCTTAATTAAAATAGCTAGCCTCCTCGAATAACACTAATTTTTCCTGTCAAAACTCAAAAACTAATCTCATGTGGCACTAGAGGAATATGCAACCATGCAGGGTCATCGTCTGCAACAACAGATAAATGAACCATGCCACTATAAGACAATACTAGTGAACAAATGATTTGCCTTTCAGTACTTCAAATAGCATCACCTACTAACAGGTTTCCAACCAGAAACAATCAGCCCAAGTGCCCAAAAATATGAACAGGTCGTCATTACAATATTCTACAAAAGTAGAAGCTACATAAGCTAGGAAGCGGATCGATGGTCTGGCTTCCATGTCGACAGCGCAAACAAGATGCGCCCTTTCCACCCTTGCAGCAACCACCTGTTATCTTCATCGATGATGAAGTCCTTGTGGTAGCACTTGACCTTCTCCCGTGCACGCTTCATGATCTGATGGTTCAGTGGCAGCTGCTTGAACCCAGCCCTCTGGTGCCGCACTTGCCATTGCTTATATGTCTCGGGCCTCTCCATTCTTTCCAATCCCTCGCAAGAGATGACATTGATTGCCTCCCGGCTAAACAGAGCAGACTCAATGAGCAGCCTCTGCTCATTGTCCCTTGGGATGTTCGTCTCTAGCATGTCAAAGATAGCCGAGTAGTGAAATAAGGCCTCCCGGAAGCGTGACACAAAAAATGGTGCATTGTAAGATCCATTGGTGATCCCATGAATAAATACATGTGGGTTCATCTTCCTTATTGTGTTCAATGTCATGTTTCTTGGACTCTCAGCGACAACACTCTCATCCATCAAGGTCTTGAACTTGAACATGCAGTTGATAATCAGAATCTCATCATCCTTAATGTGGAGATCTTCTATCCGAACAGCCTCAAACCGAGATGCAATAGCTTGGAATTCAAAAGGAACTTCAAAGGTTTGAGCATAATCACTGAGATATCTTCCTACCTCCTCTATACGCCCTGCTGGGCGAAAACCAGGCTGAGGTGTGTCAATTCCAGTAATACGAAGTTTTGGAGGGCCTCCAGGTCTATTGGATAGCCTTTGAATAAGACATGGCCACTGAAAGCCATAGTATATGCCATAGTCGACAATGTGAACTTTTTTGGCCTTCTCCACAGCATTCATAATGGTTTGATTGGCAAAGTAATGAGATATCTTCTTGAATGGGCAAGCCGCCAAGTATAGCTGATAGGCTTTCAGCACATCAGTGCAAGCAATCCGCATTATTGTGAAGGACTTGTAAATCTGACTACCATTACCAGCAAGCCTTGCCTCAAGGCCATTGGCAAAGCAGTGCGCCAAGCGCTGATCACCATCACCATTGTGAGAGGCATGCTGCCTGATCTGCTTCAGAAGCTCGTTTGCACTACGCCGGTCATCGGTGGCTACAGACTGAGCACAATGGATAAGCAGAGTCTCCAAGTCCACCACCTCCTTCTTGGGTTGTTTCTTGCCACGGCCCTTACCATGGCCAGATCCCTTGCCATGGACACCATTTGAGTGCTTCGCGACATCATGCTGCAGGGCCTCACGCAATTCCTTGACACCTTTTGAGCATGTCTCACCATTGCATAGCAATACCTTGTCCATCATCTCCCGTACAAGGTGGTCTGTGTCAACCATTGATGCGCAATGCTTACTGCACCTCCCTTCCTCTACATCCAAGTCATCACCATAGAAATGCTTCTTTCCTCGGTGAATTGCTGCTTCAACATCAGGCTTCTCTGTCTTCACCCCCACAAACTTCTCTTCCTTAACCTTAGCCTGGAAATTTCCAACTGATGGCAACTTGTTGACCTCAATGACAAGCTTGCTCTCATCAGGCAGAAACCTCCTTGCCTCTTCAAACCCACGGCAGAAATGCATAGCCCGCTGGTTTTGCACAACAAAATCGGTCAAACCAACGTCAGCAGGTACGACACCAGCCGAGCTCAGCAAAGACTCGAAGCCCTCTGATAATGTAACACTGCTGCCGTTCGAAGAAGCGAACGAAGACGACTGTGAAAGCAAGGCCTCAGGCACCGGGCTGGTCTGGAGTTGATAGAATTCTGTTGGGTCATACGGCCACGCGCCGCCAGCTTCCACCACGCTGCTCTCTGGGCTGAGATCCCGATACAGAGGCGGCGACTGCAGCAACGCGGCCCTAGGGAACTCGAGAACCGGCGGCGTCTGCACGGGGCCAAACCCATCGGCTGCAGCGGCGCAGTTGCACAAACCGAGGCTGTTGCAGGAGTTGGTGACGCTGCTGCCGTCCGGGCTCTCAACCGCGCTGCCGCCCGAGTACGGCGGCTGGTCGGCGAGGATCTCGAGGAACGGCTTCTCGGCGGCGAGCAGCTCGGCGTGCCCCGGGTAGTGCTCGAACTTCTCGTCGATGTCCTCGGCCAAGAGCATGCGGTTGATGTAACCGAGAACAATATCCGAGAACCCCTCCGAGTCGTCCGGCTGCGCCTGCCCCGCCGCCGCAGAAACCGAGACATCTCTCGGCGGCGACGAGCTATCGGCGGAGGCAGCTGGTAGCAAGGGTGCGGCAACATTCAGGTAGCCGCCCGCGTCGACGCCATCGGAGAGCGGGAACAGCAAGTCCTCGAGCTCCTCCGCCGTGAACCCATTGGCGGGCGCGATTTGGGGGTAGGTTGGCAGGTGGCCGTCGCCCTTGGATCCGGGCAGCATCGTGCGCAGGTCGTGCAAGTGCAACCCAGCATCCATGACCATCGGTATGATCCCACCGCCACAGCACCACCACGACCACCGCCACAGAGCATGCAAGGCCAAACCGCTCTCCAATCAACCTACCACCTGGCAAAAAAAATGCACAAAAATAGAGGAAAACAACACAGGAATCAGCGGAGGAAATCCCGCGGGTCGAAACGCGCCGGCTAATCCGACTCGTCGGAGGCAAGCAACGGTTCCCGGAGCCGACGAGCCCCTCGCGCGTACCTGCAACTGCGAGCCTGGAGGAGCGAGACGAGGCGAGCGAGCAAGACGGCGCGAGGGGGATAAGAGGGAAAGGAAAGGAGGCGCCGAGGTGGCGAGGTGGAGGCGGACCAGGAGTGTTTTTGAGAGGAGCAGGTTGGCCTTGCCTGGCCCGAGCCGAGCCCAGCCGGGCGCGTGCGAAAATGTCGACACCCTCACGGAGAGCCGGCCCCGCCCATGCGCCCGGTCCACACCCGCGTCGGACGGCGTGACGCGGTGGTTGCGATGGGCGGCCCGGATGCGGTCTGGTGTACAGGGCCCGTTCACGGAAGGGACTCGCGGTGCGCGGCGGAAGTTTCGTCGAACCAGCTTCGTGGGCAGCGGAGGGCGTAGCCGGGGCGGCTGGACCGTGTCCGCGGAGCTCGACATGGACCGCCTTGTCCTCTTGTGGGAGATTGGGCCCAGCGGAAGGAGGTGCGGTGTTGATAAATGATAATCCGACTGGTGTTTGACTATTTGACTGCCCCTGCAGCTCGGCGACGCGACTCACTATCCGACTGGGTGTTTGAAAACCTGCATCCCATAGCAGAAATTTCAAAGAAGACAGCGTTGAGAAGCATCAAGCAAGTAGAACGGTAGGAGTATACACATGTCACAGTACACTTGTATGAAGGTTGAGGTCGTTTTATGACGGGATCATGCATCACAAAGCATGTCTGAATGTGCATCGGCAGCAACGCAAGCCAGCAATGGTCGCCTTGATAATTCGACGTACAAGAGGAAACTGGACAGCGACCCGGCCTCTGCAGTCTGCATGGCTCAGATCGCGCGTGCAGCAGCGCTGCCCTGCCATCGGTCGTCGCTGTACACTGGCAATGGCATGGAGCCGCAATTCCCATGCCCGGTTGGGACAAAAAAAAAAAACTCGTCACTTCGTCAGGTTCGCGACACTGGTGTGGGCGTGGCACGCGGTCGACAGGGGCCTGGAGTGTCGCGTGAGCCGGGCGCACCGATGTACGGAACGCAGTTAGCTTGGCCACCAAGTTCCCGGCGGCCACGTGGTGGTCCCGAGCCTGGCACGGCGCTCCACGTACAAGGCTCGTGGCCGCTCGAGGCCGAGGCCCGGGTGGCAGGCGGTCGACACGTCAGCACGCTGGTTGTGATGCAGGGCCTCTCCACATCGTCGCGTACGGCGTACCATCCATCCTCTAACGATATTCATTGCAAAAATTTTCTCCATCCTTAATATTTTTGTTTACATTTCACGCTATATTTTCTAAAATATTTATTCGTCCAACAACTTTTTACTTTAAAAAACAAAATGATCTATTATAGATAATTCTTACAATACCAGCTAGGTTGGAAGCTCAAGGGCATCTGCGTGGTGATGAGTAAGATCTTTGAATCGCAACCGAGTCGTCTGTCGGTATGTTATCTCGGCGTCGCAACCTTGACCCCCATGGGCCGACGGATTTTTCTCCACTCTTAATATTTTTGTTTACATTTCACGCTATATTTTCTAAAATATTTATTCATCCAACAACTTTTTACTTTAAAAAACGAAATGATCTATTATAAATAATTCTTACAATGCCAGCTTGGTTGGAAGCTCATGGGCATCACATGGTGATGAGTAAGATCTTTGAACCACAACCGAGTCATCTGTCGGCATGTTATCTCGGCGTCACAACCTGACCCCATGGGCCGACGGATGCAGTATGGTTTATCAAAAATAATAAATATTGGGTTAGCACATGGAGGGGCATCGACGCAGCGTATAGGGTAAGGGTAGAGAGATACCGTACAATGGCAGCCGATGTCGAGAAATAAACATCGGGACCCAAGGCTCCAACGAGCTCAATCAGCCGTGTGCGGCCAAGGCCATTATTGTTGCTAAGCTACCTAGGATCCAAGCATATACTTGCATATGTTTGGTCCAATATAATGCAACAGTCCATAATAAATGTTGAATCTCCCTCCCTCTCGACCGAGTGCATATATATGGTTGTCTTTGCTGCATATATCACTGCGTCACATGCGGATGCAGTTGAGTGGACCCAGGGATTCTTCTAGAAGGTCTCGGTTCATTGGACAACGGAAATTAGAGTTGACGGGTGGAATCTTTTGGAGATGGGCTCGATCTATCCAAGCTATAGCTTTGCGCTTTGTTTAATATTATATTTTTTTATATCTTTCATGTTTCAATGTTGTTCATCTTCATTTTAACTATATAATAAATAGTGTTGGGTCATAATAGGCTAAAAAAAAGTATAGTGTTGGACATGGTTTTAGTTTGTTACACTTTTTTCAGTAGGCTTCTGTTTTATTATACGATTTGTTTTTCTAGAACCAATCTATTTATCTTGTGCTATACGTGCGCGGTCATCAGCAAAAAAAAAATCTCCGACATGCATATGTGTGTGCTGGTAGTTACATTGGCATTAATTTTCATTGGTCCTCAAATTTAATTTGAGATTACTGTATCTTTTTCTATTGTACTCCTATGTTTCTTTGTTTGATGTTTTTGACGTTTTGACATAATTTTGACCATTCGTCTTATTCAAAAAAGTTATGTAAATATCATTTATTTTATTGTGATTTGTCTTGTCAATAAAGATACATCAAGCATTATTTATTTTTTTTTGCATGTTTGCGCTGATTTTTTGAATAAAACGAATGGTTAGAGGCGTGTCTAAAAGTCAAAGACGTCAAACATAAAAAACAGAGGGAGTATCAGATAGGGAGCAACTAGAGCGATTGATGAGAATTGGGCATAGATTAACCGGTAGTATCCCGGTTGTGGGAGTTTAAGGTTGAGGATTTAACCCTCGGTTCACATGCTTTTCTTGGATTTATTCTGAAGAATTATTAATTATGGTACCTTAATATTACCTTGTAGTTTACTAGTTTCTAGTGTGTTTTCAGACGCACACCGCGTGGGTATACATGTAGTGAGGTGAGTTTGTACGTGCCTTCTCGTATCTTCTACAAAAGAAATGCTAATAAACAATATACCATCAATAGGTATACCCTCCTTCAAGCACAGCTACCACTCTGGCCACGGACAGTAGGGGAGGCGTGCAGAGCAATCTGAAGAGGAGGGTGAAGGGGCGACAACGAAGGAGAAAGGTGCTATATCGATCCGGACAGTATAGCCTGGGTAGCTGTAAAAAAACAGATCAGGGCAACCATGCATGCAGACATGGAGTACCTCTCAGCAATCTACCGAGCAAAGCGGTCGAGCTAAGCAGTTTGTCGGATCGTTGCAGCTCACGCCATGAAAGGCCTATCGCTTAGATATGTGACGGAGACGCACAGCGTATGCTTATCCCCTAGCTATTGGATGCATGTGCAACTCCAAGATACGAGAATTAAGTAATTAAACCAGCAGGAAAGTACGATCATATATGAAGTCCCATCGCAAGTTCGCAAGTCGCAACCCGTCGCCGTCGCATACAGCCGAGATCAATTCACATGCCTCCGCATCCGCCTCGAGTAGCTATTGTTTTTTTTTTATAAAAAAAAAACTTGAACCACACACAGAGCGATCACGCCCCAGCTACTGCGAACAATCGTCTCGTCTGACGCTGTGCCGCCGGCGTTTGTCACAATGTTGTCATCGATCTCACGATCGTCTCCGGGTCCTCTTTTTTTTTTTTTAACTTTTTATCGCTCTTTGCTTTTGCCAGGGATTTGATTATTCGGTACGTGCCACGATAAACCGAACGTGCATCGATCGTCATTCTGGCCGGTTGTTTAATTAATCTGATCGGCTGGAAAAGTTAACTTTCCACCCTCCCCTACCTTGGAATGTCGATCCCCAGACGTTTTCTGATCCATATATACTGAAATATAATTAATTACGGGATGCGCAGCATGTGCCGCTTGATTAAACTTTCGAAGGGAAAAACCGTTAGCAGGCTCTCAATTAGCATAAGCGTCCGTACTCATTAGTCATTACAGTACACGCATTAGGCGATTCACGAAAGGAGTTGGAGTCGCCGCGCGTGTTCGGTCAGCATGTGTACCGTATATTTGTGCGGATTTGCTATTTCACAGACGTTCGCCAATTTGCGAAATCGTGCAGCGCAAAAAAAAATGCACTAAATTTCTACTGTTTTTCCAAATTTCCATTTACTGAAAAAATATCTACTGTTTTATGCGAGTTATGATTTATTATGGATTTATTTTGTTTTCTGTTTATTATAGATTTATTTTGTTTTTTATTGATCCGTTGTAGTTATGTAATTTTTTCCGGTGAAGTTTTGCACTATTTTTCAGTGAGTTACACTTTTTCCAGTAAGTTTGCACTGTTTTCCCACATTTTCAATCACTAAAGAAACCATAATTTTTTTATGAAGAAAAATGGGATGGCGTGAGGTTGCTGCTGCCCCCTGCTCTGCCCATTTGCTTTGGGAACGGGGGCGTCCAACGCCCGTTGGAGCCAGCCCAGTCCGACGCCAGCGTTGGCCGTTGGATCTCCATCCAACGGCCAGCGTTAGATCTTGAGGCAATCTTTGTTATTTTTGTTTCGCCATGTAAATTTTTTTAAAAAATTCAATAAAAATCATAAATATTCTCTAATGCATGTCCATTCCCACATATATTTTTTAGATTGATATACAACATTTATACATCTAGGTTATCCTTTAAAAAATGTTTATAAAAATGAATATTGGTCATATCGATTTGAAAAAATATGTGTGCGACCTGACATTGATTAGAAAATATTTATAATTTTTATTGATTTTTTGAATTTTTTACATGGCGAAACAAAAATAACAAAGTTTGTCTCAAGATCTAACGTTGGCCGTTGGATAAAGATCCAACGGCCAGCGCTTGGCGTCGGATGGGAGGCGCGTCCGACAGGCGTCGGACGGCCCCCGCATCCCTTTGTGTTGCCTGCAGCATGCAATATCCTTTTCTCTTCAGCTGGGGTCCACCTTTTTGCTGATAGCTGGCCATCGTGTGTTTGTGCGCGCAGCGCCTGCACAAAATACCAAGGTGCAGGTGCCTGCTATATAGATGATCCCATATTTGTGGTCCTAATTGTTACATGGTTTGGTTTGTTTTTATTCAGTTGAGTTAAAATTTATTATTTTTATACAGACTATTTAGTGTAACATTTCATAATAATTTACTAAAACATCTCCGATCCCGCTACACTACAACAGGGCGTAGCTACACCACTAAAAATAACTATAAAATATATCAATGTAACTATAATTCTTACAAAAATTAACCATCGATCGCTACAGGAAAAAAGGGTAATGATCGATGGTTAATTCTTGTAATAATAATTATAGTTATATGTAGTGTATTTTATAGCTATTTTTATCGGTGTAGCTACACCCCGGTGTAGTATAGAAAATCTAAAACATCTCAAATTTTTTTATATTTTTTAGCCATTTCATAATTTTTAAGGCTCCTAACTTTTTTACTCAACCAAATTTAACCAAATCAAACCGCGAATCAACATGATTTTTGTTGGTATGGGTACAACTCGGGTACAACTGTGTGTATCCGATCATAAAATTATTGGTCATACTTGGTTACTGTTTGATTTGTCTTGCTCGCCCTATAGATCAAAGACGTCTTTGCTCCCTTGACTATGCACCACATTGATGTATGCACCCACTTTAGACCTGAGTTCAGTAAAGAGTTTGTGGCTTTGCTCAGCAAAAAATTATAATAATTTTAAAAAATTATGGCACAGAGAGTTCATGGCATTAATACATTACTTGGTTGGAGGATACCTCCAACTTAAATAAAGTCTCTAAAATACGTACTCCGTCCCAAAATATAAGGTATGCATTATTTGGAAAAGTCAACATTTATAACTTTCAGCTAATAATTAACCCAAAAACTTTTATATATTTAGTGTCATGAATGCGGTAGAGTTGGATTTACATTTGAAATTACTTTCATATAATGTTAATTTTATAGTTATTGATAATTTATTGTGGAGAAAATTTCACTGTAGCTCCCGAAACTTGTACCAAATTACACGAAATCCGCTAAACTTTGAAATTGCTTTCTCAGCTCCTGTAACTTGTCTCTAGTTGCACCGTTAGTCCTGGGCTGTTAGGATCCGTTAGATATTCCGTTAAAAGGTGACGTAGCGCCCACGTGGCCGTTAAGTGCTGACGTGGCCCCAAAAAATCCCAAAATATCAACAAAGACCTTAAAAATAGGAAAATTCAGGAAAAACAAAAAATAATTCACAAAAATTCATTATAAAATCTAGAAAAAATAAAATCCAAAAATTCATAAAAACAAAAAACATAAAATCATTTAAAAAATCATAAAATTTGGTTTTTTATGAATTTTGTAAATTATTTTCGGTTTTCATTAATTTTTTAGATTTTTAAATGATTTTTTTTATATAATTTATTGGTTTTTTATGAATTTTATGGATTTTTTTAATGAATTTTGTGAATTATTTTTGGGTTTTCTAAATTTTTCTAGATTTTAAAAAAAAATTATGAATTTTCTACATTTTTAAGATTTTTGTGGATTATTTTTAGGTTTTCTAAATTTTTCTGAATTTTAATTTTTTTTTCATGTTTTTTGGATTTTTTAATGAATTTTGTGAATTATTTTTGGTTTTTTATGAATTTTCCTAGATTTTTAAGGCCTTTGTTGATTTTTTGGGGCCACGTCAGTACTTAACGACCACGTGGGCGCCACGTCACCGTTTAACGAAATTTCTAACGGATCCTAACAGCCCAGGACTAACGGTGCAACTAGAGACAAGTCCCAGGAGCTGAGAAAGCAATTTTCAAGTTTAGGGGATTTCGTGCAATTCGGTACAAGTTACGGAAGCCACAGTGCAATTTTCTCTCTTTTGTGAGAGCAAATAATGGTCAAAGTTTTGTATTGAAGACCATGTCAAAAACTTATATGCCTTAAATTTTGGTACGAAGGGGTGTGCACAATAGAGAGTCTTCTCTACTCAAGGGAGTTAGAGAGTGCTTGCAAGAAGATTAGAGGTATATTTGTGAATGTTCTAACCAGCAAGCGGCTAACCGGTTTATGTCATATAATTAATAGCTTAAAAATTGCTTTTAATTCTTGCTTCAGACACTAAAGTGCATGTGCATTACTTCCTCCGGTTTTATAATTCCTATCGTTTCGACAAATTTTAAAAATTTGACTATCAATAACTTATAAAATATCTAGTTTCTAACCATAGAAGATCAAATATATATGATTAATCTTCAAATCGTGTTTTAGTAAAATCGTATATTTGTCGGTGAAAAAAATGATTAAAGATAGCTGGCAACAGGAATTATGGACCGAGTAAAAAAAAAAATTTTCCTTCAAGCAATCAAGCTCACCTCAAGAAAGAAACCTTTTAGGGCTTGTTTGTTTCAGATTAATGTAGAGTTGCGTTCAAACTCTACCTTTAAAGACTTTTGTGCAGTCAAAATACGCCTTATATTTTGGAACGGAGGGAGTATAAAATATCTAGTTTCTAACCATAGAAGATCAAATATATAGGATTAATCTTAAAATTGTGTTTTAGTGAAATCGTATATTTGTCGGTGAAAAACAATGATTAAAGATAGCTGGCAACACGAATTATGGACCGAGTAAAATTTTTTTGAGTAAAAGGCACTGGCGGTCCTTAAACTATTCCCGCGGTGCCATCTAGGTCCACGATCTCCCAGATTCGACAAGCGCATCTCTGAAGTTGCTAATGTGTGTCGTTTAGGTCCAAATCTCATCCAGAGGAGTAATTTGCCACCGTGGACGGTCCACGTGGTATTTTTTATATTTAAAAAAATTCAAAAAATCATAAAAAATCCGAAAAATCACAAAGCAATTCAAAAAAAACATAAAAATTCAGAAAATCATAAAAAATACAGAAAAAATCATAAAAAGTTCAGAAAAATCATAAAAAAATTCAAAAAATCATAAAACAATTCAGAAAAAATCATTAAAAAAATATAGAAAAATTATAAAAATTCAGAAAATCATAAAAAAAATAAAAAAAATCAGGATCAGGACACGAGGCTCGCAGACGCGAAGCTCCAAACACGCAGGAACGCCCGCTCTTCACGCCACAGGAGATAGTCGAGTTCTACGGCAAGACTGGATCCAGCATTTTCTCGAACCAAACGAGGTATCCTTTTTTTAAAAAAAAGGATTTACATCATTTTAATGAAATACTTACACTGGATCAATCACATTCCACCGAATGAGGAAATTAGCGGTACTTTAAAAGTATTTTTTCTGTTTTTTTCTAAATTTTTATGATTGTTCGGATTTTTTTTTATGATTTTTCTGAATTTTTTATGTTTTTTTTATTTTCCTGATTTTTTATGCTTTTTTTTATTTTTAACGATTTTTCTGAATTTTTATGATTTTTTTTATGATTTTATGAATTTGTTTTATGATTTTTCTGATTTTGTTAATGATTTTTCTGTATTTTTATGATTTTATGATTTTTTTTGTGGTTTTTCGGATTTTTATGATTTTTTTTTGAATTTTTGAAATATAAAAAAATGCCACGTGGACTGTCCACGGTGGCAAATTACTCCTTCGGATGAGATTTGGACCTAAACGACACACATTAGCAACTTCAGGGATGCGCTTGTCGAATCTGGGCGATCGTGGACCTAGATGGCATCGCGGGAATAGTTTAAGGACCGCCAGTGCCTTTTACTTAATTTTTTTCTTTTCCTTCAAGCAATCAAGCTCACCTCAAGAAAGAAACCTTTTAGCACCATCCGGGTGTCCAACTGTCCATGGTCAACATGGTCAAAACAGACTAGAGTCTAGTCCCAGCACGACCCGTTTTATAATGTGCAAAAAAGATTCCCCCAATCAGCGGCCATCAGCTGACACTGTCCTATCGGTAAGCATCCTGAGTTGTTAATTGGGTTAATTGGGCTCACCAAACACCGTCCAGGTGCAGTGTATCCGTACGGCCCAAGCTTTAGATCGCTTTGCTTTGCCTTTCTTCTCACAGAGTCACGGGCACGCACGCAGGAGCTCGAGCTATCACTTGGAGGTGTCGCCTTTGACCTGTCTTTCGCGCGCGGCTTCGGGTCTCGGTCTCTCGGAGGTCGGAGCTGCCCGGAACGTACATAGTTGGAGTCGTTGGGCTACCGCAGTGGATATATGATGGCTAGTTTTTCTCCGTTGCTCGATCGGCTTTGAAAGGGCTGGCTCTGACCATGTACAATGTCAGCTCGATGAAAGACCGAGAAGAAATTATATTCGCACTGTTTCCCTGAATAGGATATCATTTTTTTGAATACGTACATGCTCATAAAACCATCAAAATTAACTCTTCAAGTAGTCGCTAAAAATTCTATAAAATAATAAAACTATATACAACATTTTCAGTAGGGGTGGGCAAAATTAACCGATAACCGAAAAACCGAACCGAACCGAATTAACCGAAATTATCGGTTATTTTGGTTTTTCGGTTAGTATTCGGTTTTTGTTTCGGAACTGTTCGGTTTATATGGTTCGGTTCGGTTTTCAACGCTGGTTAACCGAAAAAACTGAGGTACCCGAATGTTTTTTTACCCAGACCTTGCAGCCCATCCAGCCATCGGGTCATACACTCGCTCGCGGCCCAAATCGCTTGGCGCCTTGGCCTATTCCGCCGGCCATTCCCCCACTCCCCGGCCCCTCCCACGCGCTGAGAGCCTGAAATGAATGTAACCCTAGCCAAAGCATCTCCATCTCCCCTCCAGCCTCCAGCCGCCGCCCGCCGCATTGCCCTCCTCGCCGCCGCCGCCCCTCCCTCGCTGCCTGCTGTGCGCACGGCTAAGCCCTGATCGAGCGAGCTCCAAGGTGCTGTGCCTTTCTATCTTGTTCTTGCGCCACCCCCCTCCTCTCTCGTGCTCATCTACTGGACTGCTCTGCTTCTTGATCGATGCTGCCTCGTGTTCTTTCTGCTCTGCTCTGCTCCTCCGCCTCTCTGTTGTTCATGATCGATGCTGCTTGCGGTTTGTGGGCTTCTTCCTGATGGCGCGATGGAGGGAGATGGCTCCAAGATGGAGTGTTCGGGGTTCTTGCTTCGCCGTCTCGCCCCCTCCCTCGCCTCGCCGCCTCGCCCCCTCCCATCGCTGCCTCACCCCCTCCCATCGCCGTCAAGGACTCGTCGTCGCCTAGCCACGCCCTCCTCCTTCCTAGATGCCAGCGCAAGGCGGCACGGGCGCACGGCACAGCGCACCGCCGCATCCCTCCCAGCCACAGCCCACAGGTCGTCGCCCATCCCCTCACCGTTGCTCAATTTGGTTAATAACCGAAAACCGAATTAACCGAACCAAAATAATTCGGTTAATTTGGTTCGGTTAGTATATTTTTAGAGATGATTTCGGTTTTCGTTTTTCACTAACCGAATTTTTTAGAAACCGAACTAACCGAACCGAATTAACCGATATAACCGAATGCCCACCCCTAATTTTCAGCATGCATTAAGTTTGTTAATTACACTTTTCTTAAAAAGGCACCCATGCGAGGAGGGGAACAACGCCGATAGGCTTCGTCATCACCGGCCCCAGCGTACATAGATTTTTGTCCGAGTAGTATCCACGACAAAGTCTCCAAGAAGGGCAGGAACACCCAAATGTGTCGCCAACGTCAACTGTCATCAGACAAGCGGGCTTTTACCCAAAGAACTGCATCTTAGATCCAATCTCCCAATGTTGTTGCCAATCATATGCTCCTTGAACTAGCCCAAAGCCACATTGTCAGGTCCGAGAACTTCACCATCGAACTCAGCCTCCACTCCGCAGCACCGCCACTGTTGCAATGAACCCAACGAGAGTAGGGGGACAAAGAAAAAGAGGGAGGATGATTGGGCCTCCACGAGCTAGAACCGAACTCCACACCATCGGAACCGACCACCACAGCGTCCTCTAAGGCAAGGTCGCCCCGACCGTTGACGGGCGCTACGCCATTGGAACCAACCTCTGCACCATTCATCGAGCTGCCGCTATGGTTCGCGCCGCCGCTACCGCAAGAGGACACTAGTCACCATCGCCGCCTGCACAGTGAAGTGGAAGAGGCGCGCACCGACGACCCTGGTTGTCGCCCCGCCAATGGCGGCGTGACGACAGCAAGCTCCGGCGAGATAGCAGTGGAGAGGAAGGAGGAAGGGGGAAGGAGGAGGAGAGGATGAAAGGGTTGAGTGTATGACGTGCGGGTTCCACATGTCAGGGTGCATTTTTACCTTATTTTGATCATATTTGGTATATTCGGCTCGCGTAAAACACAAAAATTTCCAGAAAATCCCGAGAATGACATCTGTGTAGATTATTGCAAATCTAGTGGCATCTATAATAATATCGACTTTGCGATGGTATATCTGAAATAAGCGAACTTTGTAATGGCATATATGAAAAAAACACTTTTTTTTTGCTTGCTCTCGGGTGCAACTGAAGCCTGGTATTTATGGGCCGTTGTGCATCCCAAATTGAACTAGAGCCATGCACCATAAATAAATCAAATAATATGTATCGTTAGTATACCAAAGTTGTATCAAATTGTTCATATTTCATAGTGCTTTTTAAACAATATTATATTGTAACAATCCATAATATATAATAGAGGAATCTACCAGTCAAACTCTACCTTTAAAGACTTTTGTGCAGTCAAAATACGCCTTATATTTTGGAACGGAGGGAGTATAAAATATCTAGTTTCTAACCATAGAAGATCAAATATATAGGATTAATCTTAAAATTGTGTTTTAGTGAAATCGTATATTTGTCGGTGAAAAACAATGATTAAAGATAGCTGGCAACACGAATTATGGACCGAGTAAAATTTTTTTGAGTAAAAGGCACTGGCGGTCCTTAAACTATTCCCGCGGTGCCATCTAGGTCCACGATCTCCCAGATTCGACAAGCGCATCTCTGAAGTTGCTAATGTGTGTCGTTTAGGTCCAAATCTCATCCAGAGGAGTAATTTGCCACCGTGGACGGTCCACGTGGTATTTTTTATATTTAAAAAAATTCAAAAAATCATAAAAAATCCGAAAAATCACAAAGCAATTCAAAAAAAACATAAAAATTCAGAAAATCATAAAAAATACAGAAAAAATCATAAAAAGTTCAGAAAAATCATAAAAAAATTCAAAAAATCATAAAACAATTCAGAAAAAATCATTAAAAAAATATAGAAAAATTATAAAAATTCAGAAAATCATAAAAAAAATAAAAAAAATCAGGATCAGGACACGAGGCTCGCAGACGCGAAGCTCCAAACACGCAGGAACGCCCGCTCTTCACGCCACAGGAGATAGTCGAGTTCTACGGCAAGACTGGATCCAGCATTTTCTCGAACCAAACGAGGTATCCTTTTTTTAAAAAAAAGGATTTACATCATTTTAATGAAATACTTACACTGGATCAATCACATTCCACCGAATGAGGAAATTAGCGGTACTTTAAAAGTATTTTTTCTGTTTTTTTCTAAATTTTTATGATTGTTCGGATTTTTTTTTATGATTTTTCTGAATTTTTTATGTTTTTTTTATTTTCCTGATTTTTTATGCTTTTTTTTATTTTTAACGATTTTTCTGAATTTTTATGATTTTTTTTATGATTTTATGAATTTGTTTTATGATTTTTCTGATTTTGTTAATGATTTTTCTGTATTTTTATGATTTTATGATTTTTTTTGTGGTTTTTCGGATTTTTATGATTTTTTTTTGAATTTTTGAAATATAAAAAAATGCCACGTGGACTGTCCACGGTGGCAAATTACTCCTTCGGATGAGATTTGGACCTAAACGACACACATTAGCAACTTCAGGGATGCGCTTGTCGAATCTGGGCGATCGTGGACCTAGATGGCATCGCGGGAATAGTTTAAGGACCGCCAGTGCCTTTTACTTAATTTTTTTCTTTTCCTTCAAGCAATCAAGCTCACCTCAAGAAAGAAACCTTTTAGCACCATCCGGGTGTCCAACTGTCCATGGTCAACATGGTCAAAACAGACTAGAGTCTAGTCCCAGCACGACCCGTTTTATAATGTGCAAAAAAGATTCCCCCAATCAGCGGCCATCAGCTGACACTGTCCTATCGGTAAGCATCCTGAGTTGTTAATTGGGTTAATTGGGCTCACCAAACACCGTCCAGGTGCAGTGTATCCGTACGGCCCAAGCTTTAGATCGCTTTGCTTTGCCTTTCTTCTCACAGAGTCACGGGCACGCACGCAGGAGCTCGAGCTATCACTTGGAGGTGTCGCCTTTGACCTGTCTTTCGCGCGCGGCTTCGGGTCTCGGTCTCTCGGAGGTCGGAGCTGCCCGGAACGTACATAGTTGGAGTCGTTGGGCTACCGCAGTGGATATATGATGGCTAGAGTTTTTCTCCGTTGCTCGATCGGCTTTGAAAGGGCTGGCTCTGACCATGTACAATGTCAGCTCGATGAAAGACCGAGAAGAAATTATATTTGCACTGTTTCCCTGAATATGATATCATTTTTTTTAATACGTACATGCTCATAAAACCATCAAAATTAACACTCCAAGTAGTCGCTAAAGATTCTCTAAAATAAAAGGTTTCTAAGGAGTTGAGCATTACCTACCTTAGAATCATGGATAAAATAACACTATATACTACCCCGTTGAGAGCTGAGCTTTGCTCAGTCGGTGGAAACGCGGCTGTGCGATCCACCGATCGGGGTTTCGATTCCCGGCTCTCACCGCAGGTTCAAAAAAAAAAAATGGGGCCTGTTCACCAGTCTTCAGCAGGCAGGAAGCAGTTAGGACTGATGAAGGGAGGAAAAAAAAAGCACCGAAGCCAAGCATGACGGAAGGACACTGTGATGAGGCTCGTCTCGCAAAAGCAGGAGAAGATGCATGAAGGGGAGCAGCGCGTGCGAGGACGCCGTGCGGGACATAAAGTAGAAGATGAAGAGAAGCACCACGTGCGAGGACGCCATGCGGAGGACCCAAAGCAACAGAAGATGAAGAAGAGCATCACGTGAGGAGTGACTTGGCAGTGGCCAACTCATTGGCGCGGGTTTGAGTGGCCGGCCCGCGTCTCTCACCGGTGCCGCAGGTGCAGCAATATAACAGGGAACTGAGCATAGGCGAGGGGAAGCCCGTGTGCAGAAGTAAATAGGAAAAGAACGAGGACGCCGTGCACAGAAGACTACCAACGCCGTGCACAAAAGACTACCGGCGAGGACGCCATGTGCAGAAAACTGGATCAAGAGAAGATGGAGAAGAACAAGCACGAACGAGGACGCCGTGCACAGAAGAAGATGGCATGAAGCTGAATTGAAGTAGAGAAGGAGGAGGATTGTGAAGAGAAAAAAGAGTCCCTGTGAGAGTTCGAGAGATTGTAGAGATTGTAAAAAGAGTAAAGATGTAAATAAGTCGGTGAGATCACTGATAAAAATGTAAGATGTAATTGTTGCTTTCGTTCAATGAATGGAAGTGGAGCGGTAACACCCTGTTGCAAAAAAAAAAAAACTACCACGTCCCAAAATAACTGCAGTTTTGGCTATGCATCTGGACAAGCCAGAACTGCACTTATTTTGGGACAGAGGTAGTACAACATTTTCAGCATGCATGAACTTTGTTAATTACACTTTTCTTTAAACGGCACCCGTGCGAGGAGGGGGACAACGCTTATAGGCTTCGTCATCACCGGATCTAGCGTACATAGATTTTTTTTCCTAGGTGTATCCACGACAAAGTCTCCAAGAAGGGCAGGAACACCCAAGTGTGTCGCCATCGTCAGCTGTCATCAGACGAGCGGGCTTTCACCCAGAGAAATGCATCTTAGATCCAACCTCCCAATGTTGTTGCCAACCATATGCCCCTTGAACTAGCCCAAAGCCATGAGAACTTCACCATCGAACTCGGCCTCCAGCCCTCCACTCCGCAGCACCGCCACTGTCGCCAAGAACCCAACGAGAGTGGAGGGACAAAGAAGAGGAGGGAATATGATCAGGCCTCCACGACCTGAAACCGAACTCCGCACCATCGGAACGGACCACCACAGTGTCGCCCCCGTCGACCTCTAAGGCAAGGTCGCCCCGACCGTTGACGGGCACCGCGCCATTGGAACCAACCTTTGCACCGTTCATCGAGCTGCAGCTGTGGTTCGCGCCGCTGCTACCGCAAGAGGCGCCTGCACAGGGAAGTGGAAGAGGCGTGCATCGACGACCCTGGTTGTCGTCTCGCCAGCGGCTGCGCCGGCGACGCGACGACAGCGAGCTCCGGCGAGACAGCAGTGGAGAGGAAGGAGAAAGGAGGATGAGAGGAAGAAAAGGCTGAGTGTATGGCGTGCGGGTCCCACATGTCAAGGTGTATTTTTACCCGTATTTTGATCGTATTTGGTATATTCGGCTCGCGTAAAACACAAAAATCCCTAAAAAATCCCAAGAATAGCATCTGTGATAGATTATTGCAAATCTAGTGACATATATAATAATATCGACTTTGCGATAATATATCTGAAATAAGCGAACTTTGTAATGGTATGTATGAAAAAAATCTCTTCTCTCGGGTGCAATTGAAGCCACACACTGGTATTTATGGGCCGTTGTGCATCCCAAAAGGAACCGAAGCCATGCACTGCTATTTTTCTTTGCTCTCGGATGATTTTCTCGATTGGTTTAGCAATTTGTTCTAATGAATTAAAACTTGAAGATACAAAACTAAAAATAAATATAGAAACAATGTCTTGATATAACAATAATATTTTTAAATTTACACCAATTTTTCAGGGTTATATGATGAAAACAAGATCTAAACTAATTTAGGATAGATGGATCTCACCAAACAACCGACGCTCTGGTACCAAATGATGGGAACAAGGTGGTCCGACCTTCTGGTGAGACTCAAGGGAATAAATTCAATCTATTCGGAGATGCGACCTTGACTATCTAGCTACCAACCTCGAAAAGGACAAGAACTCGGCAACAGTTGAATCACCAAGCCTGCTCATTATCAACCATAAAGGTTGTTTTTCAAAAGAGATCGAAAACAAGCAAGAAACAAGATAAACACTATATAAATTGCAAATAGGGATGAAGCACACAATATATGAGATTCTGTTTCTCGGGTTGGATGGTCTAGCTGACACACGACATTGAGGGACAACAAAACATAAGCAAAACTGATGATAGATATTTTTTATGATGGAGTGGGGATGACATCTAAAGGGGTGGGGACCAAGGTGGTGGACGTGTTAGAATTTTTCCCACGTCCATAACCTAGGCCTAGACCCCTCCCTCAACTTATAAGGCCCATGACCCAAAGAAAGTGCCACAACACCTCGTCGAATTTGTCTGCTATAATATTTCGGTGATTCCTGATGTTATTGCACGAAATTGGAGATGAGGCTCAATCATTCGAAAGTTTACCTCCTAAAATTTTCAGAACGTGTTTATTTGACTCAATCGGACATAGTATGCGACCTAGGAGTCTGTTTAAGTAAGGATTGGTTCTTGATAGCTGAACTAGGTTTGTCGGTGACTTGGGTTTAGAGTTAGGCCTTGCTTGGTGTATCCAGCCTTGATGAAGCACGTACCTAAGGCGTTGATCTACCGAGGATGTCTTAAATGGCATTGATCGTGGATTGAAACCTCTATGCAACAAAATATTTGGGGAACATAGTCGGTCGCATCCATATCGGTGATGTCTTCATCACTCCTCCCACGTCATTCTTTCTCTCCCTCTCCACGTCGTGCCACCGCTCCTCTTGTCCTGATGCCGAACAGCCTCTGGTCCGCCGCGTCTTGCTGCGGCTCCTCCCGCCGAGCTCTTCCCTTTCCATCGTGCCTCCGCTTCTCTTGCCAGACCACAGCCACCGTCCGTCTCACATGCTGTCTCTCCTCCGGGTGCTGCTGTCCGCTGATAGAGAAAGGAGTGGGGGAGGAGGTGTCAGTCAAAGGTGCTTTGAGATTGAGGGAGACACGTGGCAAACATCCGCATAGGGTTGTGTATGGGCTCACCGCCAGTGCCAGTGTGCCACATCACATCAGTCATCAGCGTTCAGCCGCCCTCTACGTTGCGGCGCTGCATCCCCCGTCTTCCACTAGCCGGAGCCGGGCCCGGGAGGCTTCTTATCGCCAAAAACCCCACCGGGGAGAGCGCCCCCCAACCTTTCTCCGGCGAAGCCGCGCGGCGTCGATGAGGCCGTCGCCGATAGCAGTGGGAGGCTGCTCCCCGGCGGCGCTGGCCTTCTTCAACATCCGCCCCCTCGGCCGCTCGGTCCGCCCGGCCTCGGCCTTCGTCGGCGGGCACTTATCCTCCTTGTATGGCGGCCGCCGGGGCCGCCTGGCCCATAGCCTCGTTGACCTCGTCATGGAGGAGCTCCGATCCCCGAGGAGGGTTCGGGCCTCGGCAAAGTAACGCGTCTTCACATTCTAAGAGCCTCTTCGTTTCTTCTGCCCATAAATCGCTGTCGATGTTTTTTCAGACATGGTTTCCGCTGTATCTTTTTTGATGCAATGGAAAATGGGGGTAAAACCCTCTTCTTCTTATTCTTTTTTTAAAAAAAGAGAAATCGCTGTCGATACTTACGGACTAGTTCATTGTTTGAGTTGAATTCTGGCATGTGCCTTCAACTACGAAGCTCGTTGCATTGAGGAGCCTGCAATATTTGAACATTGGCGTCACTGAGCTACGATTACGAACTTAGGAGAGACATGCCTATCCAATTTCTTATTTCCGCGGGTGCTGGGGTTTTTTTCCCCTGATTTTCTTAACGAAAATGGCTTCTAGAAATTATTTGAATCCCCGGAATTTGTGGAACAGGCAATTTTGAGCAATGATTTTCGGTGTTTAGGAAGAGGACTCGCTGTATGCCTCGTGATGAACCACTTCAGTTGGTTCATAATGAGCTTGTGAGAAATTGTTTCACTATCTCTTGGTTTTATCTGGATCATTTAGTTGTGATCAGTAGGCATTCTTTTCTCCGAAAATCTGTGCTAGGTCGTTGCTAGCCCTTTTAGGGTTTGCTTCTGTCAACATAATTATGTGCAATAATAGCCATGCATTGTTTTGCTGTATTGAACTTAAGGAGGCTGAGCTGTTTTTAGACAGCGTCCTTTTGAGGAAGATGGAATACTGTTTGCAGCAATTGTTCTGGATAGATATGCTCAATGCAATCTGTACTGAAATAGAAATATAGATTTAATAGTGGACATGCTATACAGCTAAAACTGGAGACCATTTTATATATCGTGACGCTGTCTAGCAGCATTGCAATAAAGGCTTTGTTCTTCCCTTTTTGCGATCACAAAGCCAAATGAGGATGCTTCCTTTTTCTTCCCTTTTTGCAGTTTTTCTAGATGTTTATGATTATTGTAAAATTTTGTATGGGGCTCTTTTATTTTGCTTTGTTCACCAGTTGTTTGGTTTAACAACTTAAAAATATGAAGGAAGCTTACTGATGGAATCCCCTATATTTCAGGATAGGATTGCATGGCACAAAGGAACTATCTGACAATATGATACATAAGCGAACATTACAAAAAGGATTGCTGCTTGAATTTCACAAAGATTCTGATAGATCTTTGCTTGCAGTTGTAGAAAGGCCTGATGGAAAGAAAAACTGGGTGGTGACTGACCAGGTCTAAAGAAAGAATAAATATAGTTCATCCAATAGAATAATCTGTTTAGAGAATACTTCTCAGCATACATTTGCAATTGTTTTTTTGGTAAATGGAGAGCCATTATGGACTATCTAGCCACTTAGATGTTTTACTTTTATGCAGAATGGTATCTTGTCTTCTATAAAGCCACAGCAAGTTACATATGTTGTACCTGGCGTCATGAATTTTAATTATTCAAGAATATCTGAATTTCTTGAGAAAGCGCAAGATCTTTTGGTAATCAATGCTGCATTGACTGTAATTGTAGTAATGTACGGCTTATAATGTGTGTCATATTAGTTGAAAAAAATGTGCATCATGACTGATCATATGATTTGCTACAGGACCCTACTGTTTTGGAGTGTGCCTGGATGGAGCTTTCAGAGAAGGATAAATCAGTAACAGTTGAGGACTTTGCAGAGGTCAGAGGTTCATTAATATCATCTAATATTACATCCGAACCTTTCCATATTCAAACCAAATTTTCTGCCTTCACATCCATGTCTTTTCATTTTTAAATATGTTTCTGTATGTTTTTAATAAATTTCTCAGATAGTTTATGGTAGAAAGGAGTCTCTGGAAAGCTACTGTGCACACTTCTTGTTATCAAGGGATATAGTATATTTTGTCAAGGTAGAGAGCAGAGATTCTTCCATTTACCAACCTCGTCCACCTGCCCAGGTATGATGTTTTTAAAACATATGCCTCTTTTGCTTATTGTGATGCACATTCTGTATTAGGCGGCAACATCAGTAATGTTTAAAGGGTACCTTTTCACAATAAGATCACACATGTTTTATAGGTGGCAACATTTAGCAAATTCGTGTCTAGGTGATCTTGGTATGGATGGTTAATCTGGATCCTTTACCTGTTTGGTTGGGTATAGAATTTGCACTTCTAGTGGTGTCAATTTCTATTGAAAATATATATACTTGCCCGGCGGCCCTTTATGGTTCTGTAAGAAAATGCGTCATCATCATCATCATCATTATCATCATACCCCATTGACCATTGTTTTCGAGGAAACTCCCGCAAAAGCGGGGTATGAGGGTCGTTGTACGCAACCTTATTCCTGAGATTGTTTCCGTTTGACCCTTGGTGATACTAGAGAACTCTCTATAACTTTATGACAAAAGGAAGGTTAGATAGTTTGATATGCCATTTTTCTTTACCCTATGATAATCTAGAGCCAAAGAATAAAAGATCGTTTGGCTTCATTTGATTAAAAATGTAATTCTGTAAGAAAATGTGTAATTTTGCAAAAAGAAAACTTGTGGATCATGTGACCCCCACACTGCATTATGAGTCTGCAGTCTCCACCTCTCTCTGGTATGTTTTATGAACCTCATGTACAATTCTTGAGCTGATAGCCATTTCTTGTTTTATGGCAATTCAGTTCCCTATCTTCTGTTTTAAGCCTCTAGTTTGAGCCCATGGTGTTGGTCTATTGGAGAGCATGTTTGCTAAGTTAACACGTGGACGTATGAATTATCATTTTTATCTGTGGATGCTGATTTTGTTCGCCAGTTTGCATGATTAAACCTGGTACAATTACGGGTACATGGTGGCAATTGGAATCATAAACTCCTTGGAAGTGAGTTTTTGAGTCCACTGTGCTCTCACTCATTTCTCTGCTTTGTGTGACTGGATGCTATATGAAATTCGCAATTGTTAACCTGTCAGTTTTGTGTGTTAAATATATGACTTGTGTGTACTTACTGAGTGTACATTTTCATAAATTGTTATTGTTGCTCATTTTTTTCTGTAATTAGTTCCTGCATTGTTGTATTGGTTGGTAAACTTAAGTTTATCATCTGGTAGTAGGTGGAGGAACTTTTACATCGGAAACTTGCTAAAGAGGCAGCTGAAAAGGAACTAGAAGAATTCATCCACCTGCTGAAGTCTGCCAAAGCTTTGCCTCTAGACTCCAAGCCTCCTAAAACATCATGGCTGATGGAAGAGAAAGTCAAGCAAAAAATTGAGTCTCTTCAGGCATATGCAGTTGATGCATGTAACGATGAACAAAGAAGAGTGGCAGGAAATGTAATATGTCGAGTTCTGTTAACATTATAACATTTATTATTTTGTCATGCATAATCATTGCATATGTTTATGTAGTTTGTTTGCATTAGTAACAACTGTATCATTCTGCTGGATATCCAAAATATTGTGATTTCTCATCATGTTGGTTAACTCAGAACAGGTCGTTCAACAAGCTTTGACTTATAATCATTTCTTAATCTACATCAATTTTTTAAGGTAATATTTCAGATTTCCTTTCTTGCTGATGTTTGCAGCATATTGTTAATGTAATGGCAGATTCTTAAGGCTATGGGGTTGTCAAGGACATCATCAGCTGCTCTAAAGCTCCTTATAAATGTTGGATACTTCCCTGTGCATATCAATCTCGATCTTTACAAGTATAATGTTTGTACCGGTTACACGGAGAAAGTTCTGTCAGCTGCCAAGGAACTTATGGCGAACAGCCCTGATTCAGATAAGGTATAGTCATGACAGTCATACTAATGCTTTTCATATATGTATGCCCATTCAAGATTCAATATCTTTGTCATTCTCTTTTCAGCATATTAGGAAGGATCTTTCAACTTTGAAAGTGTATGCCATTGATGTAGACGAGGCTGATGAAGTATGTTTTTATTTATTTTGCTCTTGCATCTTTAGCAAGAGGTTGAATTACTTAATTTAGCAGTAGTATGCACAGAAAATCCATTGAACATTGCCCTTTTTTCCTTTATGGCATCTCAGCTTGATGATGCCCTAAGTGCAACAAGACTACCTGATGGTAGGTTAAAGGTCTGGATACATGTTGCTGACCCAACGTGCTTGATTCAACCACGGAGCATCATTGACAGGTTACTGTTACATACTTACATGCCCTGCTCTAGCCTTTCTACTAGTGGTTTCACGTATTGGTAAGAAAATTGTTCCCCCCCTACAGGGAAGCAATGCATAGAGGAACTTCGATCTTTTTACCAACTGCAACTTTTGCAATGTTCCCGGAGAGCCTTGCTATGAATGCTATGAGCTTGCAACAGGGTAAAGAGTGTAAATCTGTAAGCGTATCAGTGATTTTGCAGCCAGATGGAAGGTAACCACTTTTTTCTTTGCCAAATTCCCTTTCTTTATTTCTTTATTTCTTTGTTTTTTTGGGGGGTGGGGGTGGGGGTCACTTTTTTATATAATAAAATTGTAGCAAAGTTATTGACATTGTTTGTGTTGCATAGTATTGCAGAATATACTATAGAAAATTCAGTTATCAAGCCTACCTACATGCTAACATATGAGAGTGCAACGGAACTGCTGTACATGAACCTGGAAAAAGAAGAGGAACTGAGAATTCTTCAAGAAGCTGCTACCATTCGTTCACAATGGCGTCGTAGCCAGGTAAGTACTTAAATAGCTTTTACTGGTCTGTGTTTCACCCTTTCATCTGTGTTCGTGATTAGAAAATGATAGTGTAATACGGTGATAAACCACAATTGTATTGTTCTTAGAATGAGAAAAACTAACATGACATCAGTGTCTAATTAATATTCACTTTTATATTGTGGTCCATTTTTTGTTGCAAATAACTCTTCGTCAATTTGAACAATTATTTTTCATGGCTTCCCCCTAAAAAGAGCATTCACCATTTATGGATTTCATTCACAGGCAATAAGATAATTTATGAAATAAATTTAATATTTGAATGGATATTGGACGTCAAATCTTTATGCTGCTTGGCAAAGGCTTGTACATTTTGGAAACTTTATGTCCTAATCGACTGGATATTTTAGATGCATTTATTACTTGACAATGCTGACACTTAAGTCCACAGGGTTCGATTGACACTGCTATGATAGAACCACGTATCAAGGTGTCAAATCCTGATGATCCTGAACCAAATATTAATCTATATGTGGAAGACCAAGCCAACCCAGCGATGCAGCTTGTATCTGAGATGATGATACTATGTGGGGAGGCCGTTGCTGCTTTTGGTTCTGACAACAATATTCCTTTACCATACAGAGGGCATCCTCAGTCTAACACTGCTGTGTCAGCATTTGCTCATATACCTGAAGGGCCTGCTCGGAGCTTTGCCAATATCGGTGTGCTCCGTGCCGCTGAAATGGATTTTCAAAAACCTGTATCACATGGTGTCCTTGGTATTTCTGGTTATGTACAATTCACCTCCCCTATTAGAAGATATGTCGATCTGCTAGCTCATTATCAGGTAAACATGTGATCCACTTCATTTTGACTTGATCATACTTA
Source organism: Raddia distichophylla (assembly GCA_005191435.1). NCBI lineage: Eukaryota > Viridiplantae > Streptophyta > Magnoliopsida > Poales > Poaceae > Raddia > Raddia distichophylla. Next base: position 1,712,329 of record SPJY01029059.1, on the reverse strand, counting down.
AAGAATACAGCTATGATCTACATAATTATTGATGCAAGATATGTGTTAAATTGCAGGTGAAGGCTTTTCTTAGAGGTGACTCTCCACCATATTCAGCTGGTGACCTAGAAGGAATGACATTTATTGCAAGCATGCATGTTAAAGTAGCTAGAAAGCTCCATAGCAACAACTTACGTTACTGGTTACTGGAATACTTACGGAGACAGCCAAAGGGGAGGAGGTATAAAGCACTGATTCTTAAGTTTATTAAGGATCGCATGGCTACTTTGCTTTTGCTGGAGGTAAGTCAACATGCTTCTTCCTATGATTTTTAATTTGATGGTGCAATATTGGCATAAAAGTACTAGTTTTGTTTTATATCAGGATTATATTGGAAGCAAAATACTAGAAATACCTGTGCAGATATTGTTACCTGTTAGTGGTTCTGCCCTGCATTCAGGAAACCAGTGGAAACTAATCACTTCCTGGTCAAACTGGTTGGGAAAGTATATAACATCTTGATCAGTTTGGACACCAAACTATTGCTAATCCACCCCAATTGTTCTTAGCCGTTCTGATTTTTTTACTGAGGCTAGCCCTAGATGGTCTTTTTTTTTGGAGGGGGGTGGGGGTGGTGTGGGTTGATGAGGATCAGCTTGGTTTCTTTTCTTTTCTTTTTAAAATCGACCTGGTTTGATCTACCATAAGTCACCAAGACTACATGCTTTGGAATAGGGAAAAGGCTTGCATGGTATATGCTAGTCAGCTCACTTGCCCATGTACAATCACAATTGGACTTGTAATTGTAGGCTGTACTGGAGCTGCCAAGTTCTTTATGTTCTTCCATATTGTTTTGCTTTGCGAGATTTTGAAAAGTCTACCTAATCTTTGTTACTTTGTAAGTAATGCCTGCTCCCATCCAAAGTTTTGGTTTTTGGATTCCAAAAATCTTGGAGCGTATCAATTGACCTGTTTTTTCTGATTTTTGGAAAATGTAAGGTGATTTTTTTTACAATTTTATAGGAATACAAAAGAAAATGCAAAAACTGTATTTTGAAGGCTTGAACCTGCGATATACAAGACTACAAGTATATGGAGTAACCACCAGACTAAGAGTAACATGTTGTATAGTACTGCCACGAAAAAGCCTTTTATACATACAAATCAAATTCATGCTAAGTTCATCCAAATCCTTTTTTGCCAATTTGTCGAAAAAAAAAGACGGGGAGCCAATTTGTTCTATTTTTAGCTGATTTTCAAAACCGCCCCCATCAGAATAAACTGGAGCCAAGCATATTGAATTATTACTGGTCACTAGTTAATTTTTGTGTGCTACCGTACTTGGCCACTTCTTTTTTCTATTTTCTGATTGTTAGGCATCTCTCTTAATATTGTATCATCATTCCAATTCTGGCATTGACAGGTTGGGATCCAAGCTACAACCATAGTTTCAATTGGGAAAGTAGGAGACGAAGTTACTGTCATTGTGGGAGCAGCTCATCCACGTGACGACATTTTGTCAGTTACTGAGATCACAGAAGATACAGAGTAAATATGGCGTAGTGGTTTTTTTGTGCTCACTGTCTCGCTCCATGAACATAAATAGTACTGTTCTCTAGGTACTAGATGCACCTAAGAAATACATCTTTGCTGTTTGGTCTTGCCAAGCAATGAAGCAAAGTTGCACTTGCAGGTGTCATTTTGTCTTTAGTGATCTGCAGCTATTGATTTCCACGCAAATGCTAGAGGTGATTCATTATCCTTGATATTTGATGCGAGGAAGTCCCCTTCAAGATCTTGTTCTTCCTATCAACTCTGTCTTTCATGGCTTGAACATTTGAACTGGTCAAGTGCTCTTTGAAGCTTTTAAGAGGCACCCGTCGTCGAACTTGTTAGCCCTCTTGGGGTTCAGGCAATCAGAAGAAAGCACATACCCCTTCAGTTCAACTTTCCGTGGTGTTCAGGTTCACATGCTGATATTTGGGAATATTTCCTTTTTGTTGCCACTCTCAGATTGGTAAAGAAGGATTTTTCATTCATGGAATGAGATGTGGCCACATGGCCCACGTATCATCGACACACAGCAAGCAAGTGGCAAATCTGTAGTTATTCTGTTTTTATAGCTGAACACCTACGAAGCATTGTTTTTGGGAGTTGGATGCTCCTGCTGGTGTTGGTATATTATCATACCTTTTTTATTCTTTTCTTTATATTTGAGATTTCTTGTATACTTGATCTTGATGTACAGAATGAGACGATGAGCAATATTTCTAGTAGTCTAACCTTGTTTAGTCACTGAAGGGTTAAGATAGGCTGCTGTCACATGTCAGCGTCCGGGAATGTGATCGCACTTAAAACACCTTAAGGTCCTTCACTCCTACTGCTGTTACCATTTCTTTGTTTTGAATCATGCTTTTGATACACCCTTTTAATCGCTATTTTGCGCTATTGCATGTTACCAAAAAAAAAAGTACTCCCTCCGTCTTTTTTATTTTACGTCTTTGACTTTTTTGCACTTCTATGATCATTCGTCTTATTCAAAAAATTAGTGCAAAGATGTAAAAAAATAAGTCATATTTAAAGTACTTTTATTGATAAAACAAATCACAACAAAATAAATGATATTTACAAAAAAAAATTAAATAAGACGAATGGTCAAAAGTGTGTACAAAAGTCAAAGACGTTAAACAAAAAAAACGGAGGTAGTAATAGTGAAATACTCTTTATGATAAGTCTACAACCATTATAATTTGACGATTTTTACCATCCTTGAGAGTACCGTCATCAGGTACCACATTTGATCCGATCGTTGATTTGATATGATTGGAAAGAAATTTTCTCCCCACTTTTCTCTCCTCGCCTTTCTCATCTCTGTCGCTGGCAGTGGCCGGCGTAGCGCATTGGCTTGTGTAGAAGGAGGCTGGCTAAGGGTGACGCAAGTAGAGGTGAAATTTTATCTCGAAGCTGACGAGCATCTCGGGCTTGGCTCATTAAACAAGCACAATCTCTTTTTAAGGTCGTTTAACTTAGCGAGCCTAAGCCCTAAGCCAAGCTAGGTTTGATTCACTCGTGGTTCGTTCCATAGCCTCATCACTTTTATTTACACCACTTTACTTTGAGGCCAAATCCTCCTGTGCTACTCTATGTCTAATAAGCATATCCATTTGTGGACTATCTCATCCCTCTTAGTTAACTTTTTAATTGTTACTCTACACCTTTCTATATTTCTTTCTCTTCTATTTTAATCCCTATCCTATTGTTACAATGTTATAGGTCTACAAATAGGCACCGAATGTGTATGCTCATTAACATAATCTTAGATCGCCAAAACACTAGCCCAAGCACACTTGTTTTGTAGGTCTTTGTCTCTCCATCCCTTATTCCTTTACACGTATATAATCAAAGGCTACTCAATCTTGATTCTCGTTATAGCCAGATCGGTGCTCGTTGGTGTCAATTTGTCATGATCCTTGAAGTAGAGACAGCTCAACCTCATGGATGTGTCCATGTACAAACTATATCGCTTCTCTCCATAGGTTGCAACGTTTAGTTATGAATAGGATGGCTAGGGTTTGTGCTATAATCATATTCGAAAGTCATGAAGCGAGCTCACGAGCCCTCACAAGCTTCACATGAGCTGAGCTGACTAGCTGAGCCAGCTTTCTGGCTCGTGCACTTGAGCGAACCGAGTCGAGCTAGCTCAATTCAAACGATCTTGAGACGAGCTGTTATAATTTAGTCCTACTGTAATCGATAATGTAGATCTTTTTTCTTAATTTATGTGTCGTTATAATTTAGTCCCATTGTAATTGATAATGTAAATCTTTTTTCTTAATTTACGCGAGAATTTCTTCAATTAATATGGTGGCTCAACTGGTTCTTGTTTTGTTATACAATGTGGTATTTTCTTTTTTTCCTTGATTTATTTAAGATTTTCGTTGATTAATGTGTTGCCTCTATTGGCTCCTGTTTTAATTATATACTCCCTCCGGTTTATAAAACTTGTTGTTTTGAATATTGACATGGTCTTAGAGATACAACTTTGACCATCAATTACAATTGCAATTTATTAAAAAAATAAAAAGTTATATAGCATGGAAGCACTTTTTGAGATGAATTTATATGTATGATTTACATGTGTTCAATCTAAATATTTTGAAAAACCTATATAGATAGAACTTTAAAACTTTGTTTACAAGTATAAAATGTACTGTTTTTGTGAACCAAAGGAAGTAATACTCCCTCCGTTCTTTTTTGTTTGACACATTTGACTTTTAGATTTGTCTTTGACCATTCGTCTTATTCATTTTTTTTTTGTAAATATCATTTATTTTGTTGTGATTTATTTTATCAATAGAGGTACTTTAAACATGACCTTTTTTTTGCATCTTTGTATTAAATTTTAAATAAGACGAATGGTCAAAGATGTGTCAGAAAGTTAAAGGTGTCAGACAAAAAAAAAACGAAGGGAGTAGATAGATAAATAGATGCTCGCTGTATGTTGTAAACTCCTTTGCATTGTACATGCGTTTCTGTCTTGTGGCCTGATCGCCCCATGTCCGTTTAATGCGCAGCGGGAGCTTGGTCGGCTGTAAGTGCGCGTGCGGTTCTCTGGATGGGCCTACAACTCGCGCCATCTCCTTCTCTAGCCGAACACGTACCACAACAAGTGCACTAGCTGAACCGGTGTCCGGTGACACTACTGTGTATGATGAACAATTTTTTGGGTAGCAAAATTCAGTAGCGGTGCAAAGGGATGAAAAGAAATCGCCAAAAAAGTCTGCTTTCTTGAAAAGAATCATAAACGGATAAGATCATGTCATGCTCGTGACTCGACACTGTTCATTTGGTTTAAAATAAACATATTCTAAATAACTGTTTCCGACTATACATCTAAAGACAAAGACCTACAAATTCAACATACATACACTTTGAAGTTTGTACCACCATCTACCATATGCATATAGCATGCCGTTGGTGTTACCCGGAGCCAAAAGCATGCAACCAGGTCCATCGCGTCTTCGATCTACTGCCTCCAGCCTCCGATTTGCCCCCCTTCATCCTGAGCCTGGCATTAGTGATGGGCATAGACACCGAATCAAATTCACGGTCCACAACGAATCAATCATGCTCACTGGCTTATTAGTACAAATCATTGCGCGCATTCTTCTCTTACCTTTGTTGCGGTGAACGTGAAGCCGACCCTGATCTCGCCCTGGTACCGCTTGTCGGCGAGGACGACGCTGTACTTGGTCGCGTTCAGCTGCGACGTGCCGCGCTCCACACCCAAGCTGATTAGGTCCGTCACATTGACCCTGCATTACAGAAAAAAAAATCCATCTACTTTTAGATTTTACTTGGTTTACAATGTTTTAGCTTGTTCGATGTAACAGGGCTAAATGAACAAGCAAGGTAAAGTAAGTTGAATGTTTAAACTAGATTCTGAGAGGTTTTTAAATTTGTTTCCCCATCGTTGGGCGACCAGTCCTGTACCCCGAGCCACCCGTGAGACGACTCACGAGGCGACTCGGGGCGACCTCGCCGCCGCCGCAAGAGGCCCTTCGTGCTGCTCCGCCCCTCGTCGTCGCCGCCTCCTACGCCCCTCCTCTTCTCGGTGGCCATGGCGGGCCCTTTTTTCCTCCCTCTCCTTCCCGGATCTGGAGGTCCTCGCCCGGATCTAGTGGGTCGGGGGTCGGCTCGTCGACGGCGGTGGCGGTGGCGGCCCTCGCTGCAGGGTCCTTCCCCTGCTCTTCTCCAGCTTGGGCGGCGGTGGGCTGGGGGGCGGCGTTGTGCGGCGTGGTCCCGTGCTGGGGAGCGGCGGTGGCCGGCACTTGAGCTGCACCGGCGGCGTGGTGCCTCCCTGCCCCTGCCTCCCCTTCCGCTCCTTCTCGTGGTCCCTGCGCTGTGGGGCGACGGCTGCGTCTCCTCCTCGCTGCCTTCCCCCCACCTCAGCTTGCCAGCGGGCTTCTACGCGCGGTGGCTCGGGGATTCCCTGCTGAGGTGCTCGACGGCAGGACTTCTTCTTCGCGGTCGTCTACGGCTCCGATTGCGGCGCACCTCTGCGGCGGCGGCTCGGATATGGATCTGTGGCGACCGCGGCTCTTGGTGGGGGTCTTGGGCGAAAGCCCCGCCCATCCTTTTGGGCTGGTGATGGCATCGCCGTCTGGCGTCGTTTTCCTTCCTGGAGGCATCACCATGCTGCCCCCTCCCTTTGCCCTGAGTGCTGAAGACGTCTTCTTCCGTGTTCATCACCATGAACACCACGAAGCCAATCTTCTGTATTGCTTGTTGTTGCTTCCCGCGCGGCGGTGGCGGCTTCTTGCCAAGCATCCTGCGTAGGAGACGACATTGGTTCTTGTCGTGCCTCTAGCGCTCTTCGAAACTCCAGGCTTGACGGTGGCGCTGGTCGTGCATCCCAGGCCGCGGTGGTGTCTTTGAGGTCTGAGCATCCTGGGTTTTTTGGTGGCGGCGCCGACAAGATTTTCTCCATTTCTACACTTTGCGTCCCGTGCGGTGGTGGCGGCTGGCGACCGAGCTTCAAGTTCGTGCTGCTGTAGGTGGGCCTGGTGTCATTCTTTCAGGCTTGCATTCTATGAGGTGGTGGCGTCTAGTTTGCATGTTGTCTTCGGCCTCTTGATCTTGCATCCCTTATGGTGGTGGCGGTTCATCGAGCATCCCGCACGGCGGTGGCCTGTGGTGGTGATGATGCTCCGTGCATCCCGCAAGGTGGTGATGGCTCAGTTGGCTCTAGGCACCTTGCTCTCTAGTCGTGCATCCCTTATGGTGGTGGGTCTGGAGGTTGCCTTGGGCCTACCTCAGCGTTAGTACAAATCATTGCGCGCGCATTCGTCTCTTACCTTTGTTGCGGTGAACGTGAAGCCGACCCTGATCTCGCCCTGGTACCGCTTGTCCGCGAGGACGACGCTGTACTTGGTCGCGTTCAGCTGCGATGTGCCGCGCTCCACGCCCAAGCTGATTAGGTCCGTCACATTGACCCTGCATTGCAGAAAAAAAAATCCATTTACTTTTAGATTTTACTTGGTTTACAATGTTTTAGCATGTTCGAAGTAACGGGGCTAAACTAAACGAATAAGCTAAGGTAAAGCAAGTTGAATGTTAAACTAGATTTTGAGAAGTTTTTAAATTTGTTTCCCGAAAATGGCCCATTTCATTTATGTTATTAGTTAAAACTTTTTTGATGTGGTTTTATAAGAGAGAGAAAAGTGGATGAAAAAGGTTAAATTAATTTTTTAGTCAAATGAGCTTAAGCCCCAGTTTGGACATGTTGTAGGCTTAGTTTCTTTGCTACTCAGCAATCGATCGGTTCTGACAGCCTGGGCCAGTAGTTGGGAATGATTGGTCGGTTGGCACTCACGTTGCTTCTCCGAGGAAGTCGTCGCTGGAGAAGTTGTCGTGGTCCATGATCCGGAAGAAGAGCTTGTGCTGCGCGTTCTCCACGGAGGAGTTGACCTGGAACTTGAACACGTCATTCCAGCATGGATTCCTCCCTTGATCTGCATAAACACGTACGCATATCGCATCGCATAGGTTAGGAAACTCTCGCGAAGCAGAATCGAGAAGACGAGAGCTCGGAGAGGGAAAGAGGCGGCGGCGGCGGCGGTAGAGACCACTGACCTCGGGCGATGCTGCTCTTGCGCTCCTGGCTCCGGTACTGCACGACCACGTACGGGTCGATCTTGCCTGCACCAACAGCACCAAGCAAACCACCAATTGAGCTCTCCCCATCTGCCTGATTCAACCGACCACAAGAACGGGGAAGGCATGCACTTGATCCCAGCACTTACTGACCTAAGAAATCGTTGCCGGAGAGGCCCTTGGCGTCGACGAGATGCACCTCCAGAACGCCCCTGCCCATCTTCGATTCTCCTCTCGAAACCTTGGTCGATCGATGGATCACACGACGAGGAACGAAGTTGCCATACTGCCCGTGCGCGGGTACATATATATATAGGCAATAGGCTGGCTGGTCAAAAGGTCTAGAGCTGCTTGGACCGGCTCAAAGCTAGCTTTCTTTCCTCCCTCCTTTCCACAGGATGAGGATTGAGAGGAGCTGCCTTGCCCGTTTCTCGTGGCAAGTAGCCCCTTTTTGGCTGGAAGAGACCAAGAATGCTTCTGGCCTCAACTGCCGAGATCTAAACCGTTTCTTTAACTACTAGTCTATTAGGCTCCTTGCAATGCAGCTGGCAAGTACACAGGTGCTAGTATTTGCTAATACCCAGGAGGAACAATGGAACATGCCAGTGGACGTGTGGTCCGCAACCATGTGATGTATTTGCAATTTTTGGGTGGCTGAGTAACAGATCCTACGTACTCCGTCTGTTCCAAATTACAGTTTACTGTTAACTTTTGAACACGCCTTATGACCAGTGATTTGTTTTATCATTAAACATACTTTAAGCATGACTTATATTTTTGCATGTTTGTACTATTTTTTTTAACAAGACGAATGGTCAAATAGAATATTCAAAAGTTAACAGTGAACTACAATTTGGAACGAAGAGAGAGTACCTTTTTCCATGGTTTCCACGCGAGCAACTGCGTGTGACCACGCGTCCACGCGTGTTTGTTGGCTAATACTCGTCCATGGAAGTCCCAGCACGGTAAAGATGGACGAATGAGAAGGAGCGACGCCGAAAAACGTGGACGTACCACTGGAACGAGTATGCATTGAGCTGTGCGAGAGAGACTGTTTATGAAGATTGGGTCTCAAGTCTCAAGATTAAAATTTTAAAAGGAATTTCACAAGAACTTTGCAAAAAAATCACATAGAACTGTTCAATTCCAGTATAAATCAGGAAAAAAAATCACGTATTCCAGACAGGCATTTTACTTTACAAGTTACTTGCATTGAACTTTCAAAAGAACAATACACATATATATTTTTTTTGAATTTTTAAGGTCCACTCCGATTCAATGTTTGGCTTGGTTTGGTTGAGGCAAAATTAAGTTGAGTACTTTCAAAAAGAGGCACAGAAAAGCTTTTGTTTAAGCTCATGTTTACTATAATATATTACATAGGAATGGCACGAAGTCAATTTTATGTCCCAAAGAGAAACAGTCCATCTGTCTTGAGGCAGATTGCCTTTTGTGCCACTGACCACTGACAAGTGAGCCTATACACGACCGTCTCAAACCACTTGCAACTAGAAAAATCGTAAGATTTGAATCCTCGAAAATAACATTTTAAAATCCTTCAAGCCGAAGGAAAAAAATTGTAGAAGCATACCTACATCAGATGCATAGTGATATCTAATTGCATTGAGTAGCATTTTCTGCGTCTATCCTTATGACGCAATGTTAGATGCACCAGACAAGCACTTCCCAGAAAAACATTTGCAATAAATATAAACATGAACACGGTATTGCTCGACTAAACCATCATGACTTAAAACCACAATATGAGAAACAGATGACTCGATTATAATTTCACACAATTTAACTAGGCTTAAATCACATACTGCTCTTCCCCTAAGAATTACTTTGTTTTTTCTTTTTGGAGAAATTAGACTTTTGTTAAAAGATGACGCTTTGAAGTTTACTGGCACTCCAAGATATAACGGTGGGGTCATACAAGAAATCACCCTCCAAACGGGGTAACCAATTAGTGTGTTTGATGAGACATTTAAACCGACTGTTCTTAAAATGAACTTCTATTAGTCTCTAGCAACCATGTTTACCTTAAAATGGTAACTGAATATAATTTTACATTATCCAAAAATACTTCTGCAAATTTGTGCACAAATGGCACTTTAAATTTATCCAATTTTCGTTGGCGATAAAAAAAAAGAAGGAAACATACGCAAGCAGTGTGATAGCGCATAAGAGCATCCCCAGCAGGGCTTTCAAATTTCCCTCTATCGCTACAGTAACTGCTACAGTACCCGTGCAGTGCAACTTCCCTCTCACATACATCGAATTCCCTCCTGCTGCATTTGAAAATTTTTAAAATAGAGGTGTATTTGAGGGGTGAGATGGGGATGCTCTAATGCACCAGAGTTATAAGCAGAACAAACTGGCCGAACATGTCTTATAAAACAGATATTTTGATAAAACAGCGTTCACTCCTAACATATCTGGCTGCATCACAAAGCACTAAGCAGAAGATGACTTGACGGTAGCAGATTTGACGATTTCCACGAACTCAGGCTGCAACAACAAAGGTTGAGGTCAATAGTAATATTGTAACGGTTGGGATGCACTTCCAGATTTGGTTCTATATAATTGTTCCATGGAGAAGATCATAAAGGAAATAGGAATAAGACCTTCAGCGAAGCTCCGCCAACAAGGAATCCATCAACATCAGGTTGAGCAGCAAGCTCTTTGCAGTTTGCTCCATTTACAGAACCTGGAAAGACATCAAATGAGAATATATAGGGTGGGGTCTAGTTTAGACTAGTAAAAAGTAAAATCTGAACTTGTGCACCAGTTATTTTCAGATTGCTCCACTTACAAAGCCTGAAAGATATCAAGTGAAAGCAAAGCAGGCTACTTATAGTTTAGATAAGTATGGACAAAATTGTAATAATGTAAACAAGAAAGTGACATTCTAATAGAAGTAATTTAGATTATAATTCATTTCACAGTTGCATAATATATAGATGAAGGAACTGAAGACAATTATAGAGGTACTACCTCCATAAATAATCCTGGTAAATTCAGCAACTGCAGGTCCAACATTAGTGGTGAGCCACTTCCTCAGACCATCATGAACCTTAATATCATAAAAGTTTAAAAAATCAGGCATCATGGAAAATGGTTTGTCACACAAGAATTAAGTATTAAGATAAGAGGTCCGTGCCACTGCACGCCAGAAGTCTAAGTGAAGAGTGCTGACAGCTGGCGGCGGCGGCCGGGCGCACGCCCCGCGCAGGGGCGCTGGCAGCGACGGCGGCGGCCTGGGAGGGAGCCGGGGAGGAGGAGGAGAGGGGAGGGAAGGAGGAGGAGGAGAAAGGGAGGCCAGCCATGGCGGCGGCGGCGGCCGGCGGCCGGCGGCGGCGGCCTGGCGGCGGCGGCGCCCGGCGGCTAGGAGAGAGAAGGGAAGAGGCTATCTGATACCATGCTAGAGAGAGGATAATTACTGTGTATTCCAAACCCTAGAAGGGTGGTAAATAGTAGAGTACATGGGCCTCTAGATGGGCCTGATACATGGGCTCACACACACTCCAACACCCGGCTAGGAGAGAGAAGGGAAGAGGCTATCTGATACCATGCTAGAGAGAGGATAATTACTGTGTATTCCAAACCCTAGAAGGGTGGTAAATAGTAGAGTACATGGGCCTCTAGATGGGCCTGATACATGGGCTCACACACACTCCAACAATCCTGTTTGTAGAAATTCATAATATACTTCCTCCGGTCACAAAAAGAAGTCGCCGTTGACATTTGGACACGCCTTTGACCATTTGTTTTATTCAAAAAAGTTATATAAATATTATTTATTTTGTGACCGGAGGTAGTATAATAGAGAAATTTAACGGTCAAAATTAGTCTTGAAAGACTTTCTCGAAGTCAAAATACGCCTTATATTTTGGGATGGAATATTTATATGTTTTGTTTAGAAAAGTCAGGAGAACTGCCGTCAATTCAGTCATTTAATATTTGTTTCTTGGATGGCTGTCGGCTAACTTCCTAGTTCAAATGATGAAGTCACTGACATATAAATCCTGTTCTGCCAACATAGTACTCCCTAATAGCTTTCATACTTTCGTTCAATATACTGTTCTGCCAATATATTTGCACAGTGAAGCCTATATTGACCATTAGCAGGATTCATAAATCGCACAAGAAATTTGTAATGCAAAGAAGCTAATCATTATTCCATGAATCAGGACAAAATACCTGCAATAGCTTTAGTCTGAGCTGCAACGACTTCCATTGTTGTTCCTGCTTCTCTCTGCTCAAGAGTCTCACCAATGCAAGCAATTACCTTGAGACCTTGAGAGAGTGCGTATGCAACTTTATCAGAAACGAACTGTCATGGCAATAAAACAGCTGTTGTTACAACGATAGAAGACTGTCCATGAGCTAAGGTTCAGAAACTGGTCATGTTTTCAAAACCTACTGGTATTAATGATAGATCTTCCAACCACATACCAGTAACACAAGAACATAGAAACTAAAAAACCAACACAACTATTCAGACAACTAACATACGCTCAACGTCCAAACCAAATTTAAACAAAACTCACATCATTTGATTCTCTCAACAGCGCTCTCCGCTCAGAGTGCCCCAAAATGACCCAAGGCACCTGCAGGTTCACCAACATCTCAGCACTGCAATAGAAGGATGAGATAAATCAGCGAATGGGTGGATTGCACATAACCACAGAGAACTCGTTATCTTCACAGTTGGAATAGCAGATTGAGGGATTACACACGACCGCACTCGTGAATGAGTAAGGGCCTTTTTAAAGACGTACCCAAACTATTTTGAGCCATTGATTTTATTTGATTCAATGCAGTAAATTATTACTCCTTAGGGGTAATACAAATGAATACATACGGTCTGTACAATTTGATCTGATGGCCCAATGATCTATTACCTACGGTGGTAAGTTGGAGCAATGTTCTAAAAATCCTGACTAATCCCCCGTTAACCTCTAATCAGTAGTACTCCGCCTAACAGCGATTACCGATTAGTTCTTATTAGGATTAATCTAATTAATCCCATCTAACAGCTCACCGATAGATTAACGATTAACAATTTCTTGAAACTTGAGTTGGAGTACCCTGAGATTGCTCAAACAATTACACTACAGAACCCTCAAAATAACCACAAGTGCTCCATTTGCTAAGGACAGCAGCTTATTGTAGTTCATTGCTGGTTCACAAATATTCTCACGGGTCCATGATCCGGTCAAGCTCAGGGACACTGGTACAGGCGTATTTACTGGTCCCAAAAACGAAAAATCACTGGACAAAGGCACACTCCAAGCTACTCTGGCCTCTGACGATCAAATCGGAAATCACATTTGCAGAAAGTAAAAATTCTGACTGGCAATTGGACAAAATACCCGCACTTCAACACTGAAGAATTCGATGCTCTCAAGCCAATTTGACCGCGCAGGATATAGCACTCGATTCTGCCGCATCTATGATCTACCCAAACGCGGAATCATCGAACATGAACAAACACTAAAGCCTAAAATGAAAGGAGCGGGGGAGAGAGAAACGAAAGCCACTTCACCTTATCTCTCCGGTGAAAGCGCCGCCCTTGCGCACCCAGCAGTTCTGCGCGGCGACGGCGAAGTCGAGCCGCAGAAGCCCCTTCACCTGCTGCAGGAACACGAACGGCGGGCTCACCACCACCTCTGCATCCAAAACCCAAACCCCCCCGCATGTCAGCACAGACCGATTCGCTCCCAAGCCACAACATCTTGCGGCCGAGGCTCACCGACGACGTCCTCGGAGGGCACCTCGGCCTCGTTGAGGACGGTGACGATCTTCTTCACGTCCTCGCCGGTGCCGTTCTGCAAAGCGGCGCAGCAGATCAAATGCCATCGCAGATCAAAACCAAGCTGCCCCGGTGTCTGACGAGCAGGGGGAGCAGGGGGACTCACGCATTTCCAGTTGCCGCCGACGAAGAACTTCCGGGGAGCCATTGGCGTTTCGCGAGGCGAGGCGGAGCTGTCGCGGCGGAGGCAGAAGTGGGCTTTGTCGCTTTGGTGGTGCGTGCGGAGGCTCGAGATCGGTCGGTTTTATCGAGGGGGCGGAAGGAAACCGGCGGCTCGCGCCCGGCGGCTTCTTGCGGCGGAAGAAAGAAGCCCGGCCCATGCCGCGGGCGCCTATCGGAAGGCGGAAAACGCGATGCGCCGGAGGCCGTTTGGTTTGGACGAACAGTAACATAAGTATAACGTCTCTTTAAAAAAAACCAGAGATCGATATAACGTCTGCAAGGCTGAAAGTGCTAGTTTCTTAGTTTTTTTAGCATTTTCTTTAGGTTAAACAAACAAATTATGGTCATGCAGTGTGCTGCTTAATTTTGAGCCCAAAATTCCATTATACTCTGTATCTTGCGTCGATCAGATGATCATCAAGTAATGTTTGTACCTAACTATATTGAGATTCAAGTTATTATTCGGTTGAAATGAATTGAGTATATCTCAGGCATGGCACATGTGTACTGTGTGCATACAGGCTAATAATAGCCTGATATGGTGACACGGTTTGTAATCACTCGGGGGCTTTTGTGAGGTTGTGTCCCTTGCCGCCCTCGGCGAGGGCGTCTTCGGGCGTCTTCGCCTAGCTGCCCTCGGCGAGGGCACCGTGGCGGCAACCTCTAAATGTCGTCCTCCCCGAGGGCGTAGTATGGGCATTTTTTGGCTTTTCATTTTTTTTTAGGGCAAACATTGAAAATTTTCGGTTTGGACCATGCTCCGGTTGGACTCGAACCGCGGTGACCTGAATGCTCTAACAGCTGGCCCCACATGTCGGTGAGCATGGCATTGAAGTAATTTTCACATGGCATTGAAAAGCCTCAAATCTCAATTTCCGAACCCTGAGGGCTAGTGAAAGTGAAAAATAAACCGGTGAACCCTGAGCTGCCTCTCCTCCTTTAGGGCGTGCTTCATCCTCTGCACAGCGGAGAGAGAGATTTCTTTTCATGTGAGACACCGTCTACGGACAACACCCCCATGATGTTTCATTTCTTGGTCAATAGGAGAATCGCGATGATCGAGCCTTCTCCCAACCATCCTACACGTAAGCCATGCGGTCGTCAATCTGGACGGTGAGCTTCTTGCTCAATCAAACGGGGCAGACTCGGCCCGTGATTGCTTTTCATCAACCCACAAACTCAGCCCATAGCGTGTAGCGCTCAGCTATTGCCCAATCTCCAACAAAACTGTTTTCTTTTATATTAACACACTCAGTGTGATGCTATTAGTCGTTTGGCCCGTTTCTATAGCTACCACACAAGATAAATATGTGAGGTGGGGTAATTAATAGGGTTATAAAAGATGCTCTCTATCTTAAAAACATAGAAAAGAACTTCACTAGGAGCATCAAGTTGTTTCTGTAAGGTTTATAAATAGAAAAAAAAACATACGTATAAAATTAATTTAAAAGTAAACATCGTGCATTATGAGAGTTGGTTGTATCTGTAGTCATCTAGAAATTAATGACAGATAAGAAATCGGCTAATTTGAAGTGACAAATAAGGAATCTCCTCGTTGAAACCACGTACCGGGAGTGCCCAATGAGGGACACAAAAGGACACATTGATTCGACTAGTTTCGATAGATCTTAGGGCGTGTTTCTTTGCGTGTTTCACTGCGTTTTGCGGTTCCCGCGCATTTAGTTGCTGGGCGCTGGACGTAGCGAATTTTTGAATTGCTAGGCGCTGGATGCATGAAACGCGCGGGAAGGCAGTTCGCTGAACGCTGGCCGCTGTTGCAAAGAAACATAGCCTTAAACTGTTTCAAAACATGTTCGACAAACAATTTTAAAGAATCAAAGTGCCTGGCCGAAGAAAATACAGCCGCCGATGTCTAAGAAAAAAAAGATACGGGCAAAAGATGCATACAACAGTCACGCTTCCCACAAAAAAATCTCAGCAGAGCAAGGCGCACTAGGATTGATTGAAAGTGAGACTGCAAAGCCATCAACCGACAAACCAAACCTGATACGTGGTTTTGCGACAAACTCCTGCCAGAGAATGTAAAAGCTGGCTTTATTAATTATTTATTACAAAGAACAGACCCTTGCTGTTACCCAACAATCGGGGCGCACGGATAAGAATAATCTTACAAACCAACGAGGCAACTCTTATTCAGATGTATTTTTCTAAAGGTATGTTTTTTTTTTGTACACAGTTTTGGTCCTCCTACAACCTGAATTTCTAATTGTAAGTTCACAAACTACAGCGAGCAATGTACCCTTCTTCTATAAAGTGTCATTTAATTTGGAGACTGTCATGGACCCTGTGAAAAAAGATGGCAGGGCAAACTGATTACCCTTCTGTACTTGGCATTTCGTTTCATTTGTGAATTTCTTAGAATTTAACAGGTGAGTTTGATTTGTATATTCGATTGGGACTACACATGTTTTGAGAGGCTGCCAGCTATGAAGACTCTTCAGCTCATCTGTCCTACCACATCAGATTGACATCAGTTCCTACAAGGCAATGGATTCATGATCAATTCATTTAAAAGACTCCATGCTATCAACATGGATATCATAACTACGTAAATTCTGCATGCGGACTAGACAATGAAGTGTATTTCTTGAAAAAAGACGACAATGTGATGAGATCTGCCTTTTCAACACACAAGCAGCAAATGCAGAACTGTACGATTAATGGCATTCGCGATAGCATACCTGCAAACTACAGAATCAGGTTACATCCAAATTGGTTGTATGCACGAAGTTCTTGGTTAAAGTCTCCATTTGAATGACATGAGCAGAAGGTTCCTTTTCCAATATTCTTGGGGCTTCAGTGATAGAATTTGTGCCTTGAGAATTCTGGCAAGAAGAGTTCAGAATCTCAGAACCACATGTACCCAATCCATCTGATGAAAAATCTAGTTGTTTCTCAACTGTTTTTGTCACAGCCATTCTTTTTGACCTTATCCGATATGGAGGTGAAACATCAAAGCTCCTTATAGAAGATGATAACCCATCCAGAGAACCCAAAGACATGGATGCAGTTTTAAATGACTCCGGGGTATCTGTAGCTCGTATTTTCCCCAAGGGAGTGTAAAAGCTACCGGTGTTTACTCCACTATTCAACTCACTAGCTGAAGAAGGCGTTGATTTATCACGTTTTCTTCTTCTTAATATTGAAGGAGTAATTGGAAAGCTGTTAGCAGCACTCCTCAATATTGAATCAACACTTAGCTGGCTTGATGTTTTTCCATTTGTCAGAGAGGGAGTAGTAGGACCAATGGGTGGCAGTGAGCCGTCACAGGAATGTTCAGATGTCTGATGCACATCATGATGTTCAGAAAAGAGTGATGAACTTTTAGAGCCTAAATCCTCCATGTCCATGTTAGGAAACTGGTAATAAAGAGGGCCAAGAGTAGAATGCGCCTCATTCTTCAAAGATGATTCTGGTCCACCTTTGGCAGCTGCAGCTTCTAACTGAATGTTACCAAACTCCTCCGCAGGACCAGGTGCGGAATTGATCTCAGGACCCTTCTCATGAAAAGAATCGATTTCCAAGCCCTTGTCACGGACACAATCACTTTCCAGACCTTGTACTGCTAAAGTAACAGCAGAACCATCAACTATTGATGACACCTCATATGAAGTTAGTGGCTGAGCAGCCAGTAATGTGGGAAGAGATTGGAACCCTGAGCGGTCCTTGGCATGTTCTATTTTGTATGCCTGTAGAAGTGGGCTAAAATTAGAATGATGAGCTATTTCAGGTAGGTCTTTTGAACTAATAGTGGGCACCTTGTTCAGATCAAGATGGTCCTCAGTAGTCACCGGCTTCGGTTTATCGTTGAAACCATCAGGAGTAAGTAATTTAGGAACTGCCAGAACATTGCGGGTACTATAGATGTCTAGCTTCTTTCTCAAAGAACTATTCCAATGATTCTTTATAGAATTGTCAGTCCTGGGAACAGTAACATCAATCAGTAGGGTTCAGTCTTGTGAAGTGAACAAGAAGTGCACTCCTTTTCAAAATAAGTGTGTAGCTCATACATATGAAGAAACAATCAAGGACTGAAGACCATGCCAAAAAGATGAGCAGAAAAAAGATATTACAAAATTGAGCTAACCAAAATGCGATAATGCATTCATGAATCATGACAGTGTTACATGTAAATGCAATTATAAATTTGTAATAGAAATAGAATGTTATTCAAATAATACTCTGGATCATTCTCATATTTATTCAGATCAGCGGTACATAATCCTAGAGTAGTTTTCAAATCTGGCAGGCCTTTTGTGATTATCTTGTAACTGCAATTTTTTTATCAGAGCAAACAGGGAACAGCCAAAGACAACAGGAGCCCATTTCATTCAAGAATAGAAGGAAAAAAAGGAAAATGCCCTTTAAATTGTGTATCATCGTTATTTAAAAAATAGTGGTTTACAACTAGTGCATATACAATTAAAAATAATAATGAGTGATCCATGTAATTCCCACAGCTTCATGTGCCAAGTAAGCAGATGGTGGTTGGGGTGTTTTATTTTAAACTAAAGGGAAGGAGCTCTGCCATTTCATGAAGGGAGAAATACGAACACACACTGTTTCAAGTTTCAACTCTCAAAAAGAGCAACCAACATCATGATCAGTCCAACCAATAGGTAGGCCTCAACAAACACCAAAGCACCGGCTACCAAACAGCAAGCACCAAGGGGTGATCATTGAAATAATTGAAAGAACACCATTTATTTAAATCAACTATAGGCCATTTCAACACCACGTCACTAGGTTTGCTGAGAGAATTGACAGCAAAGTGATTTGACTAAACTTCATGGATGAACACATAGAAAAATCCCAAGGGAAGTAGTCTGTGATACCTTCCAGGAAGAAATTTTGCTATTTCTGCCCATTTATTCCCATATATCCGATGAGCATTAATGAGTGCACGTTCCTCCTCAGCAGTCCAAGCATCTTTCTTTATATCTGGATTCAGATGATTATGCCACCTAAGATTGTATAAATCAAAATTAGCTCCATAAGGTCATTAATTCAGGCTTTGTCACTCCAAAGATTGGTATTGTAGCCTCAAGCTGCTCTAACATACAAAATATACAATTAAACCTAAAGAAAAATAATTTTTAAGGAATTAACAGTTTCTTTTTAAAAAAAGGGTACAAAAAAGGCGCACACAAACTCACTACACCACACCCACACACACCACATGCACGCACACGCGTGCGTCTGAACACACGCTAAAAACTGTAAATTAACATCAACTAATAATTCTGGGGAAATCCCGGTAAAGGGTGAGAACCGGGGTTTGAACCTCCAACCTATAGCTCTCACAACCAGGATGCTACCAGTTGAACTATGCTCAGTTCTCTAATAGTTTCAATTCATCCAGAAGATTGAGGAAGACTGCAACAGAATGGCTAGCCAACTGTTTTTGTAGTTCTTTCAGGAAGAAGTGTGTTTCCTGATTAGTTTATTATTAAAGGCATTCAGTGTTTTTCTTACAATACCGCCCTCAAATCTAAAGCTTTTCCTTCCCCTAATTAATCTTGCATGAAGGAAACATGCTTATCAGTAAACAAGAAATATAGCAATTAAAAAAATCTACTAATAAGAATACACAGAATTTTACTAACAGGCTGTACATAATTACCTTTCTCGACACTGCTTGCCTATACGGCCAGGTAGCGCCTTTGCTATGACGGACCATTTTGTTGGCCCATATTTCTTTACAAGATCAATGATTTGTTCATCTTCCTGCCGAAAAATATCATGGACATAATGCGCAAAACCCTTTTCTTGTCAAATCAAAGTCAGCTCAATAGTGACAAACCTCTTGAGTCCAAGGGCCTTTGATAAGTTCAGGATTTAGAACCTTTTGCCATCGGTGCAAACATTGTACCTCTGTCCTATCAGGAAAGAATTCAGCTGCAAAGGTAGATATAGATGCCTTATATGAGTTTACCACACTTGTACATATATATAGAAGAACTTCTAAAGAAGATTGGCATTTCTATGACTAGCAAATATATGGCATGTGCATACTCATACGACCATAGCAACCACCAACCATGTAATAACTAAGATAAGATAAATGTCATACTTGAACACTAAACAACCAGTCCAACTACAATAGTACCAATAAACGCTCTTACTGCCTGTTATCCATTTTCCCAAAGTTGATATCTGTAGAAACATATAGAATAACACAATTGGGCCCCACTGTTAGTGACATTAAGTCATTTACTCATTAAAAATATAATAAATGCATTTGCAAATATGTTTATAGAGCAAATTCAACTCCTTAACATACATGGACCTTCAACAGTGGTGCAAAAGCACATTTGACAGGGGTATCCTACAGGAAGCATGATCTAACCATTTATTCCTAATTCTATCAAGCTTTGTTCAGCCACAGTTTTATCTTTCACATGAAAACCTACAGACACTTTCCTAGTTCTTGCTCATTTTTAGATTCATTAGATCCGCCGACTACTTCTTACACCATATAATTCATTGAATAGTTCATACAGTTAGCTAAGCAGAGAAAACCATATGAAACTATTTTCATCTTGAAATACAAAGAAGTAGTATACATGAAAGGACACACTTACTTCCCTATTTGATGAGTGCATTTAAGACCTCAGATTACAACAAAATCATACTACATGAAATATTAAAGGTAAACATGGAGGAGGCAGTTAGCTAATTGGAAAGAAGTGGCACACCTATTTTCTTCCAGCATCTACCCTTGAAAGCCGCAACTGCTTTACGCAATGTTTCATCCTATTGTCATACATAATGGTCGTTAACAACAGTTTAGTGTAATGATGAAAATACATTTCAAACAGAGAGAAAAGAGAAACTAAGTGCGGAAAATAAATGATCTGACCATGAACAGCAGGAATGAGAAATAGACAACAGAACTTTCTACGCAGCGGATAAGATTACTGTTATACATAACATTGCATGCAATAGACTATTATTTATATCCGAGAGTGTAAAATAGTTACCTCTTCCAGTGTCCAGCCACCCTTAGCTCTCCTTATGGGCCCACTTGTTCGCCTGGAATAAAGAAAAGTTTATCAGAAACACTGATGTGAAATATTATAGGTCCAGAGCATTAGAAAAGTATTATGAACCAAAAGTAGCATACGACGCACAACCTACCAATATACACTAGCAAAAGAAAAAAAATGATGGAAGTTGTTGAAGGGGCCTACATAATGAAGAGTTATTACTAAATTACTACTACTCTACCAGTTCAAGTGTTCAACAACGTAAACTGTCCCAGTAAAGCCTTCTAAGTTCTACCTTCATAAATTATAGGCAATTAATTCTCAAAAAAATATGCTAAAATGGATTCCTCTTATATGAACATTTACATCCTACTTAGCACCTTAAATGCAAGAAACTTGCATATCCAGTGTGGAAAGCCAATAAAATCAGGTGTATACTGCAGCTATTAAAGAACAGCACCATGTGGACACATTTTATCAGGAAAAAGATTACCATCAACTATTTGTCAACATCTGACGATCCAAGACCACAAAATAGTTAATATTATCATTAATATTACATAGCCAGCAAGACACTACAAACAAAACAAACTAATCCCCGGCAATTTGGAAACTGCACCTACTAACATGACATCACTAAATGTATGCCAAATGAAATTGATGTGTCGTATATTTAAACAAGCAGTACTTTCTACTTGATGGCACAAAACAGTTAATAAAAACTAACAAGGTGGCTATTCACAGTCCCCTACTAAATAGAAGAACATTGCACACACGTGCTTGAGCATGGATTCACGGTACTCTAAAATACACAATAAAAATCCTCTCATCTCATTGAAGCAACTGCTGCCACAACACACCAAGACCACATTTCAACAAGCACAGAAGTGAAATGAAAGATACAAACAGATGGTATCTCCAATACTAAAAGCCGAGTAAAGCTACAACGATGTCAACAACCATCACACAACAAAATAACCAAACAAAAAAAAGAGAAAGAAACAACTAACCATATAAGCAACAACTATTGCACGCATTTGGACCATGGTTTAACGAAATGTGGACTCAAAGCGAACAGTTTTATCAAATTTACATCTACACCAAATCACAGAAACTGAAACATCAATAACACAAAAATACCAACAAAAACACTTTTCATCGGAATAACCATCACGGTACACTGAGGCGATCAAACAAGTTTGAAGCTTTTAATGAAGATAACACGCCAACACAGTAGTTTGACAAATCTATAAGAACTCAGCGTATCTTACAAATCAACAGACGGCCCCAAAAAACCCACCTTTCTGAATTCTCGCCCAAACTAGCATCATGCTACCCGTGTACCACATATCTCGACGGGACAGCATTCCTCACACTAAGAATTTCTTAATATTATTACAAATAAACGCAGGCCCAGTAAATTAACACAGATAAAACACATACTCACAACTAATAATCCATAAAAAGCCCATTTTTTCTTAACAGCAGAACCATAACCCCGACCAAGTATCATTCAAGTCAGGTAAAACAAACGGTACTACCCAACGGACGGTCCCAGATCCCTCCCACGATCGGACAAACCACCGGCAAGGAACCTCCTTACCTGAGACCAGAGATGGAATTCGCCGGGCTAGAAATCGGAGGCGACATCCGCACAAGCCCGCCGCCATAGCTGCTGCCGTCCGACATCGACGAGCTCGACGCTGCCAGAGGCTGACGATTCTCCACGCACCCCTCTTGCTCTACCTCCGCCATGACACCCATCATCTCATCATCGCAGCAACAACCTAAAACCGGAAAACCACCAACAAAATTGAAACATTAGATCGAATTCCCCACGGAACCAACGCAAACAGATCAAGCGAAACGCCGCCTTACAAATCTAGCGGATCTAAGATCGAGCGATTGAGGGCCTGAATCGGGGTCGGGCGGTCGAATCAATCGGGGGCGGGAGATGGCGCGAAGCGAGCGGAGGCTCGAAACCCTAGAAGGGTATAAAAACGCAAGCTTTCCCCCTCCCTCTACGGCTTCGGTTGGGTGTCGGGGACTCGGGGTAGTCGCTGGAGAGAGAGGATGCTTTCAAAAAACCTCGCCCGTTGAAGAGAGAGATGGGGAAGGCGAAGAGGGGAAGCAGAGCAATAAATTACTGGTCGCTGTTTTCTGATTTGGTCCCTGGATTTCTTATTTATGAGACAAAGCAAACGGAAAAGGGTTTCACAGATGAAGTGCATGAAGAAGAATAAGGAGATATTTCCTCCGCTCTTTTTTATTTGACGCCTTTAATTTTTAGATATGTTTTTGGCCATTTTTCTTCGGAGGGAGTAATTCGAAACCCGCAACTTTGATTAATCAATGTACCTGCCTAAACTACAATGTTAATGGGTTTTTTGGACTTTAAAACTATAAATTGCACCATCAGATTCCCCGTTGATACTCTATCGAGATATGTACTACGGTCGCTTTTATTAATTACATGAGCCAGGGTGAAATTTGAGATGTTAGAGCATTTTCGATGGATCCTAAGTTAGGACGTCCTATTGTAGCGAATAAAATATGAGAGAGAAAAATATAGATGAATAATAAAAAAAGGGATGAATAGTGTCCAAAACATCCTAAGAGCATCCCCAACAGACTCCTTATATCACACTGTAAAATACTATTCACAGAGACATGAATAGTGTTTTACATGGTAGTTTGGAAGAACTGTTGGGATGCACTAAGAACCCATTGAGGATGCTCTTACAACCCATCCCTCTAGATTCAATCCAACCCCACCAAGTAATACAATCCAACCCAGCTAACATGAGGTCGGGTCGAGTCCCTGATTTTAGTTGAGTCGAGCTCAACCCCCTCTCTCACACACACTCACGGTGCTATTACAATTGCCTTAGGCTAAAGACCCTCTTCTCTCTCTCCCGCCTCCTCCCTTAGAGTATTTCAAAAGCAAGTCTTCTTATGCCTCTGTCTCAACTCTATTCACCAAATATTCAATCGTTACGCAATTCCCCCTACACAACGCCTATATTTCCCTCTCTATTTCCCTCTCCTATTTACTCCCAACTCTACTTCTACATAATTGTGGCCAAGTACAGTGTTGGGTTTGCGACTACCATTGCACATTTGCACATACTCTTAGCCCCTAGGGTTTTGACTAGACCTATTCAAGGCTCTGGACGCACCGGGCTTGAAATAGCTCGATGTTTTTTTAGCAAGACCCAAGGCCGGTCTGGCCCGACCATTTTTTAAAACAAATCGAGCCTAAGCTTAGCTCAAAAAGCTCAAAGCCCATCAAAAGTCTGAAGCCTGGAACCTAAATTTACCATACTTTTTTTTACAAGCGTGAGCTCGATCTGGATTTTCTACCAGGCGCAAAAATAAAGCCTGGGTCCAGCCCAGTGGCCAAGCCCGACTCGTCCTAGACCAAATTTTTTAGGGCGAATTCGGGCCGGGTTGGCATGAACAGGTCTAGTTCTGACCCACTCCCACCTCCTCCCTTTCCCTCACGTAGCATGACAACAACTCCCCACTCTCGAACGCTCTCTGTCACTCGTGTGGCTGATCATGTTGGACACCGCAACATCATCCTATGGAAAACAGTGGTGGGAAGAAGATTGAGAGGTGGGCTAGCGCTAGAGGCCAGTGGGAAGTGGTGTACAGGGGAAAACGCGTTTGGCAGTCGGTGGAACGACGATGACTACTTATACAGACCATAACATGGTGGCGAAGGCGCTCAAAAACAACGAGGAGTCCCTCCTCCCCTACACCACACGCCACGTTAGCACTTAGCATAACCTCCTCCAGTTCTCCACTTATGGGACTAGGTGGCCCGGGACAACGTTGGGTTGGGTCGGGTTGAGGCTGAACCAACCTCAACCCAACCCTTCTAGATTTCCAATTGGAATATAAAAAGGAAGATGTTACCCAATGTTGTACCATTGGGTGCAATGCAACCGGGACAACAAGTATCACTGGTTTACATGGTCATATCTGCCATTGAGTGTAGTTCCATATAATTTTACCTCATCGTTGAAGTATAGTTCCACATGGTTTCATGTGGTATTGTGTGATTTTATCAAATGGCTCCATTGTTGAAATATGGCTTCATGTGGGTTTATATGGTTTATCATGTGACATCCACCATTGAAGTATGGTTTCCACATATGAATCTCCTACTTTATCTTTTTCCCTCTAAATGTATCATTAGAAATCCATAGGGTCATGTGCTAATTCTGTATAAAAAATTAGGACCAGTAAGAAGTTGGAGGTAGAAGCAAACGTGTAGCAGACAACGTCGTCTGCTTGTGTGGCTGATAGGCTCAGAGCTGGTTCAGGTCCTAAGAGGTGGCAGTTGCGCCGCCATTAACTTTTGCAATCAGAGTTTGAACCCTCCAAAAGAGTTTGAACCCTCCAAAGAGTTTGAACCCTCCCAACGTCTGATGGTGTGCGGTTGTGCAACTAGTGGGCTAGCTAGCTGTATTCACCTGTCCATATTCCTGATCATCTATTGTCGGTTCTCGCTAGGACATGATTGGTTGTCGCATGAAGGCAAACCAAGCTCATGCATAGATATCATATGTTTTGTTGTTTCTACCAGCTAGATCTAGGCCTCGACGATGCGAAATGAATGTGCAAATCATCTGTGTCACCTGGTTCTCGATTCTAGGTGTGAGATCACTAGGGCGTGATTGGTTGCCCGCACGAAGTCTAACCAGGCTTGTGCATTGACATCACGAGTTTGGTTGCCTGCACGGCTGCACCGGTGCTAGATCTACGCGTCGCCGGTGCAAAATCACTATGCAGATCGGGTTCCGAAAAACACCCAATGTAGCCGTTTCCCTCGAACCTGGCCAGTACAATGCGCAACGCTAGCAGAGGAGGTGACACGAAGAAGCACGTCGACGGCGTGAGAGAGCATGTCAATGATGTAGGGGAGCTCCGGCAAGCTCAGTGTCGACGCGAGGAGGTTCGACCACACTAGATCAGGGGATGGGGACCTCTGACAAGTGACAACCACGGATACAAGCAAGGGGAGTTTAGTGGGACCTTGTTCTTTTCGTTGTATCGTATCGTTGCGTATTACTGTTGCAAATTTTGTTATTTTTATATAACCTATATGTTGTCATAATTTGCGACGATTTTTCGTGACTTTTAGTATTCCTTCCAAAGATTATAAAACTATTTTTTAATTTTTTTTTATAATCTTTAGACCACATTTCAATGCCTCTCAAATTTGCTACAGTATTACGCCAACGCAACGATACGCTGAAAAGAACATGGCCCATATCTGGATGGGGGCGAGGCTAGCAGCCCAAGATTCCGGGGAGACGCTCAATCCGGGAGGGGATTTGGCCGGCGGCAATGAATCGGGGCATCTGGCCGAAGGCGAGTCCGGTGGCGTTTAATCTAGGTGAGACAAGGCCAGCGGCAGCACCCGATCTGAATCAGCTATCGCAGTATTGAAGCAAGTAGCAAGTAGCAACTGGTATAGGTATACCCTTCAAAAAGGAACCTCGAGAATCAAATACGATGATTACTGTACACTTGCGAATTCTTTGAATCCGAGTATAACACATGGGACTAACATAATCTGAACGTTCTCGTCTGTTGGGGTATGGAAGACACTGAAAAACCAAAACCATAAATACGTACGTGTTACATATTTAACAAAGAAGAATTTTCAAACTTTAGAGGAAGCAATTACAATGGAAGGGGCTGCTCGGTGAACTCGCATACAAATACAGTAGGTGTGCATGATAGGTTTGCTAGACCAATCTGAACAGAATGTTGCACGCATGAAGAGCACTCAACTATTGGGAACTTGCAAATGGTTACTTCGGTTCTTAAAACTTACATCAAAGTAGTTGCACTATTACAAGCTAACAACAAAAACCTGAAAATTTCTACTCGTTAAAAACAATACAAAAAATGCTTTAAGGAATTAGACATTTCCATTTGATATCCCTGCTAATCTAGGCAGAATCACAAGGACAGAAATAAGAAACCACTTTTGAGGAAATACTATACAAACAGGAATGTCAGAGCTGGGTTTTCTATGTCTGGAGAAAACTACTGCATGCCGCAATTGATACAAATCGAAAGGTTTCTTGACAAAAAATGGTTAATGATATGTAATCAAGTATAACAGAACCTCATTGAGCATGCTCAAGGTTCACCACTTCAAAAAAAAGTTAAAATTAATAGTACAATTTAAAAGGAACTTGCGCACTACCCTAGAAAACAAATGCCTATACACAAATGAATTCTTATTATCAAAGTATAAAAGGTCTGACCTTCTGTTTTGCAGAAAGTGCTCTTATGGATCATCTTTTTGTTTCTCTAAGTGAGCTGACCATTTTCACCCACGAAGGAGTTCTGCCCATGCTGAATAAACCACTTAACAGTTTCATATGTTGTACCTTGCAAAACATATTTGAGTAGGTTTCTTTCACACTAAACAGTGTTTCTATGTCTATAGTTTTCCTACTTTCTCATATCTAAAGTGAAAGATCTATCGGTAGATATTAGTTTTGCCTTAGCATTCAACAATGCCTGGTAGACTGATGTGGTTGCTCGTAGGCCAGCCCGAGCCATGTCGTCAAGTAGAACCTCGGCTTCTTGACATTTACCGCTATTGCAAAGAATATGGATTGTCAGGCCATAGCTTGTAGCATTTGGAACCAAGCCATTCTTTCTTGTAACATTTGGAACCAAGCCATTCTTTCTCATGTCCATGATCAATCTCAGAGCTTTGTATGAGCTCCCTTCTCACCCATAGCCATAAATCAACATGTCATAGATCACATTGCTCAGCTCAACACCTTTCTTACCAATCAACTGAAGCAGCTTCCTGGCATCCTTCATGTTCCCTTCCATGCAGAGCGCACTCATCAGAAGTGTGCACATCCACCTCTAGACTAATCTTCTCCATCTCTGCAAACATCTCAAAAGCCTTGTCCATGTCATTTTCTTTGCCAAATGCATCTATGAGTATGCTGTATGTTATTTTCGTCGGTGCCAATCCTCGCTCATTCATGTCAGAGAAAGCCCTATTTGCACGAGCCATATCTTTGGCACGACACAACCCGACAATAAGTGTATTGTATGTCACTGCACTTGGTGCGTAACCGGACGCCTTCATCCGGTTGAGGAAATACAAAGCATTCGACATCTTCCCATCTTTTCCATAACCATCAATGAGAAGGTTGAATGTCACAATGCTTGGACGGATGCCCTCACTTCGCATCATCTCCATCAGATGGATGGCATCCGTCAGTAGGGATGGCAATGGGTCCGGGTACCTCCGGGTCCAACTTCCGTGGACCCGGACCCGAGACCCGAAACATAGACCCAGACCCAGACCAAAAGGTGTGCACGGGTCCAAACCCGGACCCAGACCCGGACCCGATGGGTACCCGGACCCGAATGGGTACCCATCGGGTCTAGTCTCAGTTCTAAAACAGAGAGGGGAGGGAAGCCACAACCATCGGGGTGGGAAGCCGCCGCCGAGGAGGGAGGCCGCGTCGCAGGGGGGCAGGAGGCCGCTCCGCTGCGCCCCCGTTGGGGGAGAAGGCCGCGCCGCCGTGGAGGAGGAGGCCGCGCCGCCGTCAGGGAGGGAGGGCGCCGCCGTGGGTAGGGAGGCCGCGCCGCCGTGGGAGGAGGAGGCCGCGCCGCCGTTGGGGGAGGAGGTCGCTGCTGGGTGAGATTGAGGCGAGGCCGCCTGGGAGGAGACTGGGGCGGATGGCGACTAGGGTTAGAGGGGTGGATGTGGGCGGGGATTGAATGGGGGATGGAGATGGGGATTTGTCACTTGGGTTGGCTGGGCTGCTGGTTGGGCTTGGGTTGGCTTTAAATGGAAACTTATGGAAAGGCCCACTTGTTAGTAACATGTTCGGGTCTGGGTCTAGGTACCCATGGGTCCAATTCAAGATCCGGACCCGGACCCAGACCCGAATTCACACACCCATGGTCCAAAATTGGACCTAGACCCGGACCCATCGGGTCGGGTACCCGTGGGTACCCGGACCCATGGGTATTTTTGCCATCCCTATCTGTCAGTTTGCCGTACCTACATAGCCCAGCAATGAGGGTGTTATAACTGACAACCTTGCACGCGATGCCTTTGACAGACATTTCATCGAATAAGCGACGGGGCATGCTCCAACTCCCCTGTCCTGCAGCACTCTCCGATTATGCAGTTGTAGGTGTGGAGATTTGGCTCAACTCCAACTCTCATCATGTCCACAAACAAATCAAAACCCTTCTCTCTGTGTCCATGAATAAAATAATCATGGATCAAAGCAGTGTAGTTAGGGGCTAAACCCAAGCACGGCATTACGTCGAACACTCTCTGGGCTTCGGCCACGCCGCCGATCCTGCAGCAACAGTGGACGAGCGCGGTGCACGCGACCACATCCAACAAGGCGTCACCCTCCTTCACACCACGAGCGAGCAGCTGGAGGGCCGGCTGCACCTCGCCGGCGGTGCAGAGTCCGCGCAGGGCTGCGCCGGTGGTCTTCGACATCTCCCGTAAAAGAGACTTGCTTGTTGTTGCTGGGCCACTTGGCGGCCCAATTAGAGGCAAAGACACAAAACGGAAAAGAGAAAGGGGCTGTTTGGTTGCACGAACGAACGAACCATCTCTCTACATCTGTTGTGCCAAGTTGTGCAGAGATGTTGTTTGGTTGACCATATAGGTTAGAGTGGGATGCACAAATTCAAGAGGAGGGCAAACAATATTTAAAAATAAATTTTAGAAAATATATAAATTTAAAATGAAAATAAAAAATTAAAAAAGACAAGTGTGGTATATCTTTGTTCAAAAAAAATGTCAAGAACCCTTTTTTAATCGGTTCGATAATCGGAGATACTAATCAAAAGATTTAAAAAACGAATCAAATGTGTTGCATGCATGCGGTTCGTTGGCCGGTTCCAACTTGCCTTGACAGCCTGGATCCCCAGATACGGCCATTTTCCTCGCTCGCGTTGGGCCTGGCCGCTACAGGTTTTTTGTAGCAACTCAGCCGAGCTGCAACAGTTAAATCAGGCATCCAAACATCCGACGGTTGCATCAGTTCAATCAAGCTGCTGCAAGATCAGGCAACCAAACACGCCCAAAATTGATTCTATACTGTTATACTATCCAATAGGTTTTAATACCATCAAAATATCTCACTTCTTCCTTTTTTCACTACCAGTAAATGCGGTTTTTGTATATGGTGGCTAGGTTGACCTAAGTTAGGTCTGGATTGATGATGCTCTTAGACAATAGCACCAGTAGTAATATTTGTACATGTAAACCTTTCATGAATTTTTAAAATTTATACAACCTTCGGACGCCATGAAATAAATAATGTAATTGCATCGACGAGCAATACAAAAGGTTCCATAAATTTCAGACAAGAAGACTGGATGTCAACGACAAGGAGACCGGATGTAAATGGTCAGATCTAAAGGTCAGAAAAGAGTTAGGTTTAAAATGGAAGAAAGACTAATTCACTCTAAAAAAGTTGAATGGTTAGATCTAAAATGCATTACTACGTACACTAGTAATTTTGAGTATTGTCAAAGAGCCAAAATACCACACTTATAGCATTATAAAACAAAAAAAAATGCCATCGGACCATGAGCCCTTCCATCAGCCTTAGGTACTGTCAGCCCATACACCCATTCCCTCGCCAGCGCCATGCCTAGCCATCAGCACTTGCCGCTGCCTTGCCGCGCCCGTACTAGCGGCATGCCACCATGCCACTTTCCATAGGTGCCCTTCCATGCCCACGTCCATGGCATGCCGCCACACCATCGCTTGCACTGCGTCTCAACTCTCAATGTTGAGCTAATGGAGATGTGAGAGGGAAGAGAGATGCATGGTTTACAAAGAAATTGGGAAGTGATAAGGGAGAGAGTAGATGGAGTAATAAAGGTATAGTGATAAGGATAAAAAGGACATCTTTTACCGCATAACTTTTCAATTTTAAGCATGCAGCACAATTATTCCCCAGCTTCCATCTTTTTCCAATTTTTGTGCCGGTGTTATTTATGAACCGATAGTAATTTATGCATTACAAATATTAAAACCTGGCGTATATGAGTTTCTCTCACCTTCCGATTTAAGAACCGATATAGATAAGAACATTTATGTCGGTTTTATATAAACATGTACCAATGTATCGCTACGTACACATGCTCTTTTGGTTTAGCCTCTGTTCTTTTGTACTTGACAGATTAACGATTTATCTACGTTTCAAAAAGACATATGTCTGGATTTTTTTTTAGTCCTTTTTTTGTTGTCTCGAAGGTGAGTTCTAATGCTTTAAATATATATCAAACGAAATGAATCCGAATCTTGAGACTATCTCAAAAAGCTCTCGAAATTCATTCATTTGAGTTGTTCGACTCTTTAGATCAGTTAAAAAAAACAAAACCTTAGCGTGTTCTCGTATCTAGAATAATCTTGATCATATACAGATTTGACGGCTGTAAACTGCCTCGACTATAAGCCTACAAGGCTACAAAAGCAACATACATTGCATGACACCGTCGGTGTAAAAATCAACCTCCCTCCTCCAGCATCCAACACGAATACTGTGAGCATATGCAGTACGTACTACCCAAGACATTAAGGTCCATGCATGGCGACTTCTACTAACGGAAGCTAGCCGCGCCGCCCGCTTACTGCCGGTGCTTCCAGACTTCCAGTCTTCCGGTCTTCCTCATCCTGACATTGGGCATCAAAATCGAATCAAATTCACGGCCGTCCACGAGAGGTCACTTGAGTTTGCTACATGGATCATGCATGGCCACCCATCTCGACCTGATCTGTTGCGGTGAACGTGAAGCCGACCCTGATCTCGCCGTGGTACCTCTTGTCCGCGAGGACAACCCTGTATTTGGCCGCGTTCAGCTGCGACGTGCCGCGCTCCACGCCCAAGCTGATTAGGTCCGTCACATTTACCCTGCATCGATCGCAGACAAAAAATTCCAGTTCTTTTAGATTAATTTGCTAGGTCCTAGGTGTAATTATTCTTAGCAGTCGATCGATTCTTCACACTTCATGACAGCAGCTCAGAGATCAGGAGTGTTATTATCAGGCCAGCGTTGGGCAGTAATCGGCACTCACGTTGCTTCGCCGAGGAAGTCGTCTCTTGAGAGGCTGTCGTCGTCCATGATCCGGAAGAAGAGCTTGTGCTGCACGTTCTTCGCGGAAGAGTTCACCTGGAACTTGAACACATCGTTCCAGCATGGGTTCCTCCTTCCTTGATCTGCATAACAGCATGAAATCCATTTAAGAAAGGTCGCAATTGTGGCCTTAATTTGGATTGCGAGTTACAGCGAGACGCCACGTATCAACTATAAAATCATTGTTTGCTCGTGAGTTGGATAAGGGTCTTGTTTAATGTTCTAATCTGAAAAAAATATGATCCCTTAAGAAAGGTCTCGTACAATCTAAAAGTTATAAAAAGTTATTTTAATAATTTTTTAAAAAACATTTAAAACCTCACAAAAATACTAGTATAAAGTATTACCTCGTTTGATTTATAAAAAAATAACAAACTTTTATTTAGTTTAACTTAAACCTTAAAAAAAACAAGGCCTAGGAAATCGGGGCACACTGACCTCGGGCGATGGTGCTCTTGCGCTCCTGGCTCCGGTACTGCACGATCACGTAAGGGTCGATCCTGCCTGCACGACCAACACCACAAATCAATCACCAGCTCGCCATGAATTTCTCGACACTGGAGAAGTATAACCTGCGGCTTCAGCCTTAGGTCGCATACGGTACTGACCGAATAAATCGTTGCCGGAGAGGCCCTTTGCGTCGACGAGATGCACCTCAAGAGTACCCCAGCCCATCTTCTCCGCTCGAATCCTCTCCCGGCCTGGCTGGCTGCTCCTGGCTCCTGCTCTCCGCTCTCTTTCTTTTCCTCTGGCTCTCGATCTCTCCGATCAAGCCCGCGACCAGAATGAAGATATAGCTCGCATGCCAAGCCCGTGAGCGCGTATATATATATGTATGCTTCGTAGGCTGGCTGGGTCTTAGGAGGCCAAATCTCCGGGAGCTTGGACCGGCTCCGGTCTCCGGTCGAGGTGAGAACCGTCCACGAGCTAGATAGGTTGGACCGGCTCAGAAGCTTTCTTTCCTCGATCCCTACTTCGCACGCGATGATAAGGACTCGTACGTGCGAACTAGTAGCCCCCTTGCGCCGGAAGAGATCACCGCATGCACTCGTGCGAGCTAGTTTGGTTTCCCTTTTCCCCGGAAGAGACCACCGTACTGCCCTTTGCTGGAACATCGTAGACTGCTTCTGACGTGAACTGCCGCGATCTAGACAGATTTTATTGCGGCGACTTCGTGGGGCCAGGCGCCGCTCGATTGACATGCTCTCTGCAGTTTAAG
Organism: Raddia distichophylla; assembly: GCA_005191435.1. Taxonomy (NCBI): domain Eukaryota; kingdom Viridiplantae; phylum Streptophyta; class Magnoliopsida; order Poales; family Poaceae; genus Raddia; species Raddia distichophylla. Next base: position 1,679,310 of record SPJY01029059.1, on the reverse strand, counting down.
GTCCTATTCTTTTGAGCTGATCTGAACAACTGAACGGCTGAACGATTGAAATCACTGAATTTCGAGAGCTTGTCGAGGTAGTCTGGAGATTCGGATCCATTTCGTTTAACTTGCTTTTTAAAGCGTTAGGACCCACCTTCAAAACAGCAAAAAAACTGACTAAAAAAACTCAAAACATATGTCTTTTTAAAACGTAGATAAGTCGTTAAGCTGTTAAGCCGTTAAGTTGATAAGCTGAAAAGAATTGGGCCTAAGTTACGGTAACTTTTTCACTGACAGTTGGATTTGAGCCAACAGCATTACAAATCTACCACTTGTCCTCTGGTTGGCCTGTTGTTGAACACTATATGTTGGCTCGCCATGGCCATGCTCCTACGCCCATGTCATGTATCTCTCTCTGGCCATGACCATGCGATGAGAAACACAGTGGCCCAATCTTCTGTTGAGATGTGAGATGGAAAACTATATTTGGTTTGGTGTCACGATGATCTCGGCACAAACCCCGCGTGGGATTGGAACCCGAGGATCGCTAAACCACAGCGACGAGTGTTATCAACTATACATGATCAACCTAATCACGAAGATCTATTCATACGATGCAAATATAAGTTAAGCTCACACAAGTTGGTGGGGTTCCGAAGACAAGTAAAATAGACAGTCTAAGTAACATGCGTGATTATAGAAAAAGTAGCAAAGGCTAAACTTTAATTTAACAAAATCCAAGGAAGAAAAGAAGGACGACAACCATATACAAAGAAATGACATCCAAAGGAGGCGTGCTAACCATGGTGGCTTGCACCCCCACACAGCCCTAAGGATACATGGGCCTTGGGCCCAAGAGATGACGCAACACTTGACAGATTTGACCCGCATGATTATTTTGATTATTCTCGGTGGCTTGTAAATAATTTGACCGTGGGATCAAACGCGTTGAAAAGTTTATCTCTTAATCTTTTCGAGAAGAGGCACAACGTCGGAACCGAAGTTCATATGTGGTCTGAGCGTCCGTTTAAAATCAGAATGGTCAATAGCCGTAGAACCAGACCTCTAGGAGAGTTGAACTTGCACTTGGGTTTTCTTAGCCGTGTGGGAGGTTTTTAGATATTGGTTGTGGCACTACAAGCTCGCTTGATGTTTTTATTTAGCACGCCACTGTTCACCAGGTGGAAATGGTCCGAGAATGGTTGTCGACCATTTTGCAAACATCGTCCAAGGGGAGTAGATTGCCAACATATCTTGTGCTAGAACCTGAGGAAGACGTCAACTGACAAACTTGATATCAGTTGACGAGGCTCTTCATCAAAAAGTTTGTCTCCTAATATTTGTGTGAAGAGGTAGACTATCAAAAATGGAGTTCATATGTGACCCAAATATTCGTTTGAAATTAGACTGGTAACTGACGACATAACTAGGCCTTCGTGAGAGTTGGACTTGTCCTTGGGATTTCTTAGCCGTTTGGGAGTTTTTTAGATCTTGGTTGTGGCACGACAAGCTCACTTAACGTTTCTCTTTAGCACGTGGCTGTTTAGCACATCGATGCGCCTATGCAGTATGTCGGCGAGATATGGATGACATCATATTTTCTTGTGTAAACTTAATAAAAAAGAATGTAAATCGGTTTGAAATCAAAATGGTCACTAATTGCAAAATAGGGCCTCTAGGAGAGTTGGGCTTGCACTTGGGTTTTCTTAGCCGTGTGGGAGATTTTTAAATCTTGATTGTGGCACGACAAGCTCACTAGCACGCCGTTGTTCAATAGGTGGAAATGGTCCGAGAATGGTTGTCGACCATTTTGCAAACGTCGTCCAAGGGAAGTAAATTGTTAGTATATCTTGTGCTAGAACCTGAGGGAGACGTAAGGCGACAAACTTGACATCGATTGATGAGGCTCTTCGTCAAAAAGTTTGTCTCCTAATATTTTCGTGAAGATAAAATATATATCAAAAACAAAGTTCATATTCTCGTTCGTGTGGGAGTTTTTTTAGAGCTTGGTTATGGCACGACAAGCTCATTTGATGTTTCTCTCTAGCATGTGGCTGTTTCAGCACATTCATGCGCCTGTGCGATACGTCTTTTTCTGGTGTAAACATAACAAAAAGAATGTAAATCATCTACCATAACATTACATCTGCAAAAGAAAATAATAATATGCTTGCTCTTACCGACGCCCACCGTGGGGCTCAAACCCACGACCACAAGGTTAAGAGCCTTGCGCTCTACCGACTGAGCTAGACGGGCTTAGTGATGATGCACATTTGAAGGCTTCCAATTTTACTCTTAAGCTAAGTCTGCACAGTATTTGCTGGCAGCCTTTCCAGGTTTGAACGTTGTTCCCTCAAGCCACAGGACTCGATAGAAACACAACGACACAGTTATAATTCTTAATCAATATACGTTTACTTCGTTGCATTAAAAAGGCGCACAATTTTGTTCATAGAAATATATCTATACGACCATACATTAATGTTTCGCACCTCTTGTTAGTCTCCCTATCCAAACAAAATTATATTTTTTTACTATTCATTTCTTATTTATAAAAAACGCATGAACTGAACAGTTATGGAGCCTCCATTTATACCAACTTTGAAAATATAAAACAAATAATAAGAGGATTTTTACAAGTTGTAAAAATTGTGGATAAACTTTAACAAGATGAACAAGATCACCCGGTTGAAATCGAAAATGTTTATCACGGATTACTAACAGAGAGATCTGTGCTTTGCAAATGATTGAAGCCTAAATCTCTGTATATTATATAATGTTTTAGACAACTTTTTTTTACAAACTCATATCACTTTATTCCTCAACAATAACGGTGGCTACATGGCTGATATTGTGATTATGCCCATAACACTGGGAAGGAATGAAAATCCAAAAATGGGCCCAAAAGAAACCCGCGGCCCACTAGGCCACTAAATCCCATTATCAAGAGAAATCTTGCACTGAATTGGGAGCTGAGGTGCACTCCATCGATCTCTCGCTAGCCCGCATCGAGCAGCTCTACGAGCTACTTCTACAGTTCTACTCCACGTCGCCACCAATGGCCAATCGAAGACATTTGGAGCATTTATGCTCGTGCCGGTATAGCATATTCCGGAAGGAATATGGTGGCCATTCAAAACAAGGAAAGGCATTGATCCGAACACTAGCTTGCAAGGAAACCTGTACATACATCGTGAAATTTCATGTTTCCATTGTATCTCGCCCATGTTTAAGGGTATGTGTAGTGATAATTCTGTCTCGGTACCAATTTTTTGTTTCAATACTATAGCAGTAGGATAGAAGAGAAATATTAAAAAGAAAAATGAATAATTAATGAATAGTGTTGAGATAGAGCCATGCATGATAAGACTAACATTGTGCATGCCCAGGACATGTCTATTGGTAGCCCATCATCTTGGCGCCAAGTTATATCTCCATTACTATAGTAGTAGGGAGGGGTAAAATATAAGAGAGAAAATATAGAGATTGTAGAGAAGAAATAGGGTAATGATTGATGAATAGTGTTAGGATAGATTCATAATAGGGCCAACATTGTGCATGTCTTGTTTATTAGTATCCACATTTTGACCTCATCACTGTAGCAGTAGGGGAGGGGGGGGGTAAATTATAAGGGAGGAATTGTGTAAGGAGGAAATAGGATGATAATTGAAAAGTGAACGAATAGTATTGGGATTGGGATTAGAATGGGGCTAGCATTAAACATGCTGCAAGACGCAATGGGAAAAAAGTAGCATGTCAAGGTAACATCAATATGATGCATCACTGTAACTTTTTTTTTTCCAATAAGGGTGTATTTCCCGTCCTAATACTTAAAACAAGACCACAACATCACATAACAAGTTTAAGACCATAGCCTATGCATAGGGCCAAAACATCGCAAAACTGGTTCCTCAACGACTTAACCAATGCCAGCCTTAAACGTGGATTGTCAGAGAGATCGGGATGTCGCCTAGAGGGGATGAATATGCGTTGTAAAAATTTTAAACCACTTTTTAAAACCACAAGCACAGGAAGTTATAGTGATCACATTACAAGCACAAGAAGTTGCATAAAGTAAACACCGGTCGCAACAGCAACCTAGCTAAGGCAACAAAAGGGACCAACTTAACATCAGATGATTGATCGAGACTTATTTAACTCCCAGACAATTTTCTGAGCCGTATATCAGACACCTTTATAGAACATATAAAAGATTCAACGAAAACATTTAGATATGTGAGGAAATCGACCGAGTTATACAACTCTCAGTCATTTGATGATCAGCAAAAGTGAAGCTAACGGTAATTTAATCCTATCCAATCTTATCTCTTTCAATCCAAATAGACCAACAAATAACCATTAATGCACTGCAGCACATATTCTGCACTTTTTAGCATGACACTCAAAACACATATTCCAATAAAGCGTCACAAACATGAAGATGCTATGCCTTTGCACCTATGCTACTCCAGTTTGCATCAAGCACGTGTTAAAATTGGACATTGGAAAAACAAAGCTAAACATAGGAAAACCTTTCAGTCCCCATCAACACATCGTTCGCGAATAAATCGAGTCCTTTCATTAGAAGAGCCCCATGCGCCGCCGCCCAATCCTTCCCCTAATCACCTGCTGCCCATCGCGCTCGTCGACGACGACCATTTTGGCGCCGCGGTCACAGGGCAAGACCGCAACGCATCTCTCCCCAAATCCTACTGTCCAATGTCCACCCCACCACCCACGCGGGATAAGCTGACTCGACCTTCCATGTTCCATCTCCATTTATCTCCTGCTATTCGTCGATTTTCTTTCTATATACCCGTGAGACCCCGTGCCGTGCGGCCGTGACGCGGGTGCCGCCCCACCACCGCAAGCAACGTACCCGCAAAAAGGGCAAGAATCCGAGCCCCTGGTCAGCGACGCCGCCGAGCGAGAGCCTGGAGCCTTCCACCGAGGCGAAATTTGAACGCGAGAGAAGGCGACCGAGGCGACCGCATGGTAGTCTCCAGCACCACGCGGCCACTAGCCCCGGCGTAGCACGCGCTCACGCGCTGGGCACATGCCATCCCGTCCCCGTCTCCCCCTCCCCGCCCGAACAGGCGCATTACCACCACCGCCGCCTCCTCCTCCTCCGCCTTCCCGCTTTGGTTCTCTCGCCCTCCGCGAGACCGCGATCGATCGCGGGGCAGAAACCCTAGCGGCAGTGGAGGAGGGGCTCTTAACCCCGACTCCGAACCCGCGCGGTGAAATACATTGGAAGGTTCCGATGCAGAATCACGCGTACAACCGGCTGGGGAGCGGCGGCGGCGGCGGCGGCGGCGGGGCGGTGCCGCCGCCGCCGTCGTCGCCGCGGCGGGCGTGGGGGAGGAGGCCGCCAGTGAAGGGGGGTTCGGCGAGGGCGGGAGCGGGCGCCGGCGTGGGGAGAGTCGGGGGAGCCGTGCAGAGGGCGGCGCGGTGGGTGCTCGCGGCGCTGCTGCGGCGGCAGGCGGTCTTCCTTTTCGCCCCGCTGCTGTACGTGGCGGCGATTCTGCTCTACATGGGCTCCATCTCTCTCGACAGCGTGCCCCGCATCATCTCGCGCCCGGCGCCCGGGTCGCTGTACCGCAGCCCGCAACTCTACGCCCGCCTGCGCGCCGACATGGACGCCGACAACGCCACTGACGCGGTGAGTGGTTCCGCCTGCTCGTCTGCGGCCCGGGCTATTGAACTGGGAATTTATTATGTTTCTGATGAAAGTGCTTGGCCGTTTTGGGTGATGGGAGTTTAATGGACCTCGGGTTGTCGTAAGTGCGGTGTTGGATACTTGAATCACTGCATGTGAACTTAAGTTTCAGACATAATCTTAACCGCGTGACTGTGTGCTTGAGGTTAGTGGCTGGCACTTATTTGAGTGTTTCAGTGTATTTGGATTAGATTTTGATCCAATTGCTGCAGAATTGCAATATAATCATTGAAATTTGTGTGATGCATCCAGTTGATTTGTTTCTGTTATTTTGTGCTTGTCTGGTTGATTACAGGGCAAACTAATGGTGTTTCACCAGTTGCATACCTACTTAAATTTGGAGGGGGTCCTAGAATATTAGTCAACTGGGAGACAATGGTTTGCTTGGTCGTAATCAGATTGTTGTATTTAGATATTCAGATCAGCTGCTGCGCATGATGGCATTGTGAATGTTTTTACAAATCTCATATTGTTGTTGTTTAATTGAATCAGAAGCTATGATGTGTGAGTTTGTGTTTACTTGATGCCTATTGGGATTTAGTTGTTTGTACTGTACACCACATTTGTATTTTTGTTCGCTTTTAGTTATCAGTTGTAGAACCTAGGTATCATACTTTCTCTAGATCATCCTTGATGAACTGCCAAATTCCATATGGTTGAAAAGACAAAAGGAAAATTTTTTAAGATGATGATGGGTTGTTTTTCTATTTGAAATACCTAGAACTTGTGTATATATAATGAACTTTCAAGTTTTTAACTCCTAAACACTTTATTTCTTAGTGGTAACTCAGGATTCACCCTATTTTGCTCAAAGAAAGGCCTAAGCCAGTAACAGGCAATATGAAATGTAAAGGTTGCTACCTGCTGTATCGATACTTTTTTCTTACTCTTGGAATGATATAAAATAACATAAAACGAGCGATGAGGCCCGCGTGTTTGCGCGTTTAGATTTGTTTTGATATATGGAGTTTATCTCTAACTCGTAATCTATCTCTAATATATCAGATAGGATTTAGAGTTTATCTCTAATATATTATATCAGCTTTAGTATGTAATCTGAATTTCCAATATTTTCTTTTAATCAAGCCGCATAGATCTTTTATTTTTTCTTGATTTATGTGAGAATTTCTTTGATTGATCTATGTCGTTATAATTTGGTCCCACCGTTAATCGAACGGCTGAAATAATCTGGGTGATGTGGTCTAACGTGATGGCTCCGTTTTCTTCTACTTTAATAGTATAATAGATAGATATAAAATATACTATGTGCCATCTTTACCAAGGAAATATAAAATAAAGATCATTGTGCCCTTGTGCTATAGTGTAGGGTTTAGTGACTGTTTATTGTTACCCTATGGGGATACATGTGTTTACCTATTCATTGGCCTTGATTATTTGCTAACGTTAGGTATCTGGAGTTCCAATGTGATCTAGTATATCTTCATTTTAACTTTGTATGCCATGAAAAATTAGCCTTTTGTTACGTTGTTTTGGAGTTTTTTTATTGCCTCATCCTGTACTTCTATTTGTCTTGGTCCTCTTTAAATTCACGTATTTGTGTTTTGCATATGTGTTTTTTTCTTTTCTCATGTTTCTAGTTTTTTGTAGCTAGCGACTGTATGGCGACATGCTTACAAAGGTGGTGTTTGGCGACCTTGCATAGGCAATAACACCTATGGTATGTCATTCCTAGTTTCTTTAATTGTCATGAATGTGCAAGTTATGGTTACCTTTACAGTTCTAAGTTCAAATGGTGGTATTGCTCCTACTGATATGGCTTTTCTAAATTATTAAATTTCCAAGAAATCTTAGCTTATGTTTTTCTCCACGTGCGCCATTTGAAGTTTTGTGGTTTGTGATAGAAAATATTAAAACCACTCAAAAGTTTTAGATAGCAGTTACTAGCATTTGTATGTTGGTCAGAGTCATATAAATACATTAGAATGAAAAACATGATCAAATAAGATTTTGTACAGATATTTCTTATATTTCTTTGCAACAGAGTGATATGTAGATTCCAAACCTACTTGTGTATCACGCAGAGCAAAGGCGATTGTTTCCCTCAATTGTCTAAAATTACATTTTCTCAGTTGAGCCCTTTTTGCATCTAAAATATAAAAGAAGAAATCTCATTAATGACTCCTGCATTACAATTATTCTAAAAAGATATGAGGACCACATACAGCGTGATGCATGTGAGCATGTGAAAGGTGGGAGGCCTTTTTTTTTGGGCTGCTCTGTTACAAGTCATTCAAAAGTTGTAGCCGTTTTTCTGTTGAACTTAGTAGATTTGAAGTATTCACCCATACTATATAAATTAAACTTTTTTGTTAATTTAGTACGGAAATGACATTTTGCATCATGAAATTGTATCTTAACAATATTTTATCATTTCTTGTAGGTCTGCCTGAATCGAATGGCTACATATATGTGGAGGCAAATGGTGGTTTGAATCAGCAAAGAACATCGGTAGTGACCTTTCATCAGTGGTTCTACACGACAATTATCACCTTGTATCTTGTCCAGTTCTTTTGCTGTATACAATGAGTTTCTCATTATTATTTCCTTTTTGAAATTTGTTTTTCAGATATGCAATGCAGTTGCAGTTGCTGGTTTCCTGAATGCGACTCTTATAATCCCAAATTTCCACTATCACAGCATTTGGAGGGATCCTAGGTCTCTCTCTCTACCAGTTTCTATGCACCTTACAGTTATCTGCATATGTTCTTCATCGTATCACAACCTTAGGTTAGGTATAACAAAGATGAATTTATCATCATTGATAATTTTTGTAAACAACCAGCATTATATTGCATCAACTCTGCCTATATTATTCTCTATGATACTGATTGGCATCTTATTCTTTATTAGCTATATGTTCAATTGTTGTCAATTTTTATGTGCCATAATGTACTACGCTCAATTGATGAAAATGTCATGACAAGCCTTCTTAAAAGAAATTTCTCCATTTAAGAATCCTTTATCTGGTTATTTTTAGGAAACTACTTCTTCTGGTCACAAAAAGAAGTCGCCGTTGACTTTTGGACACGCTTTTGACCATTCGTCTTATTCAAAAAAATTATATAAATATTATTTATTTTGTTATGATTTGGTTTATTATTAAATGTATTTTAAGTATTACTTATATTTTTACATATTTGAATTAAATTTTTGAATAAGACGAATGGTCAAAGGTGTTTCCCAAAGTCAACGGCGACTTCTTTTTATGACCGGAGGTAGTACTTGGAAAGCCACTGTACCATGTTTTGCCATTCAAAATATTGTGATTCTATGAAGCAATCTTTTGTTCAGCCATGCATAACTTTAAGTTTCCAGTGGTTTTGTGAAAGAAACCATCCTTATCCCACCAGTATGCCAAGTGACAAAAAATAATATTCTTATCTGCTGGATTCTAAAAATACCCTTATGGCCTTATCCAAACGGACTCACTTATCAAATACCATTGCTAGTAAGTTTTGCACATTTGCTTGCAATAGCAAAGTGAAGGTACTAACATTTTTTCTTTGATACAGCAAATTTAGTGACATTTATGATGAGGATCACTTTGTGCAACGTTTGAAAAATGATGTTCGAGTGGTTGACAAAGTTCCTGAGTTCATGATGGAGCGGTTTGGCCACAATTTGAGCAATGTATTTAATTTCAAGATAAAGGCCTGGTCTCCTATTCAATATTACAAAGATGTTGTTCTTCCTAAGTTGATCGAAGAAAGGTTGGTCAAAGTTAATTGGGTGATTGCAGTTATGAAGAAATTGTAGTTTACTGTGATGTCAAGTTAACTGACATTTTGATGCTATTGATTAATATTATAGGCTCATAAGGATATCACCTTTTGCAAATCGATTGTCATTTGATGCTCCACCTGCCGTTCAACGATTGAGATGCCTGGCTAATTTTGAGGCCTTAAAATTTTCTAAACAGATCACAACTTTATCTGACACGTTAGTTGCTCGAATGAGAGAAAAAAGTGCCGAAAACAATGGTAAATATGTAGCGGTGCATCTCCGTTTTGAAGAGGTCAGTTTTCTTCCATAGAAGATTTATTTGCTTCTTATTTTGCTACTGTCTGTTTGTGAAACAACAAAACTTTCTAACCACGTAGAGGAACTACCAGGATGTTTCAGATGCTACTGGGTCTGGTTACTAAAAATAATGGGAAATCCATTCTTATGTTTTCATTTTAGTTCTGAAATATGGGTAGCCCATGATTTATCTGAACAGAGAGCATTGTCATCCATGATTTTTTCTCTTGTTGCAGGATATGGTTGCTTTCTCTTGCTGTGTCTTTGATGGTGGTGAGAAAGAAAAGAAAGAGTTGGATGAAGCCAGGGAAAGAGGTTGGAGGGGTAAGTTTACTAGGCCAGGACGTGTAATAAGGCCTGGAGCAATAAGGATGAATGGGAAATGCCCACTTTCACCATTGGAGGTATGCAGTATGCCAGTATCTAAATATTGACACTGCTTTGGAAAAAGCTTCAGAAATCTTATCTCAAATGAATACAAATAATATTACCTGAAAGTTTATGCTTATTTCATCAATTACCTTTGTTAAAGAATTTTGTTATACAGATTTGTATGTTTACGGTGTATGGTGTATAGGTTGGATTAATGCTTCGCGGAATGGGTTTCAGCAATAACACTGCAATTTATTTGGCTTCTGGAAGGATATATAAAGCAGAGAAGAACATGGCTCCTCTCCTTGAAATGTTCCCTCTCTTACAGACAAAAGAAACTTTGGCATCAGATGAAGAACTTGCGTCATTCAAGGTATGTAGGAATGATGGCTGAACAATTTTATGTACTGAATTTTGAGGTACATCGCTCAAACATAAATCATTGCTCTATTACAGAATTTCTCCTCAAGGATGGCAGCTATTGACTACAGTATATGTGTGCAAAGCGAGGTTTTCGTGACCACTCAAGGTGGAAATTTTCCTCATTTTCTTATTGGTCATAGGAGATACTTATACGGTGGGCACTCAAAGACAATTAAGCCTGATAAAAGAAGATTGGCCATACTTTTTGATAGTCCACGGATCGGGTATGCTATTAGTGTGATTTTTAATTACCTTCAGACTCTGGAAGAATTGGGATTCTTATATTTATCTTTAAAATCATGATTTTTTTATTTTGTTAAAATCTTGCTTTCTTTTTGTGCAGATGGAATTCATTGAAACGTCAATTGCTCAATATGAGAGCACACAGCGATGCCAAGGGCATTGTAATGAAAAGAGCAAATGAATCCATATACACCTTCCCGTGCCCTGACTGCATGTGCCGGTCAAATAAATCAGAATCCTCCAAATCCATCCAGGCTAGATAGCATCTAGTAGTATTGACTCGTTTGACTGACCCTGATTCTTTTTGGCATCATACAGTATGCTCATTCTTTGCGTGCTGTCAGGTGGTGTGATGTTCCATCTTTAAGCAACCCTGCTGCAGCGTTGCTGATATATACCATTCTCCCAGGGTGGCTTTTCCAGAGATATACTAGGTTATTTCATCTGAGTTTCTCCTGGGGCTAACAATATACTGATCAACGTCTAGAATAGATGCGTCTCTAACCATTTCTAGGACTATTCCTTAACTATGTAACTGCCGGTCCTCTTGGTAGCAGTAGTTCCCCTTGTACAGTATTTAACTGGAAGCAACGGCTGTATACAAATTTTGAAGAAAAGGCAGCTACTTTTTTTTTTTGTTCTGATTTATTTATCATTTAACCTGAGGCTTCTCTGTTGTCTCAATGGCTCAATGTATTTGTGAAGGGTTATCTTGCTGCAACTTGTTGCGCCCTCGCAAACTATTATCGGTTTAAATATTCTACTGTGTTCTTGTTACCATTGAAGAAGCAAGATGTTCCGAGTTGGTCGGCCGTAGGTGGTGGTCTTGAAGGGTGAGTTTTGTCCGAGCGATAAGTGAAACATTTTTTAAGCCAATGCATGTCACCATTAAAGAAGAGTGATTAGTGCACATTGACAAAGGTTGCATTTGACCTTTTGCCCCCTTTGCGGAGTTCTTTGTTTAGAAGGCGCCGCCATTGAACAACGGTATGGCCAAGGGGCAACCACCGTAGCTAGAAGCATTATTGTCTTAAAGATGTGATTCAGAGCCACATTTAAGGTTTAGCTCATCTTCAATGGTATCTTATATTGAGAAATCTATCAACTGTTTACATCTTTCTTTCCTTATTCATCTATATTTTTCTTATATTTTATTTTCTTCGGTGTTTAAGACTTCGAAAGTATTGGAACAGGGACTATTGAAGATGGTTTTAGTAATTGGACCAACTATATGTAATACTACTACTTAATTATTTAGAGCATCTCCAATTGCAGCTAGACATAAAGATTCTAGCTTAGTATTTTGTTTACGTGGACTAGAGAATTGGAGTAACTTATAATCAGTATATAATGGATTACAAACTGCATTCACACTATTATGTGTGGGTCCATATTAATTTGAGACAATAATATATTTTGTTTAATGGATATATTGTCTATTTGCTATTCATAAATGACATGTCATTTTTTATAAATGATATTTTAGTTAACATGTTTAAAAGCTTGCCTGGCCTGAGGTGCGTACTTGCGTTCAGAACATGTACTGTGGAGACTGGAGAAACGTAAACACAACGAGAAGAGAAACGAAACAAGGCTCTACAGCGCCAGCACGTATCAGCAGCAAACGCTCGAATAGCACCAGTGCACACGTGACCGCGACCCACGTATCATGGTACACACTTTGCAAAAGCGCCCTGGTAGACGGGGAAGCTGGCGTGGTAGTCGCAAGAGTCCAAGCCACCTACACTCCCACCCCCACGCCATTAATTCCCTCGAGAGCCATCCCATTCCCGTAAGGCAAATCGAAAACCCACCAAACTGAAAAGAAAAAAGAGAGCGCAAAATATTCCCTTCTCATCACCCGTCTCTCTCTCCCCGTTCCCCCTTCTTCACTCTCTTTTCAGCACACCCCCGCCGCTCCAGTACATTGGCGTCATCACTGGCGTCTGGCGAGATGGGGAGTGGTCCCCCTCACGCCGTTCCACGCCTCGCGCCGCTCGGGGTGCTGGTCCTGCTCGCCGCGCTGCCGCCCCCGGCGGCCGGGGTCAACGTGACGGCCGTGCTCGCCGCGTTCCCCAATCTCGCCGACTTCACGCGGCTGCTGGCGTCCAGCCCGGTGGCCGGCGAGCTGGCGGGGAGGTCGTCTCTGACGCTGCTGGCCGTGCCCAACGCCAACCTGCCGCGCTCGCCCTCCGAATTCGCCGCGGCCTCCGGCGCCGACCTCGCCGACGTGCTGCGGTACCACGTCCTACTCGAGTACCTCTCCCCGTCCGACCTCGCCCGCCTCCCCGTTTCTGGGAAGCTGGTGACGACGCTGTTCCAGACCACCGGCCGCGCGCCGTCCGACCTCGGCGCCGTCAACCTCACCGCGTGGGGATACTCCACCGTCGTGGTCCGAACGCCGGCGCCGTTCACGGGGTCGAATGCCACCGTACTTGGCGCCGTCACCGCGGTGCCGTACAACCTCAGCGTGCTCGCGGTGGGCGGCCTCATCGTTCCCACCGGATTTGACCTCGCGGCCTCCGAGAGCCGCCCGCCCCCCGCTGTGAACATCACCCGCGTCCTCGTCGACGCGAGGGGATTCAACGTGGCTGCCTCCATGCTGGAGGCCTCCGGCGTCGCGGACGACTTCGAGGCCGACGAGCGCGGCGCCGGCATCACTGTCTTCGTCCCCACCGACGACGCCTTCGCGGGTCTCCCTGCCACCGACCGCCTGCAATCCCTCCCCGCCGACCGCAAGGCCGTCGTGCTGCGCTTCCACGTGCTGCACTCCTACTATCCGCTCGGCTCCCTCGAGTCCATCGTGAACCCCGTCCAGCCCACCCTCGCCACCGAGTGCACCGAGGCCGGCCGCTTCACCCTAAACATCACACGCGTCAACGGCTCCGTCGCCATCGACACCGGCGTGGTGCAGGCGTCGATCACCCGCACGGTGTTCGACCAAAATCCCGTGGCGGTATTCGCTGTCTCCAAGGTTCTCCTCCCCAAGGAAATGTTCGGCGGGGACAATGCCGGTAGCACCGCGGCGGCGGCGCCGCCAGCCGCGGTGGCGCCGGACGTCGCCGAGAACGTGCAGACCCCGCCGACGAGGCTGTCGTCGCCGCATTCGCCGGGCGGCGCGGATAACGACTCATCATCGGCATCAGCAACGGCAAGGGCGACCAATTGGTGGTGTATAGGATTGGTGTACCTAAAGCTGCATCTGTTTCTTCTACTACCTCTGGTATGAGATCCAGGTTGTGCTCTGCTCGTTGCAAGCCTCCTCCTACTCAATTTTTGTTCTTCTTTTACTGTTCTCTCCCCACGATTTTAAATCAAACGTGTATAACACCGGGAATGGGATGGGAGATGGGGGAGAGAATTCCGTAGCGACAAGAATAGTACCAAATTTTTTTAGTTCCTTCACTTGTTTAGTTCTAATGGAAATAATATCATGTGTAGAAATCCATGCATTCCTTTTCTGCCCATATGAAGAGCATGGTTCATTCCCTGTGTGCTGTGTTCTGTCTATCATGTTTGAAACGAAGCTTACACAAGTCCAAATAGGGGGGGTCACATTGTGGGGCAATTAGCATGGGGATTAGGATTTGAGGGCGTGGATTGGGCGTCCTGTTTATCTGGGGGACTATGAGGTGGGGTTCCCCGGCGGTGGCGGTGAGATAAATACATATAGGTGGGTGGTGACTGGTGAGCGTGAGTGGGTGGGAATGAGCTGGCCTGCTGGGGACGCGACCTGGCCGCCAACCTCGTTAGATTCTCTCCAATCTCTTGCCCCTTCGCTGCCAATGTCGCCCGAGCTCCGACTCAACTTGGGCAGCTGGGTTCTTTTAGCCATGTCAGGCGAGCTGTTTCTACCATGCAGTCGAACTGGCAGACTGGCTGTAGTATAGGAAGTGAAAAGTCTGGTAAGTTGGTTGCCAGCTGAGGCCCAAAGTACAAGCTCAAACAGCTCCCTCCGTAAACTCATTTCTTGGGGGCATTTTGAGAGCAGGCAGACTGCGTACTGAGAAATTTAGCTACTTCTTGTACAAACACTTGCTGGTTGCTTTCTTGCTGATAGGAAGACTATATTCTAATTTCAAATATCACAAACTGAACCACCTCTGGTATGAGGTGCAAAGTGGACGGTGAGTAAATTGTTGTGCTTAGTAGAACATCTTTGTGTAGATGGGAAAAAAAGTTCATGTGTCCTTTCACTTTTCAGAGGTATAAGCTACGAGTATATGAGCATAAAATCCTCATCACACAAATATACTGGCTAAATTCAGGTATATTGGTCATTGGTGTAGTCTTGGATTTTAGAAATTGGAGGGAGGGATTTTTAATCTAAACCATCCTCCAAAGGGGCTAAAATAATCCATCATTCTCATGGTATTGCTGGCCAGCCCTGTACTGTAGTCTGGCAGTTATCCGAACACACCCATGAATCATGATGCACATGTCAGAGTAAGAAATACCTGTTGATATGTCTCTAGTAGCTGTAGTTCTTATGTGGCTATTCCTAACATTCTGTGGTGTTTCATGTTCATAATGGACTGGTGGATTTTTGTTGGGGGACCACTAGTTATGCATGATAATTTGCATGTAGCTTGGCTACATTTGTGAGCATGATGGACCCAATAGGTGGCCCATGATCCATGTTTGGTTGATTAGTTACTGGGCCTCTTTCGCCATGTGCCAGCTCACGCGTACTTTGCATGAACAATGGGGCCCACAGAATTGTTCTCTAAAAAATACCCATGAGATAAGCTGACATTCAAGATGCCAAATTTTAGGATAAAATAATGTGCACATTTTATCCATTGAGTATAGCTACTGGATGAGATGTGTTGTCTTGTGTTGTAGTTTTGAAGTACTGAGCTCAAAATCTTGTCTGTCAGGAAAACCATTGTGATTTAGGCGAGGTTGTGTTTTAGATGGTTTTGGGAACTTGAGGTTGTAAATTCGACCATTTTAGATTCACAGTTGAAAAGCGAACTGAGGCCAGCACAAAGCACATGAGTACGAAATATGGACGTTTTCCTATAAAATGTAGCTTATGAACGTCATGAGCCATCAATAGGGGATGCAGAAGTGATGCTTCAATGTGGAATTTGCTGCTCAAATTGCCTGATTGGAGGATAGTTATCATATAACTTTTAAATGTTTTCATGTCAGGGAGAACAAATGTAGTGTGACTCCCGAAAGATGCAAAGAAATGAGCTGTAGGGATTGTTGTGAGCACCTAGGTTTCTTCTAGTAAAGATAGAGCTAAGATCTAGAATGATGATAGTAGGTATGTTGGACAAGTGACAAATCACTGGTTTAGTTAATTGCAGTGGGGCTGCCCATGCCCATCTACAGCCTACAATGAGATGAAGAGGTCCACGGAGGTACTGTTTGATGTATTTGCATCTATGTTTTGCACACAACGAGGTCTTTGTTAGGAAAGGTTGCCCTGCTGTTGAACACTGTTAGCACCACCATTCTGCTCTTTGAGAACACTGTTATCTTGTCTACCACATGCACTTGCCTACTATTGTGCTACAGCTTACGGTAGTGACTAGTGAGATGGCTCAATTTCATCAATTCTTAATATTTTGAAGTTGCCCAGCATTTTTTTATATTTTAAATTTGCTACTCCCTCATGCTACTTATCTGAAGCCTTG
The DNA here is from genome assembly GCA_005191435.1 of Raddia distichophylla. Taxonomy (NCBI): domain Eukaryota; kingdom Viridiplantae; phylum Streptophyta; class Magnoliopsida; order Poales; family Poaceae; genus Raddia; species Raddia distichophylla. Next base: position 1,662,882 of record SPJY01029059.1, on the reverse strand, counting down.
CTCCTTTTATGTATGTTCAATGAGATCTTAATAACATACTAACTTGAGTACCACAATAGGGTTAGATTGTGCCACATTTTTTTTTCCTATGGAGGAGTGATGATACATCTATAGAGTACCTGACTATCTGTATTCTTTTCAACAAAAGAAAGGGAGATGGTATGTATAGTGATTATGCACATTTTTTTTCCTTTGGAGGAGTGATTATGCAACATCTATTGAGCACCTGATTACCTGTATTCTTTTCAACAAAAGAGAAGGGCATGGTATGTATAGATGTAGCTTTGTAGAGCCCGGGTGGTTGTAATTTTTTAGGTTTCTTTCAAGACCTCAAGAGCAGATGGCATTATTGTTTAGTAGTAGCAGCCTTTTACCTTTAACGACCAATCAGGAGCAGATGAAATTTGCGTAGCATGTGATGTCAATCTTCTGTAGCTCAAAAAGGTGCTAGATATACTCGGTCTGAGGAAATTAAAATTTGCCTTCATATATTTCTTTAGCTTAAGATTTTTTACTGTATTGTCGTGGACTTGAAAGATGTAAAGAACATATGATTGATCTGAATTCATAGACACACCACATGCGAAGGATTCGCCAGTAAGCATACGCATGAAGTAACTTCAGATGATCCAAACTGGTAGGACACGTTTGATGTCAGTGGAGGCTATTGATTGATACATCAGTGGAAGTTAGTTTGTGGTCACGTGGTCGCTTGTATATTATTGTACTGCCTATTTTTGGATGAGTTACATGAGTAGCTTGTACGCAGTGAAAACGTAGTAATAAGTCGTCCTGACATCAGTTATAATAACGAGATCGGAATAAGAGGTGAAATGCTTTCGGTTAATTTTGATAGCAAACTCCAACTAGCAGTGTTAGCTGGTTTCAATGATTTTTCTTAACCTTTACAATCTCTGTGAAAACCAGAGGGAATCCAATTACCAGTTTGTCCCTGAAGAAAATACTGGTTACTTCTACAGGTGAGTTGACCCTGGTTTCTCAAGTCCGAACCACGCTTGAAGCACATTCCTTTTTTCTCTCTCTCTTTTTTAAAGAAATTATTGTTTATTTCTCTCCTTTTTTAGGTTAGTCTATTTCTTATTGACGCTGAGTACATATGAGGATAATTTTTAATGGTATGATCTGTTAGTATTATGAGCAAGAAAAGGGTACATTAGCATGGAATAGAACTCGAATCATGTACTCAGTGATAGGAGCCTGTACTAAAAATGTGGGGTAATTGGCAGGGATTTCAAAACTGTCGGTTAACCGCGCCTCCGCGAGGGCCTGGTTTGGTAAACCGGTGGTTTAGAGTTTAGGGGTTTGATCAAAATTTGTTCAAATAAATTTTGAATGTAAAATATACATAAAATTCCTAAAAATACTATTAATCATTCTAGGCATTGTGGCTTAAACAAAATTTTAGAATTCAAATTTCTAATGTATATTTTAAAGGATTTTAGCAATTTTCATTGTTTTTTTACTTTTTTTCTCACAAACCGCGGTTAACCTCGGAAAACCGCCAAAAACCGCGGCTAACTGCGAACAAAACCGGCGAACCGAATTTTTGCATTTAGGGTAAAAACCGGTTGAAAACCGCGATTAACTGCCTCCGCGCAGTAGACGGCTCGGAGCTCCTTCGTGATTTTGTCAACCCTGGTAATTGGTAACTTTTCACACTCGAATCCTATCCTTGACTATCTAGGGTTATATGCATGTCGTGTGATTTCTTGATTCATGGAATTTTAATACAAATAGTTTACTTGATATATTAATCTATTGGTAATTTACCAATAATTTATTTGATTGGATTTTAAATAAATACAATATAAATTATATTTGAGGCTGACATTATATCATTTCATATCTTACAAAATATGAAATATTCATCATTAGATGTTAATGTTACATAAAGTTAATCCGGTTAGCAAATAAAGTAAAGTAGGGTTTTTTATTCGGAGTAGCTGAGATAAATGAATAAGCTATCTAAGGTGAAGTGAGTTGAAGTTTAAGCTAGACCCCACGGGGTTCTTGAAATATGCTTCTCAAAGTTGATCCACCTCGTTTATGGTTTTTAAAGAATTTTTGTGGTGATTTCATGATAGTAAAAAAATGTATGAAATAAGTCAGATTAGTTTTTTAACCTAATAAACACTAGTCACTTTGAACAGGTTGAAAGTAGGGTTAAATTAGATAGATGCCGTTCAAACTTGTGAAAATATATATATGTCATTAAAAGCAAGTTATTATTGGAATGTCATTACAAACATGCAAAAATTGTATAGATGCCATAGTGCGACACAGTCTATCTTGTTCTCTCTATCATCTCTCCTCGGTGACCACTGACCATCATGAGATGCCTGAGTTGTTGACACTTGACAACCTTGGCAAAAACCACAAACTCCATGTTCGTCACCATAGAGCTTGTTCTTTGACACCTCTTATTTTCCATCTGTGAACACCTCAACCTTGCCGTCGGTCGCTGTAAAGACTATGTCAACATCTAAAATATCAGCTATGATCAGAGGGAGCAGTTCATGGACGGATAGAGGGAGTAGTTTATTTGACCAGAGGGAGTCTGGCCAACGGACAGGCCCGATTCGGACCCGATTAGTTCGATTACTATGTGAACCAGGCCAACAGGCTGTGGGCTCGGCCTAGATTTGATTCGCACAGTGAATCGAACCGAACCGAACCGGGTAGGTTTTTTATTAGCCGGTTTATTTTATTTCAAAATATATAAAAAATAAGAAAAACCATTATATTTCACAAATATACACTATAAATTAAATAAATATATTATTTATCATAAAAAAATATAGAAATACATATAGCCGGATCTACCCCCCACACACACACACTCACACACCACACACACAATGATCGCTAGCATCCATAAAACATGGAACTGAGTACTTGGAACATTGAAACTTGTTGAAGTTGTGCTCGTGGAAGAGAGCAACACACAAAGGAAAGAAAAAAAAACATAAAAGCATTGCCAGCAGGATCTCTATATTTCATTTCTTTGTATCACTTCTCTAAATCACTATTCGTTCCCTATATTTTTATTATATCCAGTAGAATCCATATGCCGAAAAGATTTAAAGATTTTCTCTAGAGGGAGTATTTAAATTTAAGACTAAGATAGAGACTCTTTTGGATGGATATAAAGACTGAGACTGTCCGCAATAGTGTTTTAAGGAACGTTTAGAAAACCTGCCGGAGATGCTCAAAGCCTCAAAGCACTAGGCAACGTCAGCAAGACCACTGACCTTCCTGGCTTTTTTTTCGTTTTTTCACATCGCAAACCGATCGGCGAGGTGGTGAAGGCTCGTCGGGGAGCTGGATCACTGGCTCAGCAGCAGCATCGCCTCCGGCCGCTGCTGCTGCCCGAAGCGGTGGAACGGGTGGTGGTGGTGCCGCTCCTCCGCCTCCTCGCCGACGTCGGCCGCCCCGCGCCGCAGCTGATCGGGCCTCCCTATCAGACTCTCCTTGCCGTCGCCGTCGTCCTCCTTCCTCCACCTGTCCTCGTACCGCGAGTTGCTCCGCCCGTAGCACTGCTCCGCCGGCGGCGGCGCGCCGCCGCCGAGGTTGAAGCTGCCGAAGCCCTTGATCTCGCGCGCGATCTTGCGCGCCCGCTCGCGCTCCTCCTCCAGGAATGGCCCCCTCTCCAGCAGCTTCAGCACGCGCTCCGACTTGCTCTTCACCGTCAGCCCCCAGTTGAAACTGCGGCGGAAAATCAACAAGTCTTTGAATGATCTTTCGAAAAGCAGCCGGAGGATGGAGCTAGCTAAGAACACCCACCCCTTCTCGTCGACGTGCTGGAAGGTGGCCATCTGCTCGATGACCGCCCTGTCCTTCTGGAACTCCGACGCGACGCTCCGGGGGCCGTGCGTCAGCAGGTGCTCCAGGAGCAGCAGCGCCTTGTACGGCTCGCGCCACTGCCTCCTGTCGAACCTCGCGAACCTGACGAGAAAGAAGATTGATCGGCTCAAAATTTCAAAAACCAAACGAGCAGAGCGCAGCAGGAACTAGCGTCCAGCTGGGCAACGCGCCGCCTCATCATCACCTCTTGTGGAGGATGTCGGCGATCCTCTCGTACTCGTCGATCTCGAACGCCTGGCGCGCGATGAGGCTCATCGTCTTCACGTTCGGCGGCGACGCGTCCCCGTTCGTCGCCTCCTCCGCCATCCTTCGGCACAAAAGCATCGCCAAATTACAACTCAGCGGAGGAACCAACGCCGAGCACGACGAGAAGGGGCTCACAGCTGCGTCGGGGTGACGTCGGTGAGGGCGAGCCGCGCGGAGCGGAGCTTGCCGGTGAGGTACGAGGAGGCCTGACGCCTCAGCTCGTGGAAGAAGGGCGCGTCCATGGCGCCGCGGGCACACCGAGGCGATCGATACGCGTGAGACTACGTCGCCCGCTTGGCCGTTTTGTGCTCGCGCATGGACGCGACGCGCCCGCCGGCCGGCAACCACTCTCCGGGCAGGAGCGCAAGCGGACAAGTGGTAGGAACCAGCCGAGCCGGTGGGCGCGTCAACTACTCCTCGAACGCCGGTGACGCATGCGGGGGCGACGAGGCGGCGGATCGGATCGGTGGCCGTGGCAGCAGCAGAAGCAGCACCAGTGCCAGCCCAGTGGATGGGTTGGACTGGATCACTGGACGAGCTTAATTGGAGGGGAGAACACCGCGCTGCGCCTGAGCTGCGCTTTGCTCAGCTCTCTCTCTCCTGTCTCCTCCTGCGCCTTTGAAACGTTCAAAAGGAAGAGGACAGAAATGTCAACCCCGACGGACAGGATCGGCAGAGTGCGCTTTGAATTTTTGAATCCGCATCCGGCATGGTGACGGAGCCGTGTGTCACGTGGCACGGTCTCCGTGCGCCGACGGGAGCCGCCCGAGGGGGCTGGTGGTGGGTGCCACTGCCACCGCCACGCCGCGTCCCTATCGTATCCCCGGTCGCCACGGGGACGTCATGGATGCGTTTCAAGACGCGAGAAGGAAAACGAAGGAGAAACTGTGGCATGGGCTATTTGGAAATGCACAATTTGAAACCTACTAGGTAGAATTTAAAGAGCTAGCGAGGATTTAGGACATATTCTTTTAAATTGATTTGAGCGGTTGAAATGACTTAATTTCGAGAGTTTCTTGAGTTAGTCTCGGGATTCAAATCCATTTTGCTTGAATTGCTTTTTAAAGTGTTAGGTCCCAGCTTTGAAATAACGAAACAACATATTCAAAAAATCCAAAACATGTATCTTTTTAAAACGTAGACAAGTCGTTAAGCCGTTAAGTCATTAAGCTAAAAAGAACGGAACCTTAAAGTGAGAAAAATACGGTTGCTCTTGTCGACCGGATACTCGTTGAAAGCATGCACTACCTTGTCCACGATGTCAGCAACATTGCTTGGAGTTGTTTTCTGAAACATGGATTGAAGTGCTGCAAAAAAACCAAGGTCTAAAATATTTAGATCAGGAGAGTTCGGTGGTTGGCACGTCAACATTATGTCAAATCCATCTGCAAACGCTGCCTCACAAAAAAAGTGGTTCATCAACTACAATATGGGTCTCCGCGTTGTCTTGTTGTATGAATATTGGGGTTGCATGCTCCTCCACTGGCCACTTCTCCTTTACAACAGGCAGTACCTTGTTCACGATGTATTAACGGCTAACATCTTTGGTTACCGATGGAAGGACCTTCGTAACCACGGTACCAGCCGGCCTATTGACACTACTCCTTTTTGCTGGCTCCACTTTAGTGAAAGGAAAAATACCAATCTTTCCCGAGAATGTGACGTTCCCATCACTATCAAACCTAGGCCTAGTCACTGCTGCCAGAAACATCACCTTCTCCATAAAATTCTTGCTCATCGTTGTTCTCCCCGGCTCATTCTCATCTAGCGTCAGGTAATACTTTTGACTTTGCCTAGTACGATAAAACCATTTCTCGTCGATGTACATGATGTTGTACATCCCTTGATATCTTGGTACATGCGACAAACTAGTTGGTTCTAGCATGGACAGACAGAATCAAACCCTAGCCTTTTTGTTTTCTTCAATCAAAGTAAATTTGATTGCATTTGTATGTCGTCTAAACTTCCCCTCTTTGAATCTCCTATGAAGTGTGGACCTTGACATACCTAATTCATTGGATAGATCCTTGAGAGTAGTTCTCTTTCGCAACGACACTTCTTGGATTGCTTTCGGGTTGAAGGCCTTTTTTTTACGACCACTTTTATTTGGCCTTTTGCTCGAAACCCCATTAACCCCACCGCCCTTTTGTCCATCATGCCATATGCGTTGGACAACTCTCAAAGTCACTCCAGTTTCATGCGAAACAGCCCTAGTGGCCCCATGTTTTAACTTCCTAACATAAGTTCACTCTAGAATCATGGCATATATTGATTGTTTCAGTTCATCACTGTATTTGTTCTCCTTCCATCATTTTGATCTACAAAATGAGAATAAAATTACGCACTAACGTGACAAATCAAAATTGACAAAAAAAATTGCTTACCGTGAGTATCGCTAGAACCACCTTCGTCATGTCCTTGGTTGTCGACATGGTGACCATCACCTCCTTGTTCATCATGGTCCACATCATTTCCCTCTGATTGGATGTCGTTGGAGCCCACAATATGATCAGTATGGTTGGTGGCCTCCTGCCCGAACCTAGCACGACCACGCCCTATGCCGAAGATAGGGAAACGACCGAATCCTGTGAGACCCAGACTAGCGTGACCACGACCAACATGAACAGCACCACCACGGTGCCCGTGGCCTACATCGAAACCAAGAACACGACCTCGATCCGCGAGACCAAGCCTAGTGAGACGACGACCTGCAACCACATCAGTAAATATAGTTGGATTATTCATTTGTTTGGTAAACACACCAGAGTTTAAGAAAACGACGTCTACTCGTTGCCTGCAGGTGGCCACCATCAGCGTGTTCGGCGTCACCACGAGCGTTTTGGCCGTGTTCGCCATTCACATGACCGTCGTCAAGCTCATGCTCTACGGCAAAATATTGAAACACATATTAACACATAGGACCAGTACTAATCAACAAGTGGCATGAAAAAAATTGCATAGGGGCATAATCATACCTTCTTCCTCCCCATAGCCATCGTGCTCCCAGGCCAGAGCCTCGTTTAGATCAAAAAACTGTCTATCGGATGTAGGTTGATTTAGGTCAGAATTAGCCATGATAAAATCTTGTGTTAGTCCCCTTGTTACTTCTATTTGTAGTGCTAATACTCCATTCTTTTGTGTCGTTCGTTCTCTTCATTGATTTAAAAATTTTACGTCCAAAAAATTTCAATTACCCCACTCGAAGGCGCGCCATGCAACAGGTAGCGCGCGCGGCAAAAATACAGGCGCGCATGCGCTAACGCGGGAAATACAGGTGCGTGCATGCGCTAGCGCGAGTCAAAATCGGCACGCAGACGCAAGAAAAATATGGGCGCCTGTTAATCACGCCGCGTGTAAAGAATCACAACTAATCACGTTACATAATAGGGGTATAAGAGGAAAACAATACCCCGCCAGCTCGTGCGTTAAAATCCGCGTCAGTTTTTATGCGCCTTGTTTTTTGAGATGGAGTAGAATGAAGGTGTAAATAGTGGTTGAGTTGACTTAACTTAGATCCATGGTGATTCTCTAAAGTGGTTGTGTGATGTATGTATATATGCCATGGTCCTAAGAGATCTCACTGGCAGTAAATAAAAGAGGAAAACTATAAAATTATTTTAAAAAGAAAGTGTCTTGGGCGTCTATGCTTGCCTGATCCACCTATCATCGACGCCATAGGTAAGCACAGTGTTTTCTAAAACTTATGAAACAAAATTTAAAGGATGATGCGCACTAAAACATAGCCAGGAATGCTAAAGAAAGGCAGGGAGGGTTCCATGCAACAATTTCAATGATACGAAAGAAATGGAGGTGAACCTTTGCACACCATTGCGCTTGAACCTAGTCCATGTTCTTTCATCACTTAGTGGCATCCCTCTTTCACTTGGTCTTCATTCATTCCGGCAAACAAAATGGATGAACAGAGACTAAAAAAGACAGCTAGAATGGTGAAAGAGGGATCGAAACAAGACATAATCGCTTATTTGCCCCTTATTTACCATTTCCGCAATGGATCGTCTTGTGAGCGTTGTTAAGAGATGTTGACATATCAAGTTTTGGTTCAAATAACGGTCTTAACCTTACTTTTAATTTTTTTTATTATTATCATTTTGATTTGGACACAATTACAGAGAGCTAAAAACAACATTTTCACACCATTTTAACCGTCAACTAACGGTCAACTTATGGAAATGACAAATAAGGCATTAAGTAAAAGTTTCGATGGCAAATAAAAAACTTTGAAAAAACCGATGGAAGATGAGAAATTGTTCTAAGTTCAAGGTGCAAATAAGAAAGGCGAATGCTTTGGCGTGGACGTCGGACGCCCACGGCCTGGCAGCCCGGCCCAGCAGCGCGGTTCCAGCACGCGTCCTCGCTGATGCACTACTCTGCTAGCAAAAAACGAGCGTTTCAATTTATTATATTTAATTTTCTTATTTTTATCTCTATTTCATATGGAATCCAAAATGCATAGAACAAATTTCATAATTCATGTAAAATCCTATTAAACTCATTTTAAATATTTTTATTTATTTCATTAGCCAAATTGTTTCAGCAGTCTATGCAGATTGTTTCCAATAGGCTAAACTAGTTATTTCAGCAGGCTAGACATATTGTTCCAATAGTAAAAACTAATTGTTGCACTTGGCTAGACATATCGTTTCAGTAAGCTAAACTAATTGTTTTAACAGACGAAAAATATTGTTCCAATAGGCTAAACCAATTGTTTTAACAGACTAATAGATTGTTCCGGTTTTGAAAACCATGGTATTGGCAATACCATGGTATTTTTGGAGTATTGTAGACTCCACTCCAATCTAAAGTTTTTTCACTTGTGCTAGCAAACTATGGTATTGAAAAACCATAGTATTTTATGGTCATAGCAAAACACAAACTAGGTCTTCATTTAAAAAACTTTGTTGCCAACACTACATAGCAAAACCATAGTATTTCATGAACCATATTTAAAAACTTTGTTGCCAAACAGGGCCTAAGTGGCATCCCTCTTTCACTAGGTCTTCATTTATTCCGGTAAACAAAATAGAGGAACAGAGACGAAAAGAGAACGCTAGAATGGTGAAAGAGGGATCGAAACAAGACATAGTCGCTTATTTGCCCCTTATTTACCAATTCCGCAGTTGATCGTCTTGTGAGCGTTGCTAATAGATGTTGACATATCCAGTTTTGGTTCAAATAACGGTCTTAACCTTACTTTTATGTTTTTATTATCATTTTGATTTGGACACAATTACACAGAGCTAAAAACAACATTTTCACACCATTTTAACCGTCAACTAACGGTCAACTTATGGAAATGACAAATAAGGCATTAAGTAAAAGTTTCGATGGCAAATAAAAAACTTTGAATAAACCGATGGAAGTTGAGAAATTGGTCTAAGTTCAAGGTGCAAATAAGAAATTACCTCATAGAAATAGCAGCAAAAACTTGTCTTAAAAAACTAGGCTGAAATCCTACTAGCACCATTTCGGCTGTCAGGCGACTTCGGTTGGAATCGGATAAAGCCATAAAGGGACGCAAAGAAAGAACGAAACATATTTGGACGGAACCCAGCCCAGAAAACACTCAGGCCGGCCCATTTACCCGCCACGAAGAAACAAACCTCACCGTGCGTGATAAAAACATATGACCCCTCCCACTCTAGGGTTCCTCCTCGGGAGCACGCAGCCGCCGGCGTAGGGTTTCTCAGTTCACTCCTCCACGTTCGAGGTATCGAATCCACGACCACGCGTCGCCTCCTTCTCCATCCCTTTCTTCAGATCTCTGGCCACTTCAAATCTCTTATCCCTGTTTCACTGATTCGATACTGTTTTGCTGCGCCGTCTACGTCGAAGGTCAGAGGAGCGAGCCGGGGAACGGCCATGGCGCCGTCGCAGCCCAAGTCGGGGCTCTTCGTGGGCATCAACAAGGGCCACGTCGTCACCAAGCGCGAGCTGCCCCTTCGCCCATCCAGCCGCAAGGGGGTAACGAACTAACGATCTCCCACTCTATACCCTCGTTTGATCTCGCGCTACTTGTCTGCGGTTATGTGGTATCAACTGCTGGTTATTTCCATCTGTGTTGAACTTGCTAGATTCATGTTGCGTCTGTTTTTTTTATTGTTTGGATCTGTTTTTTAGTAGTGCCATTCTATAGATGTAGCTAAAACGCACTGTTTGGTAAAACTGCGATTTGTGTTTGAAAAGTTATCGCTATTGTAAAGTGCATTCGGTTTCTTTGAGTACTTGAGGCAGTATGTTACACCTATTTAATTGTGATGTTTCTAACTTTATGGTCCGAAATGCTGGTGTGTAGTGTAGGCCCCTAAGTATCTGGATATTTGGGCCGGACATTGGTGTTATACTGAAGGATCCAAGCTGTTTAGGTTCAAATAGTTATGACTTGTGATTATTTTATCAGAAAGCAATAGTGAGTAAAATACAGTGGACTGGTTTCCCTGGCAATTGTATCTGAAATAACCGCATTGATGTTTTTCTTTTTCAATCCATGGGGAAGTTATTTTAGTTGTGTACTTGTACAGTGATATCATCGTGCCTCATCTCACCTTTGGCAACTTGGAGATATCAGTACTCCAAGTTGCTAGTCCTGGAGGCATATATCAGTTGGTGAGAGTAACGTGGAAACTTAATCTGTATATGACTGTTTCTAAAACATCTCACTAAATCTGCTTTCTGCATTAGTTAATGCATTTGTGCATATGATATAGTGTTATACTCCCTCCGTTCTGTTATATAGGGCGTATAGTTTTTCTCGTGGTGTTTCAATTTGTAGGGCGTGTTTCTATTTTCCTGCCTGGTTACCTTTCCCAGACATGCGCGTTTAAAAGGGCCCCGGCGCAGCCATACATGCAGAGGCGCGGGCGTGGGTGCGTATGCATGCAGAGGCTGGCAGGCGCATGCAGCGGCGCAGGCGCATATGCGGAGGCCTAAGCGTGAGCATGCAGCGGCATGCAGGCAATTAATTAGCTGCAATTAAGTAGCGTATGCAACTTTTCTTGGTCTTTGCAAAAAATTTTATATGCCCTATAAAACAGAACGGAGGTAGTATTAGTTTTTCAATATCGAAAGCACAATGATAACTTTCTAAAATTTTGAAGCACAGCTTGGCTGCTGTTTGCTGGTGCATTTGGCTTTACTGGTTTGTGTCTTACACTTTTACTATGTTCATAATTATCTTTGCAGTGTTCAAAACGTTAAATGTGTGCCTTTGTATGTAGTGTTGAGCTATCGACCAATATAAACCTTTTGTATTTTTATTTTGTTGGAGAAATGGGGAGTTTTTTAATTACTTAGCCATTTTAATTGTGCTATCTGCTCTTTTTTCAAAAAGTTGAAACTTGTGATGTGTAAAAGTGAATAAAAAAAGATATTGCATTCGTATGTTCATTTATTACTATATATTATTCTTATTTAAATGGTTGTTACCTGTTTTTATTCTGTTTATTTAAATTCACTTCTATCATTATTATCATCCAATTGTTGCAGAAAAGCACCCAGAGGGTGCAGTTTGTCAGAAACTTGATAAGGGAAGTTGCTGGATTTGCTCCTTATGAGAAACGCATCACTGAGCTTCTTAAGGTTGGGAAGGACAAGCGTGCACTCAAGGTGGCTAAGAGAAAGCTTGGTACTCACAAGAGAGCAAAGAAGAAGAGAGAGGAGATGTCCAGTGTCATGAGGAAGACGGGCAAGGCGCGGTGTGTGACTTCACATAACACGTTTTTTATTGCAATAATTTTTTTATTGTTTGGTCTTAGTTGCCAGTGGGCATTAGCGTTGAATGTTTTTAATCTGTTAAGATATATTAGTATGAACGACAAATATATTTTTTCACTAATTGTTTCTATCACCAAGCTGCCATCACTTATGAACGTTATGTTTATAGTTGATAGTGTTTGTTTCCAGCAATGATTTTGCATGTTTGGCTTTCAGAAGAACATGTTTATGTTGATTTTTGAAAAGGAACGGAAGTGTAAAGTTACAATCTATTACTTGGCCCAAAGTGGTAAGATACAACAAAAGCACAAACCGGCCCTCGAACATTAGGAAAGTACTCTTTGTACCCCCAGCACCCCCTCAAATGGAACGTCTATACAATAGCATTGCCTTTGAAAGGATATGCAGTAAGTAATACGATGAGAACCAAAGTTTTGGGTCTTTATAATGCTGTCATAGGTGTGCAGCTTTCTGTTTCACCCTTTCACACTTGCTCTTCTTAAACTAACATGGCGGTATTACCATGGTAGTTTTAGAGAATGAAGGCCAGTGTGGAGTTCAGTCTATCACTTAAATCCTGGAACATATGAGGGTACTACAAGCACAGATCGTAGAGCACAAGGGAAATACCAGCATACCACCTGTATTACAACATTTGTGCAATAACATTGCATTTTAAAGTCTTGTTGGTGTGTAGCTCTTGACTTCGCATTCCTTACTATTCTAACATGGTATCAGAGATAGGAGTTTTAGTTGTGATGCCATATTTGATTAGAGAAGGATTCCAAGTGTGAAGTTCAATCTATTCATCTGCCTTGCAGAAATATAATCCTGTTTCTTATTACATTCTTTTTAGAGAAGGAATGCAAGTGTGTGGAGTTTGGACTATTACTCAGCCCAACGATTACAGGGACGCTACACAATATGTGTTAAATAGGCATGCAATTCGTTGTTTCACATTCATTTCTTTTCTAATTCAACATGGTATCAGAGCTAATATCGTTGGCTTTAGCTCTGATACCATGTTGGGTTGGAGAAGGATTGCATTTGTGAAGTTTAATCCAATCTATTGATTTTTATTCTCTAGATTGGAGAAGGATTGCAAGTATGATGTTCAATCTGTAGATCTGTCCTAGGCAGCACTACCATAATCCATTGAGTTGACAATGCAACCTGTGTGCAACTTGTAGCTTTATAGAATACTAGCTAATTTTTCTCAATGTTTCAATAGCCTGTGTTTTTTTAAACTACCACTGCGTGGCCAAAACCAAGGTTTTTTAATGGTGCAATTTCAGGAATATAAAATTTGTTTGAATTCTTTATGCTTGTTTAGTATAATTAAGATAACCAAGCTTATTGTTTTCTCTTGGTACGCAGATCTGCAGGTGCTACTGACAAGAAGAAATAGAACTACGCAAAGTTGGTCGAATCTTATTGCAGTCCTTGGTTTGTATCAGTGGCTTGCATCTATAGAATCTTCTAGACCATGGCAGTTATTGGCATATAACATTGCCATGCTAGTTCAAGTAAATTTTTTTTTTTGCACTATCTTACATGTTCTCAATGCTGCTTTCCCACAACCCACCTATTTATTTACAGAGAGTTGTTTTTTCCCTCTTTCGTTGGTTCAATAATCAAAACATTAAAGAGTTTAGGTCTTACGATAGGATGTAAGTTTGTCATTGTTATTCAGCGATGGTTCAACTTTTCCAAAAAGAAAGTAATATTATATATTATGTGTCTAACTGAACAAATATAATTGTACCAATTTGGAAGCATGTACACTGGAGAGTTAAATTTGCACACTAAAATGTTTACGATAGCACTTTAAAGCTATCGAGTAGATATCTCTTTCAAAATATGTCTGTCGGTAGATATCTAATTAGAAATTGGGCTCAACTCTGAAGTGGCAGTACTGCATGTGTCTGTATCTAGAAGGATGTTATTCTAGCAGTATGTTATGACAGGACGGACACACATTGATCTGGAACCATTGTTTGGTTAACCTATTGAGAAGTTTTCAATCAGGAAAGGCCATGTTGTACGTAGACATCTCCAAAATTTAGCAGCAAATTTTTTTTTGAAGCCACTGTAAAAGGATGTACTCTAGATGTTATAGCGTCATAATAGAAACCACTAGTAAAGAATAGCATGAATGGAGAAGGAAAATATTAGTAGTTGTCTATAACAAAATGGTAGTCACTTTAGATTAGCAGGGATAGCATATCAATCAAGCGACCCCTTTTTTTGCAATGTTTAGAATCTGTTTGGGCAAAAAAATTGTAACTGCCTCATCGGTTGAAGCAAAAGCTGTGCTGGCATTGAAATATAGTGTCGTTCAAAATAATTTATAGCTCATAATCAATCTCTGGAGCCATTTTGTACCATTCATTTCTGTTTCCTCTCTGGCATCACGGCCACGGAACCACCTCTTTCTTTTTCAGAGGAAATCTGATCACCGATGTGGTTGCTAGTAGAATCAATATGATTTAACCAACGTTGGACTGCAGTTCGTGACAGCAAACACAGGTAAAATTATGCAACCGAACTCCTAAACCACATGAAGAGAAGCAAGAAGCCAGTTTGTATGGCAGAGAGCGACTGATGTGGTTCTTGGTAGCCTGGTTGCTGCGGATCCACTGCGGATGAGGCCGATTTGGAGGCGAGCTGCCTGGAGGTCTGTGCATGGCCGCATAGGCATGGGACGAGGCCGATGTACGCCTCACCCAACAGAAATCGGGGAGGGCGAAGGGCGGCGGTAGCAAGCAAGCAAAGGAATAGCTAGGGGATGGGAAAGACGTTGTCGGCGGTGGTGCAAGGATGTGTGTGTGTGTGTGTGTGTGTGTTGTGTGTGTGTGTGTGTGTGTGAGAGAGAGAGAGAGAGAGAGAGAGAGAGAGAGAGGGGGGGGGGGGGGGGAACCATAATTCATTATATTGCATTGTAAAAAGATCATACATGTATCGAGGTTGAACTATAAGATCATTGTTGAGATGAACTTTCTAAAAGATCCCAACAGGAATATTCTTCTATGAGATCACAAAACTGAACCGACAAAACTTTTGAGATTTCCCATTGGCTGTTTTTGCAAAACCCATATATTTGCTTTCATGTCAGAACTCAGAAGAATCTGTTGTGTACATCTGTTAAGTACCATCATCTGCTCAGCAATCCTTGGTTTTCTTTG